>VZTX01016142.1:190364-384929 GCA_013400915.1 Pardalotus punctatus
AAAAAAAAAAACCCCAAACAAGTAAAAATTTCTAGGTGGGCGGGAGACCAAATTCAATGAATTTAGTCAAATTATGCATGGAATTGACACACTTATATATAATTTTTTAATTGTGTAGGACAGACGTTAGGATACAGGATAGGGCAAGGGGAAACAGCCTCAAGTTTCTCCAGAGGATGTTCAGGTTGGATATTAGTAAAAATTTCTTCACTGAAAGTGGGATTAAGCATTGGAACAGGCTGCCCAGGGCAGTGGTGGTGTCACCAGCCCTGGAAGTTTCCAAAGCACGAGTAGATGTGAGATTTTGTGTCCTGATCTTGGAGGCCTTTTCCAACCTTAATGATTCTATGAACAGAAAGGAAGAGAGAGAGAACAGAAAACTGCGACCACGTACCAAGCTGAAACCAACCCTGAAGTTAATTTTGGAGGTTTTAGTCATGGCTATGGACCACTGTGCATAATCTCTGCTTCCTGTGCAGCAGCATCCATGTTAATATTACAGACTGGAAAACACCACAGACACACCAAAAAAAAATAAAACAAACCTACAAGCAGGGGCATTATCAGACTCAATTACATGTTTTCAGATTCAATACCAGCAGTACCTGACAGCCTGTGCAGGGGGCTGAGACAGGGACAGTTTTACGTGATAAAAACCTGTACTTTTAAAATGTTCGTAAAATACTTGATATATACTGCTGAACAAGTATATAGTGGCAATAAATAAACAGCATTTAACTTAACAAGCACACATTTATAGGTATAATAATGGCATTTTGCACTTCTGTGACACCTTTGATCCCAGAATTTCCGAGTCCTTTGCACGGATTAATTAATTAAACTTCAACACGCCCCTGCACCAGATGTCATTAAAATACTTTTTATGGCCTACAAATTCTGCAAAAGACACACTTGTATTTCATGTCTTATTGTGCCTCCTACCCAAAGCAATTACTTTTCTCCTCACTTGGTTGTGTGGTGGATGGGAAATGATGCTGGGGTCCTCCTGCCCCATTGGGCTGGGAGATTCCCTCACAACTTTGAGTCTTTTCTGGATGATCAGGAAATTCAGGGGGTTCATGCCTGTGTAAATTTGGGGAATTCATGCCATGCATGAATTCAAGCACCTTTGCCCAGCTTGCTCCTAAAGCCTCAAATTTTCCTTCCCTGCCTCCTGTGTTGCTCTTTGCTATGACTGCTCTCCCTGAAATGCTCAAGAATTTTGCAATTTTGCTATTTAGAGTTAGGAAGACATTTTTCCCACATGGTGAAACTGCCATGTGGCTGTAAAGTGCCCCCACACACACTCCCCCCCTCCCCTTCCCCTGCTTTTTCTCTCAGGAACCAAATCATTACACTTCTTACATCTTTATCCCCGGTTTTGCCAGAACCCAACATGAATTACAGTTCAAACCCTACTTGCGAGTGATTTAAGGTAGAGCAACTTGGCAGTAAAACTTACAGGGTGAGAGCGCGTGTTTGTAAAGTCTGGCACAGATGGATGCACCTCCTTGCATGAACCCTTAGCCTCGATGGGAAGAGACAGAACATGGGAATCAGCTCCCAAACCCCATCCTCTGCTTATCACGCTTATCTGGAGCTGGCAGTGCATCCTTTCCTGGACTGTGATTAGGGAAAAACTCCCACACGGAGCAAAGTTTGGCTCTGTAACTCATTAGACTTAGGAGAAGCTACACAGACAGCTGAATTAAGGATTTTGTTGCTGTTGGGCTCTTCCTAACACCTCTTTCTCTTCCCTCATGCTTCCAGCAGTGGACTGCGAGCTACCTAATGAGATCACAGTGCTTGTGAGGATATAAAATCTTTTCTCTGCCTTATATACTATTTACAGAGACAAGTTGTGTCTCCTGGCCAGCAGAAAAATTTGAGCAAAATTTGGCCAATGACTCAAATTACTGGGTCATGTAAGTAAGCACATTCATAGACAATGACAAGCACATCACCTCCTAAAAACACACCTGACAATATTTTAACGTCACTTATATCAGCCAGCCTTAGGCTGATCGTCTCTTGACCCATCTGTATTTTATCATGAAAATAAAACCCTTATAAGGAGCTAATAAAAATATGGAGACTAACTTTTTTAACAGGCAGATAATTACAGGACAAAGGGGAATGTTTTTAAACTAAAGAGGGGAGACCTAGATTAGATGTTAGGAGGAAATTCTTGACTGGAAGATATTCGAACAAGTTGCCCAAATGCCTCGGAGCACATGGGGAGGGATCTTGAGACCCATCAGTCACTCTGATGGCAAAATAACCCTCCCAGAGGGACAGGTCTGTGGGCTGTGGCCACAGGTGATTTGGTGACACACATCCACAACGATCCAGGACATTTTAACCCTCCCTCTGATAAATCCTAGGCTCTCACTGAGCAGGCATCTCCCGACATTTCCTGACCTGTATAATTATTCCTCAAGGTGGTGGGCACAGTCTGAGAGTTCCCTTCATCTGAGCTGTGTTTTTGCTGCTGTAGGAATAGCTCACCAGAAAACAATTTCAGCTGTCCTGTGCTACCCTCCAGACATGGAGCACCGACCACGTCACCGCTCCTTCTTTCAGCAGATGTGCTGTCTCTCAGGAGCTGCAGCTCTGCCTTAGACTCAGCATTTCCTCTGTCACTGTACTCGCTTATTCAGGCCATAAAGAGCAACTGTCTGACCAGTGGACAGACATAACTCAGCTCAAAGCATGGGTTTGTTTGGCTTTTCTATAGCCCTGTGCCATAATGTTTTGTCACGAGAGGTTTCGTGCCAACTGCTTTTGAGAAAAGCCCTGCTGACAAGCATCGAGCAGAGCCTGCTCCTTAAAAAAGGTACTTTGTGCATTCCTTTTTTGAGAAAATTAGTTTGTTCCTTCCACAGTGGAATGAGAGGGAATCTCTAGGCCAGACTTCAGATTCCTGACATAATTCTCCACCTACTCAACAACAGAATGAGCATGTTCCCAACACAGTTCCAGGACGTTGCAGCTTCCATGTGCCTACAGAGAGCAATAAAGGCAGGACTTCCCACAAAAGTTTATTTTCCTTAAGAAAAGAGAATCCTTTAAAAGTAAACCATGATCTTACCTTTTTCAGGTCACTGAGATAATGTAGCTGAGTCCAGCTGGGCTGAAGAAGTATTTGCACCATACGGATGTTGATACCACAGCTCTGGGTGCTTAAATATTTAATTCCACTAAGGTACTGTACAACCAAAATACCTTGCTTAATTTAGGTTGCATCTGGAAACATGTCATTTCAGATGCCAAGAGGTAGCTTTCTAATTTTTTCCTTCTCTCGTCTCATAAATCTACAATTTCTACTCCTAAATTTAAATTGTGTAAAAATTCAACATTTTTTTAGATAGAAAGGTAATGTTGTAATCCAAGGGTTGGCTCTTGGTCTGAACAGTCCTTGGTTTTATATACTGGAGGCAAAATATTAGATAGAAATCTGTCTGAAGGCTCTATAATAAGAAAGATGGCAAGCAAATTCTGGTTTAATATAAAAGCCAATTCAACCATTAATCATGATTGCAGATAATTCCTAATGTGGCATGATATCATTTAATTTCCAAAAACCAGAGGAAGTGACAACACACATTTTCTTGAACCCACATAACGATACCATGCAAAGAAGTCCTTTCTAACCATTTCTGTGCACAGGTCATAAATTACCAATCAGACACATACATCGCCCTTTAATATTTTAAAGTCTCATTTTTGTGTATTCTTTTCTCTTGTTCATGCTTTGTCTTAACAAATACACTTGGCCATAATGAAAATAAACCTGCTGAAGTCTCTGTGGCCTGAGACAAGCTATAACACATTTCTGCACCACGGGGTGGGCTCATGGGATACCTACTGAGAAAATGCATCCCCTCTGCGCATGCCCAGACTATTAAAATGAATTGACATGTTAATGCTGACAGGAAAAGAGCACAAGAGAGCTTGCTAAATTACTGCTCAGTCAGGCACTAGGAATTCCTGAGTGGCTAACTCCTGAGGAAAACCTGCAGCAAGGAGACAAGGAGAGGGGAAAAAAAAAAAAAAAAGGATAGGAAGAAAGGAGAAGGGGGGAAAAAAAGAAGGGGGAAAAAAAAGTGGGTGAAAAAAAGAAACTTTATTGTCAAATGCAACAAAACAAACAAACGCTAAGGGTTTGTCATCTTAGTAATGCACCTACTCATAAATCATATGGATTTTAATCATACCTGCCACCTCAGCCTGCTTCTCCCCTGAGAAATTGTTTTCTTTTTGCTCCCTCCTTCACTCGCTTTCAATTATCTGGAAGCTGTTTCTCCTGTTTATTTATTTATCTAAAGTTCACATACAGTATGCATGCACAAATTTCCTCTGGGGGCCTGAGCCCAGGCAGATCATACAGGGATGCGGTGGAGCGTGGCAGCTAAACATCTCAGATGAATGTACTCAGCCTCCGAAAACCTGCTTTGGACCACGGTGACAAGAGGAGGGGAGGACAGAAAGTAATTAGTGTGTGTACAATGATGGATTATGGCTTAATATTCAGGCATTTCACCTTTGCACTGTTATAGGTAGGCCCACAAGATGACAAACGAAGTCCACATTCTTGCCAGTGAGGGGAAAAAATAGAAGAAAAGGGGGAGAAGAAAGCCCCACAGGATTTTCACTCCTGAAGCCATGTCCTCTGTTCAGTGAATAAATTGGCTTAGTTGTTTTAGTTACCTTTCAGACTTTTTACAGTTTGGAAAATGCCATATATATGCACGTAATGCATCCATGAGAAACCTGAGGGGCAGCTGCTCGGTGAATTTCTGACAAGCTGGCACAATATTGTTTTTATGTCTCACAGCTTCTATATGTAACTTTAGTACCACAGAGCAACTCACTCTTTCAAATTTTAAGGAGAGAGTGAACTGCCAGTGACCTTTTCTCAGCTCTGGGAGGTGTGTGTGTAGCACAGATCCATCATGAGAGGAAGATTTTATAGACAACTGTAAGAAAAAAAAAAATCATCATTTTTGCAAGCCAGACTGAAAGAAAAATAGATGAGGAGGGTTCAATAAGGAGTTACAACTACAGGTTAAATAGAGTTTTAACTCCAAAAATGAGTTTAGAGTCTAACTGAAGCTCTGTGTGTGTATTAGGTCTACAGCAGCTTTTTCAGGAATGTTTGAAACTATAGTTGCTATGCAGGGTATTGCTCAATTAAGGGAACATCTAGACAGCTCTCCCATTTGGAACACTTGTAGAAATTAAATGGATCACATGCAGTTTGGCATTTTGCAAAATAAAAGAGTAATTGGGGCACCGTATTGTTTTTGCCTTTTGAAGAGAAGAGTCAAGCTCACCCCATGAAGCTTAGCTGGAACCAGGATCTGGAATTCAGGTCCAGAATTCTTCCCCCCACTGCTTTCTCAGAAAATTAAAGATGGTCCAGTTAACCCTTGCAGCACCACACACTTCCTGTTGGATATTTAATACACCTCTAGCCTGGTATTTTGAAGCAGTCAGGACTTATTTAATCCAAATCATATGAGGGAAGGGAGTTCCCTGCCATGGCAGATTCTGCAGTTCAATATTTCCCTCTGAAGGCCATGACCTGGTTACAAGTCCTGTGCTTCATGCTCTTTGAAACAACACTTCTTGGAGGAACTCAGCTGCCAAGGTGAGGTGTGGGGTGAGAGTGGGCTTCTCACAACCCCCACCCTCCCCTACAAAAGCCAAGGAGCCTGCAGGCTTTCACAGGGCTTTTGTTCCTGTGCAAACTCTGCCAAAGTCTGAAAACCTCGAGATCAAGGGGTTTCTGGTGTCCTGTGGTACTTCAGCCCTCTCACATAAATCAAGTGCATGCTGTGGTCAGAGCAGATTGTTCACCAACTGAGGAGCCACAAACACTTATGTATGTGCCATCTTTTAAACATTTCAACAGCCCC
Source organism: Pardalotus punctatus (assembly GCA_013400915.1). NCBI lineage: Eukaryota > Metazoa > Chordata > Aves > Passeriformes > Pardalotidae > Pardalotus > Pardalotus punctatus. The sequence goes on from VZTX01016142.1 coordinate 196,286, forward strand.
GTTAAATGTTGTCGCATAAGCTAAAAATTAACCATGAAGACACACTTTTTCTCACATTCACTACAGCTGAGCCTGAAACCAAATCCCAGATGTTCCCAACAAAAGCCATCTTGAATCACTACTTTTCAGAAAAGTGTTTCAAAGAAGGCCAGGGAGGTGTCCCTTGTCCTGATTTCATGGACACTGCCAGGGGCTGCAGTGGCATTGAGGGACCATCAGTCCAGCCCATCCGCATTTAGTCCAGCTCAGGACAGTCACTGTCATTTGTCTGTACATGAGAGGACTTTGGAGTGATTGGATTTCAGCCGTACAGTACCTGAAGGGAGTCTAGAGGAAAGATGGAGAGAGACTATTGACAAGGTCCTAGAGTGATAGGACAGGGAGGAACAATTTCGAACTGAAAGAGAGCAGGTTCATATTGGATATTAGGAAGGAATTGTTCCTTGTGAGGGTGGGCAGGCCCTGGCACAGGGTGCCCAGAGAAGCTGTGGCTGTCCCTGGATCCCTGGAAGTGTCCAAGGCCAGGCTGGGGGGGGCTTGGAAGAACCTGGGATAGTGGTCAGTGTTCCTGCCCATGGCAGGGGGCAGAAAAAGATGAGTAAAGAGCCTGTGTCCCTCTCTCACTCTGAACTACCTGAGCCAGAATATATCCCAGGTGTTTTCCTGGGATCACAACTTGGTTTTGCAAAGCCATGAGCGTTTTCTGCCTGCGACTTCTCCCACATGAAGATCAAAGCCCTGAATGTGTACAGTTCACTCAGAAATGCTATCTTCCCTGGTATACATGACATATTGCACATTTGGTGCAACTTTCATTTCATTTTGTACTTTTGTTTGCAATCTCAGATATCAAAGAAAGCCAAATTGACAAAAGCCAGCTTGTAAACCCATTCAAGTGGAGTTTTCCACAGTTTACAGAAATCAACCCATAATCTACTTTATTTAAATCTCTGAGTGCATAAAAGGCTGCAGGTTGTCAGAGTAAGACAGAAGTACAGAACCATAGAACTGCTTAAATTGGAAAAGTTCTTTAAGATCATCGAGTCCATCCATTCCCCAGCACTGCCAAGGCCACCACTAACCCCAAGCTCCACATCAACACAACTTTTAAATCCCTCCAGGGACAGGGACTCCACCACTGCCCTGAGCCTCCTGTTCCAATGCCTGATCACCTTCACATTAATGAAATTTTCCCTAATATCCAACCTAAAGCTCCCTTGGCACAACTTGAGGACATTTCCTCTTCTCCCGTTCCAATCAGCGAGAATGAACGCTCTCGGTGTGGTGTCCCCCTGCAGGGATGGACAGTGGGTCTGAAGGATTTATTTCAGCACAGCAATCACCCACAAATGAGCACCCAGAATTAACTGGGACTTAGTTCCACAGGTGTTTCTTCAATCTCTATTTTGTTTTGCTATAAGCTCTTCTACCAGCTGGTGCTCCCAACATCACCATTTTTTGACTGTTTTGTCCTCATGAATCTATAAGGGACTTGAAGTTATCAGTCACCCAAATTTTTGCAAAAGAAGCATCTCTAGCAACTAGTCCAGGTATCACCAGCAATGAAATTATACAGCATGGGACTTTAATGAGTTACATGGACCTAGATATAGTAAAAATACTTCACCTTCAAATTCATGTTACTTCAATGCCAGGAATTAGTGCCAAAGTTTTGACAGACCCTAAATTAAAACAAACAACAGACAAAACAAGCAAACAAAAAATCAAACAGAATCCCCAAGCTCTTTAGTTTGCTGCAGCTTCTCCCAACCTTGCAGCCGTGTGAGTTTTCCTTATCCAGTTGGGGGGAAAAGTGAATAGTTACCATGGAAATTGCCACAAATCTTTTTCTTTCAGCCTCCTTCAAGCTACCGAGCACGTTTATAAAGACACACATAGAATCCACTTGTCATTAAAGAACTTAGGCAGCAAAATAGCTATGTTTTCCCAAGTTTTACAACATATTTCACAATAATTTGCTCTGCTCTCCTTCTCATTACAGAGGCAATATTAGAATGATAATGACTTACATGCTCTGTCATAGTTTACTACTCTGACCTTTTCAGTGTTCTGCCTTTTGAAAGCTTGACAGGGCCACCTCTCCTGCTCACGTTAACATGGCAGAGGGCTGGGACCAAGGAAAGAAGGGAATAACAGCCACAGACACTGCCAAATTCTCTTAAGCTTTAAATACCTTACACTAACTCATAATTTCTGAGGTGCATTTAAACAGATTTCCTGTATTTCTCCCAGCACTTTGTGGAATTGCTCCCTGGAATTCCATTGTTCATCCAGAGCAATGAGTTACCCACAGCAGGTGCATTGGGAAGTGAGAGGTCTACACCCACATTTTACCGCTCAGATATCACTTTGGCCCTTTGAATTATTCATCAGCTCAGGAACAAAGTCCAATTTTGGTCCCAGAAGACCAGATGTCTCTTTTCTCAGCATGTAGAACTTTTTTGTTGCTGTTTTTTAATGTGTATTGCAGACCCCAGGCCCTTCCCCTCAGACATATGCAGCACTTACTTTACTTTGCAGGATAGCAGACCTTTTTTAGCTGCATTTCCTGCTGCCAGCTCCCCTATAAATCATCATGAGAGTGAAGGAAACTCTACAGGACCTGTGCACAAACTGCTGTACAAGTGTGGGCTCACAGGTAGGCATGTTTACACCAATTGTGTTCCTCCCACTCCCTCATTTCCTAGAGCATAAAGAGTCAGAGAAAGGTCCAGAAGAGTCATTGTCAATTCTCCTTCTTCCTTGTGCACCTCTTTTAGTGGTACAAAGCCATATCCTTCTTGAAATGAGGGCACAAAAGCGCAGGAGCCTCTTAAACCATTGGAAACCTTGTGATGGGGGAAACAGTTGCGGGGATCAAAGGATCACAGAATCGTTTAGGTTGGAAGATCATTGAGTCCAACCTTTGACCAAACACCACCCTGACTAGTCCAGGGCACTGAGGTTTGTGGAACACCTCCAGAGACTCCACCAGCATCCTGGGCAGCCCTTTCTGATGCTTAACAACCTTTTCAGTGGAGAGATTCTTCCTGATGTCCAACCACGATGTGCAGAGTGGGTGGGGCTCCTTGTCTCCTGAGGGGGTCACTCCCCACCCCAACCTTTTGATGTGCAGCGCTGAGGAGAAGCCAGGCTGACACTAACCTCTGGTTTTGGAGATTCAAAGGGAGCTCTCAGCCTCCTGCAGCTCAACCTGACCTCCCTCAAACACTCCCCTGATGCTGCTCCCTGCCTTCCTACAGCTGAGGTGGGGATCAAGCCACTTTCACCCTTTCACATCTCCCTTTCACATCTGTCCTCTCCAATATTGCTTGCAGGTGTTTTGAGAAGACCCACACGCACTTCAGGCTGCCTTTTCTCCCCCCTGCTCTGAAACAGGCTTCCCTGTGTATTAGATCTGCAATGTTATGCTCCTCGAGTACAGCACTTCAATAAAAACCAGGTGTTCCGCCGCTTTCCTGTGGGATCCTATCCCACTGCCAGGCATGTGCTTTGCAGAACGCGCTGATGTGGTGACGGAAGAGTTAATGGTCTCCGAGCCTACTGCTCCAGGATTATTTAGCACACCAGGTGCCTGCTGCACTCTCACTGGCGAGGAGAGCATGGGAACAGAGATGAATCAGGGCTGCAGCTGTGCAGGAGAGGGGCCTGGGAGCTGGTGAGGGAGCAGGTGAGACAATCGGGATCTCCCTGGAACCCTCGGCTCTTTGCACAAGCACAGAGCATGTGCTGAGCAAACCCCAGTGGGCCCTGGCCATCCCAGCACCCACCTTGCGATCGCACAGAACCGAGGGTCTCACCTTCCTGGGGAACACCAGGACCTGCAAAGTGTAAAGGGCCTCAGATTTGTGCAGGTGCTCATCACTGCCTTTCACCTGTTACTTGTAAAGCTGCTCTGCTCAAGTACAAAGACTTTCCAAGGCTGGAGGGAAATATAAATTCTGCTATGACTTTCAGTTCCTTATCTTCACAAGAGTCAGACTTCAAGACCTAAAATCACTTATTGCTCTTCTCAAGAGTCCTCTTCTCCAAGTGCAGCTTTCTCTTCCTTTAGAGAATGGCTGGTTTGATTTTGGAGTTTTTTGGGGGGTTTTGTGTCAGTTTTCCTAAACAACATGTAGCTTGATACCATAAGAAACACTTATTTTGAATTTTCATTTCACACAGGAGTACAAAAGCAGGGGACAACCTGTCACACACAGGAAGGCAGGGGAGACCCTCACATGGCACCAGGAAGAGTAACTGGAATTGTAAAAGACACAGGACCAGGTGCCTGTCTTAGGTACCAATTTCAGGCACAAGAAGCTCAGGAGAGAAATGAATTTCAGAATTGTCCCAGGCCAGTAGGACTTCCCATTCTCTGTTAATCAGAGTCAATGGAAAGCTATCCTCAGATCCAATCCTGTATGGTTTGATTTGTGTAGTTCATAATGTAAACGGCAAATAAATCTCTAGGGTTCCAGCCAGTGTGTCAAAGAAAAGAGATTTTTGATAATGAAAGTATTAAAGGAAAACCAGTACGGAAAACACATTGTACCACTCCCAGGGAAGGAAATTTTGACCCATCCTTTCCCATGCTAAACTGTATCAGAAAAATCTGTAGTGATAAACTCTCTATCTCTACAAAAGTTTTGTTCTGAATGAGATAATTCTGTTTTCTCTGGTACATCACCTCTCTTGTCCCTCAGGGGCTAAATAGGATACACACAGTGAAGGCAATGCAGATCTCCCTTGCACGAGTGGTCTCATTACAGACATCTCCAGGTCCAGCTCCCCTACCCTGGAAGTAAGAAAAATAATTTAATGTCAATGCATCAGGAGGGAGGCAAGCTACAAGACTGAGAATCATGGACTGGTTTGGGTTGGAATGGACCTTAAACCTCATCTCATTCCATCCCCTGCCATGGGCAGGGACACCTTCCACCATCCCAGGTTGCTCCAAACCCTGTCCAACCTAGCCTTGGGCATGGGATATCCATGTGATATCCAGGGATGGGATATCACACTTCATCTCCTCTCTTCTCTTTTCATTCCCTGATTTATTGCATGAAAAAAAGTTAATAATAAAGAAAAATTAGAATTTTAAACCCCCCGCATTTACTTCAGAGGCTGAAAGAGCAGAAAAGAAGAGAGCAGAGTGATGGTAAAAGTTCCCGGTGACTTGCAGTCCATGCAAAGGACTGCACATATTTATCCCAAGTGGGACTGAATGACATTGTCAACAGCCTTCTTTTCCATATTTGATAAACAGAACAGAGTTACTGCCTCCCCTCTGCCCCCAGCTGTGACATCAGCTGGTTTCCCCATCCTGCAGAAGTGATGTAGGTCCTCGCCTCCAGCTACAGCTGGCAATTCGTGGTACACCCTAAAGTAATCCCTAAGTGACTCTTACTACCATGTATCCCATATCCAACTCTTTTTCCTTCTCTTTTCTCTGCTTCATGAGTTTCTTTTCACTTTCCTCAGTGTTTACTGTACTTTGAATAGTTCTGTGGCTACCATCCATAGGAGAACCATGGGAACTGGCAGGCAATGAATGACTGGCATGCAAAAGGGGTTTTTTGGGTTTTTTCTTTCCCCTTCTTCTTCTACTTCTCCTTCTTGAAAACAACCTTGGCGAGCCATCAGATGAAAAAATCTATTCTTCTGCCAGCTCCTGCCCGGTGCCAGTGTCAGGCTATTTAAAGCTCTCTGGAAGTGGTTTGGGGGAAGGTAGCACCAAAGCAGCATATCTAGCTGCATCTTTTCCCTCCATATTAAAAAAAAAAAAAAAAAAAAAGCCAAACCAGAGGTTGCTGAGCTCTCTTTGCTACCAGGCTTGACTTAAGTTAAACATCCAAGCCCCTGACATAAATGTACTCTGTAGGAATCTGTAATAAGGTACTGCAGTTAAAACTAGCAACTGCATTTTCGATGCGAGAGCATAATCCCCATTGTTACTGGGGAGTCTGGATCTTGCCACAACAGAGGGGTTTTTGTTATATTACATGCCTACCAACCAAGTCCTTTTCTTTTATAGCTCCCTATGGTAGGGAAGGGAAAAAGAGTGGATTTAAGTTTCCAGGGAGCTGTCGGCCTTTGTAATAAGGTACATGGCTCACTGCTAGTTCACAAAGGGGGTTAGCACCAGAACTGCGGTGAACTATTCATCCTGCCAGCGAGCTCAGGTGAACGCGGTGCTCGCAGCCAAACAGGAACGCTCAGCCCCATTCACCCGGTGGCTGTGTAATGTACCACAAGCTGAAAGCTGTTCATCGAGCCAGCGGGAAATTCAGGCGTTTAGCAAGCGCTGGAACCGGAGCTGCTGTGATGGATGGTAATATCCAGACCTCTGGAGCTGCGCGGCGATGCCGGGCCAGGAGTGAGCTGGTGGCTGCTACGGCTCAGGAGATCAGCGAGCATGGCTAGAAGTCACGGGAGGATGGGCTGAGGTGCTCCTTTTACCTCCTGCCTGGGAAACTGTGAGCAAAAAGAGATGAATTTGATTTATTTCCCATTGTCAGCTTCAGGGAAAAGAGCAAAACTAAGAGCAGAATACACAAACAAAACAAAAGACTTAACTCTAGGAGAAAAAAATGCCTGTTCCCAGGGGAGAAATGTGATACTCCCCAGCTTGCCCACTATCAGCACTCTGAGACCCGCTCCCAGCTGCTCTGCATTCTTGGGTTTCATCACTCAAATCTGCATTACAGGAGAGCGTTGATGCTGCCCATGCTGCTCCTGCTGTTCCTCTGTGCTGCCCCTCAGCCACCACCAGAGAGATGCAACCTGGGCAGGTCAGAGCCCACCATGGCAGCAGGGGCAGGGGCACAGACACCTGGCAGGGCTACTGACACAAGTCCAAAACCCAGGGGTCACAGAGCATACAAACCAAAATTTAATTTCTAGCAAAATGGATTTTTGTTTTTTTTTCTAAAATTGGCCATATAAGAAGTTACAGGGTTTGTCCCTCTGAGCCGTTGGGTGCAGGTGGAGAGCAAACCCATCGGCTTCTCTCTGACCCACCCCAGGAGCCCTGAACCAACAGAGAGGAGCAATTGGCCCATAGACTGTGGCTCATCAAGACCTTTCATATTGAGATCACAAAATGGTCTGGGTTAGAAGCGAGCTGAAAAATCATGTTTTTCCAAACCACCTCCCCATGGGAAGGGATGCCTTCCACTAGACCAGGTTGCTCAAAACCCTTTCCAACCTGGCTTTGTTTGGTCACGTTCCTCCAATCACTCTTGACACCTCTGCTTAATTTGACAGCTCTCTAAAAATATAAATATCATTAAAAATATAAAGGTTTATCCATATTAGTAGTTTACAGGAAGCATGGCACCCTGCCTTTTATTTCCGTGATATTTATCATTTGATGAAATCAAATAACTTGTTAGTTGAGGAAACCGAGGCACCGGTGGATGAAGAAGCTTGCAAAAGAGAAAGGATAAATCCCTGCCTATCAACAGAGGGAATTTGGTAGATGACATTCCTGATTTCCACTCTAATGCACTTTACCCCAGCTACACACTGCCCAAAGCCGCCGTGGTGCTCAGTGCTATTAGTGCAGCATGAGCTCTCAGTGCCAGAGCAAGTCCTGTTGATAAAAGGACAATAAGCTGCTAAAGCTCTGCCTGAACTTTCTCCCCACCTGCTGCTCTTAAGGCTTTCCCTGAGGACTGGGAAAAGCACCCCTGAAGCTTCAGCATCACCTCTTCAGTGATTTGGCATGGCCACCTCTGTCTTCCCCAAGATCCTGTGCCAGCTGAGAGGGGCAGGGATCACCCTGGCTGCTCATCCCCTCTTGACCTTCCTGCCTCTGCTATCCCAGCTCTCCATCGCTGCCAGCTCACAACAGCATTTCAGGAAAAGGGGACAGCAAGGAAATCAGTGACCCAGAGCTGGCAGGGAGTGGGGGGAACACAGCTCCAACTCCAGCCCCGAGCCTTGGCTGTAGAGTGGGATTTACATAATAATTAACTCCAGTACTCTTGGACAACTCACTTTCTGTGCAACAACTGCAGATGATTCCCCCATACACCCTTAAAAATCTGTCTAGCTAACAGATCCAAAAACCCAACACCTGTGTGTCAGCACGAACAGCTGTACACTTGCCACTGCTCCTCTCGCTGCAGAGGATGCCACATGCCAGTTGCTTTACTTAGAGCGTGTGGGGAGGCCAATCCATTAGAGAGAGAACACAGCATAATTAAGAAGCAACATGCTTTCTTGTTCCTGCTGCCCTAATTTTTTTTTTCTCTTTTTTAAGGTTTTTTGTCCTCCCCCTACTTACTTTGTTTAAACAACTCCATCCACTTTATTCTGCTGATCTTCAGGCTTGCAGGGGTAGTGAACTTGGGAGGCAGGGTCTGTTTTCCCAAGTTCTCACAGCACTCATCAGCTGGCGTGTTAGGGTAGAGAAGCTTCCAGTTGAACTACATTTTTTTTTTCCCCTTTCCCTGAGAAATGTCCTCAATAAGAAAGATCTTCTCGGAATAAATAACAGGAGACACAAAGAGTGCTGAATCTAAACACACGCATTCCGCATGCTGTAAGACAGCAACAAATTACTACATCTACCCTGAAACATCCACAGACAGTCATGTTTGTTTTCACTGCATTACAGATATCAGTTGCAATCACTCTATATATATTTCTTTCTCTCTCTTGCTTGTGTGTGTGTGTGTCTGTGTTCCCTTCATACACAGAACAGAAGAAACATTTTCTAAACCAAGCTTTATCTTCAAAACCTGTGCTCCGTACGATGCACACTGTGTATAAAAATGCAAAAAAAAAGGGGGTTTAAAATCCATTTGGAGCCATAATGTGAATTTATCTTCACATTAATAATTTGCACTAGTATTCCTAATTTGGCAAGCAAGGAGTGCAGCATAGCTTCACAAGCCATAGTACCTTTGTGCTCTTAATCCTCATGGGGCTACCTATACTTGTCTTTCTGTACATTGGATCACTGCTAGTGGAGGTCTGAAAAGCATCTCCAGCAATCTTTAATTCATGTGATTAAAAATTCAAAAGAAGCCCTTGTACCAGCTGTTAAACTATGTTAGTAAGCTGTAATTCAGAGTTCAAATCCCAGCAAATTGAAGGTTAGGTTAACAGGATCATTCAGTGGAACTGCATTATATCGTAGCAACTAGAACAGTAGGTGGACTGTTTTATACATGCTCATTTGCAGAAGATAAACTAAGGATGAGCAAACTCAGAGCACTGCAAACCTTGCCTTGGATTTATTTTCCCCCCTTCTCTTTCTGTGACATGATTTTTTTTTAGAGCCTGGCAGATGAAACCAACTGTGGGTTTTGTTTAATCTTTGCACAGATAGAAGCAGAATAAAATCAGCATGAAGTGTTTTGTTTAAGATTATCTGGAATCTGAGCAATGCGTTTTTCATCTCTGAGACTAATTAGTTTAAATATTACAAAGGTGAAATGAGTTTGATGGTCTTAAGTCTACTGTTCATTGTCCTTCAGCAAATACAGAGAAAGTATATGAGAAAAGAAATCCACCTTATTTAGCACAGTTTGATATGATTATTCTTTTCTCAGGCTGGTCCCAAGGTAAACTTGCAGAAAGTCTGGAAGAATCAACCTTAAGTGCAAGTAAGGCTGAAAATCTTATGTGCGATTACAATTATTATTTATTATTAACACCACAATAGTCATTAGTCTTCAGCTGAGACTGAAATGCTATTGTGGAGAGTGTTGCATAAAAAAAGTGACATTATTTGCTCTTACAGTGCTTACAGGCTCTGCAGCTTTACAGAGCTTGCAGGGAGAAGGTGAGAAACAGGATGTAATATCATCTTTAGTTTGCAGATGGGGAGTTATGGCACAAAGTGTCTTTCCCAAAACCACACAGGAAGCGTGCAGAGCTAGAAGCTGAATCCTGATCTCCTGGAGGCTTTAACCAAAATACCATCCTTCCTGTCTATCGAAAGAATCACATATTATATAATAGGCTGTAAAGCAGACCTTTGAGGAGCCCAGGATCCCCAAGTAGATATGGTCCTGTGCCTGTGGTACCCAGCAAAACAATTTGTCCATTTAAAATATCCTCCTAAAATCTTGAACTCCATGATCTTAGAGGTCTATTTCAACCTTAACAATTCTATGATTCACCCTCGTGTTTCTGGTGAATTTGCTAAGGTGGGTTTTGTACAATACAGGGAAACTGGAAAAGAACAAACTGGTGGAAAGGCTGGGAAGGACAGATAAATTGCTCAGGATGACAGGAAGGAGAGGCCAAGTGGACTGTTGTGGTTACAGGGTAATATTGGGGGACAAAGCTTCCCAACAAAAGCAGTCAGGAAAACTATGTCTTTCAAATTCAGAGGAAAAGATGCCAAAGGAGAAAAAGTGCTGAGGATGAGGGCAACAAGGATTCTGGTAGAGGAGAAGGTGAGCTGAAGAAACAGGTGAAGAGATGTTTGGTAGGAAGAAAGGACAGCATTTTTAGGGATACAGCCCTCCTATCAAAGCATAGGAATTTTTGCATAAGTTGCAAACGAAAAACTTTTAAAATTATTTTTGCAATTTTGCCCACTTGCTGTTGGCAAGATACCACCTAGTGAAAGCCCCAACAAACTTTGCACGTTGTCCTCCCAGGGGTGTGCTGACAGGTTGGAAGAAAGAACACATGTGCTTATGCATCTTTTGGCTGCGACACTTATGAACTTTGACCGAACAGTTCCTTTTAATTTCCCACCTGAGACAGCATTTCTCCTGAAATAACTAAAACTCCTGGCCATTCTTCCCAATAAAGGTCTTCAAATAAATTTATAAAAACCAAACCAAACTAAACAAACAATTAAAAATTGCTTGTGACCAGTCCGATTGCCTGCATGTGGATGCTGTGTGGTTGGCTCCTGCCATTAAAACCCTCCAGTGACAAATCCCTCCCACTGTGGGTCAGATGTCATGTCTATGCACATGGCACTCCCTAAACAATTTTAATGCTACATCAAATACCATGTTTAAAAATAACTTTGTCTAACCAAGGACTGAGGAAAACTTGTGAAGGACTTGGCCCCGTAATTTAGAGTCATCATCATCAACAGGCTCTCGCTTGGATAGCACCTTTCATTCAAAGATCTCAGAACACTTAATTTAATTAAGCCTTTCAACAATGCCATAATGCAGCCAAATGTTATAATAACTGCTTGTAGAGGTTTGAATCTGAGACAAAGAGAGGTTAAACGAGTCTCCCAATGTCCCAGAACGAATTAATAACATCGCCAAGAAGAGGCTGCAAAGCTTCCATTGCAAGCCTTGCTCCTTCTCTCCTTTCCCACCCCGACACACAGACACACGGGAGTTTCTGCGCCCCCTGGGCTGTGCTGAGGGTGCCTCTGGATTCTTCTCTGCTTCCCAGGGATCCTGGGAGCAATCTGTGTGAGAAACAAGCAGCGATTGCTCAGCAGGGTTAGCTGCACCCTGAAAGGGAAGGTGGTAATGGGAACGTCCTCCCCCCAGGAACAAGATGAGAAAACATCTCACAGTGCTTTCCTCCACGCCACCACTTCCTCTGGGTTACCTTGGGAAGGGGGATTGTTTGCTGTTTTCCCATGGCTGAGAGCTGTGAGATCTTTTATGGCGCATTAGTGGTCTGTTATAATCTGAGTCCAAAAAGCTACGGCTGGGAGAGTACAGTCACCTTAGCCCCATGTGGGGAATTGCTTCAGCCCTGAGGGAGGAACATCCTGTCCTCGTACCGGCAGAAAACACTGCACTCTGACTTTTTCTAGGAGGTCCCTTGCATTCAAACGCTGTCTCGTCCCGATTCCCTTAGCCTGGGAGATCTGAGGAGCATACAGGCTGCAGTGGTATGGCTCCAGGCCATACAGCACACACTAAGCATTACCATATGTCACAGAGGCAGCTAGACAAAATCTTCCCTGCAATGCGAAGTGGATTCATGCACAACTCCACTAGTTAAGAGCAAACAGCAAAGGTTTTGTAAAACAAAATCAGTTTGGTTTACTGCTGAGCGTCAGCAGCTGCTTTCAAATTTACAAATGCATTTACTTTCTACAGAACATAAATGAAAAGCAATTGATTTCCGAGCCGCCTGCCAAGACCTGAGACAGGGATTTGTTTTTTCCCAGGCGTTGCTGCAGGATTTCAATCGCCACAACCCACAGGTGGAATGACCACTGGAGCACTGGGACCTGCAGCTCCCACCCAAAAGGAGAACCAAAGGAGAGCTGGATCTCATGGAAGTGAATCACCATGAGCTCTTGAGAAGGATTTGCCCTTTATTATACCCAGGATTTCCCTAGCATGGAGGAGCTCTGTGATTAAAAACTTGGCCCTTTTGTTCTGGGGAGGAGACACTGCAGGAGATGCATCATGAGCAGGGAACATGTTCTTTCTCATCAGAAAGGCCACATCCCATACTCTCCTAGCTCTACAATCTCATGAACACAAATATTTAACACCCATTGCAGCCCCAGATTTATAAAAGGCCATCTGTTATCTGCTTCCAGTGTCTCCAAATTAAGTCATTTCCACGGCAGGATTGCGGCCACTCACAACTGACATGATACCTTCCTTCAATTTGAGGGTAAGATAGTTATTCAGACTAATTTTCTAGTGGAAAAGCCCTGTGTAATTGAACAGTGTTGAAAACAAATGGGGTTGGGCATAATTGCAAACAAGGTCTGTGTTGCTGATGGTACCCATTTCACTAGGCCATCTAACCAAAGCCCAAGCTCCAGGAATAATATGATGCTTCAAAACATCGACTTTGGCTTTTAAAAACAAGCCCCTGGTCCTTGTTATTGAGAAGTTCAAAATGTGTTTACTGCTGAAAATCAAAAGACAAAGAACAATTCCAATTGTATTTTTGAAATCTAATTATTTGAGGCATGATCTTGGAACACTGGGAGCTGAATGCAACAGTGTAAATTACACACAAATTCCTGCAAAAAGGAAATTATGTGGGTTTAAATGACAGTATAATAGCTTAAGATTATTTATATTAATTAAGCATATCAAAATAATATGTAACTGTTAATACATAAAACAACATTAAAATATAATAGCTGTTTTCTCTTAAAGGTTAAATGGCCTTGATTCTTTGAATGTGCAAATGAGTGTCATTGTCATTAATTGCCGTCATCTTGCTCGCTCACATTTCTTGGAAATGCAAGGCTGGGCATTTTTAGCATGCAAATTTAGATTTAAATGCTTTGTCGTGAAAGACCCTGGTAACAAGAGGACCCACACAGGTAGAGCAGAGCCTGCAGATGAGCCCTCAGCTCTGCGCACTGCCTGGCTCAGCTCACAGGCTCCGTGGAAAGCTCCAAGCTCTGCAGATATTTTCCTCCTGCAGCCACTCACAGTCCTTACAGCACATAATGAAACTCGCATCTTAAATTTATCTTAATGAGCTGAAATCCGCGGCCCTAATTGGTGTACTCATGGCGTGGTTTTAGTTACGAGATAAACAATTTACTCCGGTATCAAGGAAACATCGGTTAAGATTTTATGAGGCTCCCAAATATGTTTGATACACCCACCCTTCTGTTTGTTGCAACAGCTCCGGTAAAATAAACTCCCAGCACATCCCGTGGTGGCCGGGCTGAGCTCTTTGTCCCAGCCCTGCTCCCACCCACCGCCCACCAGCCCCGCCGGCTTCGCACCCAGCCCGGCCAAAACACCGCCCGGGCTCCTACAGGTGTTACATTTTTTGCTCCCCCCAGGGACCAGTTCCAGGGCAATTGGACTAAAATAATATCTCCAAAAGCAATGTGCTGGCATCGCTGAGAACATACATATAAGGCCACTGAGGTCCACACAGCAAGGATTGCACAATAACCATTAAAATAAACATTTGCAACCACAGATAGCTGGACTGAAATCCCTGCTCTGATACAAATAACATCTGGACAACTTTTGTATGCATCTTCCAGCATAAAACACCCTTGAGAAAAAATAGAAGGCAAGCTAAAAGACAAAGGACCACTAAAGATTTTATTATGCTATGGGTGTGGTGCCATAAATTTGAGGGGATTCAGGCAAGAGTTGCCAAGCTTGAATTTAAACAGCATGTTGTTTTTAAAAGTTGTAACATTAGTGACGAACAAGTCAGTATTCTTACATAATTAATCCAGTGTGAAATAGAGTGACTGGAAGACATCCAGTGGTTTAAAAATAACTCAATCATCTTTAAGATCCACAATACTATAGGATTTAACATTAAGGCACAGGAAGTGAAGGCATCTTGGTACGGAGCATGCTGTTTTAATTCCACTAAAACTTTATGAATCCAGCTTAATCGAGCTCACTGTACAACAGCCCTGCGCTGTGCAAAGCCAGGGAGGTTCCTCTCGAGTGGATCTCAGGTTTAGTCACCAGGACTCTTCCCTCCACCAGAGAGGAGAAAAGTCTTTAGCTGGAGATGCCATTAAAGGGACGAAAATAGGAGTGTTTTTTTTCTTTGGCAAAATGGTAGTCCTTAACTGGGAAGACTGGGAGAAAAGACAAAGATATGTGGGGAAGGTAATGAGCGTCTTCAGAAGAAATATAATCACAGGTTGGATTTGAATGGACTTTAACATCCAGGGTTATTCCTTAGTGGTGTTTCCAGCTGGCAGCAAGCACAAGTGAGTGAAAAAGGAGACACAGCGTGAGTGAGGCTCAGGGTAATGATAAAGAAAAACAGCCAAACAAAACCCTAATTCAACCTGAAGTCGCCACTTATATTTCTAAACTGAGGGCCCAATTCTTTGAGTTATTCCAATGAGAATCTCCATCAAAGCCACCTGTAAAAATAAGATATGTAATAGCCACTGTTCCTGCAGGCTGGATAAATTCTAGTGAAAGGTTCCCTGGCCATGGTAGTGGGGTTGGAACTAGATTATTTTTAAGGTCCCTTGCAACTCTAACTGATCTGTGCCCTTGTGCACTTGACACACTCTGATCACTCTGAAACCACAGGAGGCAACAAAAACTTGTCCCAAGTGAATTCCCATATCTGAAGCATCACAGGCCTGCCCAAAACCCCAAGTCTGCACAAGTATATCATGTTTCTTGTGGCACAGAAGCTGGTGGGGGTCCAGAAGAAGTGAAACCCTCTATTTCAGTTTGGTCTCTGGAAAGCTGCAGGTTTGGATGAAGCAAGATCCAACCAATTTTGAACCATGTTTGAAGAGCGATGGTGCTGAGCCAGATTTTGACCCAACTCTCCTGCGTCTCAGTCTAGTTACAAACAGAACCTGTGTCACCTGGGGCCACCAGCCTGGTACAACCACCCTGCCATGCTTCCAGGTCTAGCTGGACATTTCAATGGCATTTCATTATCCACTGGAACATCCCCCTGTGGAAACCAACCAGAACCAGGATTGTTCCAAAGAATATGTGAATTCCTGATAAAGGGAAATAAAGACTAAATCGATAGATAGAAGGGGACTCTTTCTTCACAGAGCATTCCCTCTTTGCCTGGCTTGACATACAGGATGAGAGCAAATACATCAAAATTGTAATCTTGAGTGATCAAAATAAATCACATACAATTGATTTTGACTAATGCAAAACTAACTGAATACATTTCTGGAAACAGTAGTTATGAATTAATAATAGTGATTAAGATGAATTAAACACACAGACTAAATTCTGCCCTACAACATGCTGACTTCCATGGAAACTGTGCGTGCACTTAGGGGCTGAGTCTAGCAAGTTAATTCTGAATTATTTTTATCTGTTGATTCAAAGTAGTTTGTTAAAAAGAGTTTATGTGACTAAATAACGTGCTGTACCTATCAATGTTTATTGAGCTTTGAATATAATTTTCTCAAATTAACAGTGTATTTGCTTAACTATGAAAAAAGTGGCTTTGTAAAACTCATTATTGCTGGATTGCAGCAAGTCTTAACTAAATAAAGGTGCAACAAGTGTAAATCCAAATAGTAACTTTATGTCAGTGGATAAGGTCAGATTCCAAGAATCAATACTATCTCCTGTTTTGCACCTTGTTCCCATTTAGCAAAATGGAAAGTACAATCCACAAATTCTCCCTCTACTCTGATAGTATTATGTCCCAAGTCTGACCCAGAAATATTATGACACCTACAATTCATTTATATTTTTGTTATATATATCTCTTTCTATAAGCCTTCCCTTCTCAAAAATAGATGTATTTATACGTAAACACATATTTTTATATGTATTTTATTTCTCTGTGTATATACTTGTGCATTTTCTCATATGTATTTGTCTGTCTCTATAACAGATTAATTCATTATGACAAACTTGTTCTTGGACTAGAAACTGCTTGAAATTTAAAGAAATGGAGTAAATTGAAATGCACCATGTGGCATTTCCTATGAGGATTTACAGAGGCACATTTAGGAAAGAGAAAAGATCGTCTCAAGGAAGTTCAAGCCCATCAGGTGGAAAAACAATGTTTAAGACTGGGCACGAGAACAGAAAGAAGGAAAAACTATGGATGTGGAAGTAAATACAAAATGAGCTGTGTTGCCATATGGATTTCTGGAAGGTAGCATGTGTCAGGTTAACCTGGTATCAGTTCAGATTAATTCTGATGAAAACATCTGCAAGGAGGGACTTGTAGGTGAGCAGAGGAGAGAGGGCCTGTGTTACCAGAAGAGATTAAAGGAGCTGGGCATGCTCAGCCCCATAAATCAAAGGCTGAGATGCAATTTATGTCTATAGATAAACCAGTGGGGTTAAAAGAAGTGGGGAGAAGATTTGTAATTAACCCAAATATGAATAGATATCATGTGGCAGTCAATGAGCTTTGGGAGAAGCCTGACAAAGGGACCTGGCAGTGCAAACTCTCCCACAGCCAGCCCACAGGAGCATGGGGATGAGGGATGGAACAAGACAGCAGCTCCAGAGGCTGTTAAAGATGGGTTTTGACCAATCCACATATGGAATTATGAGATGTGAGGGTGACCCAGTGCTCAGAGGACCCCTGCTAACCCCTTCTTGTTAACTCTTTTTTAAAAAAATCTTTGAATCTGTGAATTTTCAACATTTACCAAAAAAAGGTCAAAGTGACAAAGTTTACCAAGAGTGATGAAATCAAAATTTTCCCACCAAAATATTCCCCCCAAACATGGAAGGCTTAGGGGGGAATCTAATTTTGGCCTTCCAGTACCTGAAAGGAGCCTACAATGATGGGGAGAAACTTTTTGCAAGGCCATGCAGTGACAGGGCAAGGCAGAACAACTTCACATTGACAGGGAGTAGTTTTTGGATTAGATACTAGGAAGGAATCGTTCCCTGTGAGGGTGATGAGGCCATGGCACAGGGTGCCCAGAGAAGCTGTGGCTGCCCCTGGATCCCTGGAAGCATCCAAGGCCAGGCTGGACAGGGCTTGGAGCAACCCGGGATAGTGGGAGGTGTCCCTGCCCATGGCAGGGGTTGTAACGAGATAATCTTTAAGGTCCCTTCCAAACCAAACCGTTATTGCTATAAAATATTTTCTTTTCAGTAGAAAATTCTGAAATTTCCTTTCAGTAGAAAATTCTCTCTTACATTTGTTTCTAGAGGCTCAAGACAGAAACCAAGATGCCTGGAAGGGACGTAGACGTTTATGCCTCAGTGCCACTGTCTGACCTTCTCCAGAGCACTCAGGACATGCTCAGGTCAGGGTCAGTCTTCGTGTTTCTGGTGATTCAACAGCTCTTGATCTCACCTCTTGCTAAACCCTGATGAGGTACAATGTGGTGTCTCTCTGCTGGGTGCTCACAGGAAAATGGGCTGTTTCCTCATCCATAGGGAGGTCCCCGTCCTCCTTTTGGCCACAGACTGGACAAGAACAAGGTCTGGCTCATGGCAAGGACGTTTGGAGTAATTTCTTGGAGACTGACGGCTCTTCTGTGTATGATCTGAAACAATGGGTTGGGCAAATGTCGCTCCATACTCATAGCTGCTCTTACCTTAGGCCAGCTGGGTGCACCAGATGCGATAATTAGTAGACCATATCAGAACTTTTCTGTCAAAATGGCTTTTCTAATAGAAAATATCCTCTTCATAAAAAGAAAAATGGTAGTTGGCTTGAAAAGTTTTCTCTCTGTGTCACTGAAATACAGCTTTCTTTTTAACTGGGTAAATATTTTTAATCAATTTCAGTTTTATCAGCAACTTAAATTGTGAATTTCGAAAAATATGATTTTTTGGAAATCCTTTCATATGAAAAATGTTGTGGTTTTCAACTTTCATCCAAGAGTTGGATTAATTTCTTTTCTAAAAAGAGAAAATATGTAATGGGAAGGGATTTCCACTCTAGCCAGCCATGGCTTTTAGTGGTATTATTGTAATTAGTTATTTTCATTCCTTTTATGTAGAACCATTCATAAATACTCTAATTTGTAGCAAGGAGTACACACAAGTAGTTTTTTTTAAAGAACAGGGCAATGAAAAGCAGAATCCTATTTTTTAACAGGAAAAAATAGTAAATTAAAACTTAAGTTTGAGATCAGAACTTGGATTGTTATTGGACAGTGCAGAATATATTAAAAGTAAAGCTTTATAGTGAAATAATGAACCTGAAAATAACTTAAATGCTACCAATGCTGCCAGCTTTGAAAGTTGCTATCAGGAGCAAAAAGTTCAACGTGGGCCTTGCTCCTCAAGATGTTGAAGGCTCTCCCATACAATTCCTAGACGGATACAAGCTGTGTCTGACACAGGAGCTTGCTGCTAATTAAGGCCAATGACAGATTAGAGGGAAACATCCAGCATAAAATAATCTGCACTTTTCAAGACTCTGATTTTGATTCTTCCTTAGAAACAAATAAGGATAAAAGAATTTGTAACAGCTGTGAACTGATGCTTGCAAGTAAATAGGAGAAAGGGACTGCTTGAAGCTGAAATTCTTAGTGCTGACCTGGAATTAGGATGCCATCGTTTGAAATTCCTGTGTCAACAAGCAAAAGAAATCCAGAAGGAAGTTTCCAAATGCAAAAGGCATATTCAGAATGAGACCAAGGTATGCTGTGGGTGTCTTGGGTGTTAATCCAAATACCCACCATGGGAGCCAGTGACAAGCCAGATGTTGATATTACTCAGCAGAACATCTGTCCTACAGGGGTTTAGTACACAGTGTATGAAGTTAAACACACTAGTCCTGGAACAGGCTGATAGGTGCCATTAAAATATATGTATTTATAATTTAATTTTCCGTGACACTGTGAGTCCACAGGTTAGATAGACTGACAAAAGATGTGTGTTTTGAACTGAAACACATGGTTAAAAGGTTTGCTGGTGAAATTTCCTTTCCTCCTCAGAGCAGTATTCATCTATGGTATCTCTTAATGAAGGTGGCTAATTACCACTGAGGGAGTGGACACTCTAGTGCTGACAAAGGTTTAGGTGTATAAATTGTTCCCTGAACTCGATATGAGCCAGGATCAGGTGCTACCAGGGTTTGTGCCCAGCAAAGAGGAGTATGAGAAGCTGACAGGAGACCAAACATCTTTGGAGGATGAACCAAATTTCATAGAATCACAGAGCCCCAGAAGCCTAGAATGGTTTGGTTTGGAAGAGACATTAAAGATCATCTCATTATGACCTCCTGCCATGGGCAGGGACACCTTCCACCATCACAGGTTGCTCCAAGCCCTGTCCAACCTGGCCTTGAACACTTCCAGGCATCCAAGGATAGCCACAGCTTCTCTGAGCAACTTGTGCTAGGGCCTCCCCACCCTTTGAGCAAAAAATTTCCTCCAAACATCAAACCTAAATCTCCCTTTTTTTAGTTTCAAGCTCTTCCTCCTTGTCCTGTCACTATATGCCCTTGTAAAAATTTCCAGAGTCATGAGTGAAGGGGAGAAGTAAAAATGACAATAGTTCCCAGGATACAGAGGAAAAGAATACCCCAGGTACTATCTTGCTGTCAAGATTTGCAGTAGGAAGCCACATGATTTACCCTGTAGCATCCCCACATACAAGTTAAATGTTCTGGCCGTAACCTTTGCTGAAATCAGAATAAAGGAAAAGGTTTCAGTCCAACCATTTACAGATCATTAATGAGAAAAGTGATTATTTGCCTTTAGAGAAGATACCCACTGAAAAATGACGACATTATGTGCTCTTTGCAGGGATGCTGCAGCTTTTATAGATGCTCTTGGTACAATTAATTTTTGGGAACGTGTCTGAGAAGGTTTTACCACCATCATTACACAGAAGTGCTATGGCCGGGCTGGGAACCCTGCAGCATCTTTGGGGGTGCATTCCCTAAATGCAGCTGAAGAACAGCTGAAGTTAAGCTGAAGGTTTGGTGGTGAGACAAAATGATAGGATTGTTTCTGCCTGGCTGAAACTGAAAATCTGAGAGCTCAGGGCACCAAAGGCGCACAAAGGGGAAAGAACTTGGCCCTGGGGTTTGCAGATCAAACCAGTCACTGAGACTGCACCAAAAATTTCAACAGTGTGACACACCTCCTGCTTGTGCCTGTGCAATCCAATGCTTTGTTTCCCTGAAATAATAAAAACACCCTGTGTTTGTGAACTATCTAAATCCAAGCTTAAAATTACATATAGTGCTTATATTTAAAACTGCCCAGGAGAGCCATGTAGCTCTTTCTAAAATTACAACATTTTTAAAAAACATAGCTGCAATACTTACTCATATTTAATAACCAGAAAAGGGCTTTTTCCCCCACTTTAACACTGACATTTTTTACACTCTTAGTTTTCACTAATACCAAAGTCTAGACTTGCTCAACGCAGCTGAGATGAAATATTTCATGCGATATCAGCTTTTTGGCAGCCATTGGATTTGTGTACCCATCAAAACTTCATCTTCTGAGAAGAGAAAGAATTAAGAAAAAGTCATTTACCCAGTTAATTCTGTAACTATTGATTTCAGTGTAAACCCCTTCCTCTTTATAAGATTAATTTGGTTCTTCCCATGCCCCACAGAAAAATCTTGTGCCCAGAGAAAAGCTGCTATGAAAGGGATACAAATGAATCTACTTAGATAATTGTAATTCCAGTCAGACACTGGCACCATGTAGTTCATGTTTTATCATAAGAGACCAATTTCTAAGATTTAGCCATCAGTCTAAAGAGAACAAGACAGAATTTCACCCCTGGTACTGCAAAGAAGTCAGGGTTGACTCCAGTCAAAGAGATTGTACCTGGGACTTGCAAGATCTTTGAATAAGAGGGAGTTTTTCAGAGTGAGAATAAAAGCATCTATATAAGTCACGTAGTACCAGTGTTCAACACTGATTTCTCTATAAAGTGAGGACCTCCTGCCCCTGTTGGTCCTTCAGTGATGGGTTTGGAAGGGTAACCAAGCCAGCAGCTGTGAAACCCTGAGCACTGCGTTACAAACGCCTGCCCTACATTTGGGAAGTAACATCAAACAAAAACCTCAGCAGTTTCATGGATTTTTGCAGTGGAATGACAGCAGAAGGATTTCCCCCTCCTCTTTTTTCTAATCAAAGACTGATTAATTAATTCTCATTATCTCCATCTCCGTCACAAAGATAGCATGGTGACACTGTCAGAAAGTTGTCGTAATTTGCCTCAGGCATAGCTGCAATTTGGTGTTGGTTGAAGTGATCGCTCGCTATTTTTATGGGTCTCATCATCCCCATGTCCACAAAAAACACTCCCAGACAAGAGCTGTGTGCACCGGTAGGATGGAAATAGGTGGTGAAACCAGACTGAGTCTCACTCTGCACAACCTTCAAATGAGAAGTGTTCAAGAGAGCGACTCACAGCCTCAGATATTCCCACAATTGCACCAAAGGCAGCATCAGAGCGAGTCAGGAAAGGAACCAGCTCAAAAAGTAAAAAAAAAGCCCTTATCCACAGCAAAATGTATTCAGGGAAAATCTCGCTGCAGCTGCTGCTATTGGGACAGAGGGAAGAGAACTCCCTCTCCCAGCAGACTTGCAGAGCAGTGTCCTCCGAAAGGGACCACATCAGGAAACAGCGCTCACCACAGCCCCATCAGGGTGAGCTGGGACAGCATCGCAGCTGTGGGAGGACCAGTAGGATGGATCATTACTGGCAGTATGAGCTGAAAGCATCCACGGACAATTCAAACCACATGGCACCAATCCCCCTCCAACCCCAAGGTTAGTGCCGATCCAGCTTTCAACTCAGCGAGCTACACAAACCAGACGAGGTGCAGTGAACAATGGCTCACACGGGTGTCCCAGTTTCCACCAACAATGTCAGCCACGCTGGTGGTGACTCAATTTGTTTCCATCATATGCTCTTCTGAGTTGCCCCTGGCAGCCTTATTTTTCCCACTCCTTTTCCGAGAGAATGTTATCCAAAGGCAGCAGGGTGAATTGGCACCCAGCAAAAAGCATACAAAGCTCCGTGCTCAGATCATACCTCACAATTCCAGGTTTAAGGGTTGCCCCTCCTTCTCCCAACCCTTCTGGCTCAGTTTTGGCATTTAGCTCAGAGCGTGACATCTTCCCATACTGCTGTTCTGTAAAGCAAAAGGAATCAGCAATAACCATATAGAACATTAACAAAGAAATTGGCTAAATATCCTATATATGCATGTACCTGCCTTTTATGCAGAGCTGTACTCCATCATCTTTAGTGTAGAAGCAGCAAAGTACTCAGAGGAAATAAAATAAATATATATCTGACCTCTGTGAAAAAAAATCTTCTTTCTCAGTGTAACATACTGTAACTTGAAGTTTGCTCTCCCAGCATTATTTGTTTAATAGAAATATTTCCTGTACCACCTTGTTCTGGCAGAAAGTCAGAATTTGCATTTATATGAGGTAGTTTATCAAATATAACATACAGAAGTCTGTTAAGTACACATTGCATTTTGTTTGTGAGAAAATCTGTTTGTATTTAATGTAGTTTTTAAATTAACCTTAATGAAAGCTTCTGAAAATTGTTGTTCTAAGCATTTGAAATATGCAACAAGAACTAGTGGAAGACATAAACATGTTTTCCATTATATGTTATCAGATAGTCCAAAATTACTACAAAAAGAATGTGGGACTATGTTAAATTAGAAAGATAAGCAAGCATTTAGTTAAAAGGCAAAGGTCTTTAGAAGAGTAAAGCATCTGACAGTTAACCCCAACATCTTATGATCTCCTACCAAGAGTAGGGCAGCACTCGCAGAATACAGTAGGGTGTTTTAACCACATCCATGGCTAAGAGGGAACAAAAAAAGAAGTCATCTTTCACAGAAATTCTGTGGTAGATGTTTGTTCTGTCAATATTTAGAGAGTGGTAGCAGGGCCACAGTCATTTTTAAAGATCTTACTCAACCAGTATCAGATACGATTTGCCCACAGTATTTATCATCTTTTGAAAAGAACCAACCTGAACATATGGACTTTGCAAATGGCCTTAAAAAAAAAAAAAAGAAAAAAAAAAAGAAAAAAAGAAAAAAGAAAAAAGAGAAAGAAGTGTAATCCCTTCAATTATCAAAAATGGCATTTTTTATTGTCCTCTGATGTCTGCTGATTTAATTTTGTGCTTTGATGGGCTGCTTTCTGTTGATAGTCACAAGGGTGGCTTCATGAAGAACATAACATAGGGACCAAAAATTCCATTGGTATTATGGCCTTCCTCCCATCTTTTCCTCATATATCCAATTAAATATACTGTAAAGAATAAAAGGGTAGTGTGGAGAAATTGCCAAACAAGGACAGGCATAAACAGGACATTTAACATATCATGTGAGGAGTGAGGCAAGCAGTACCTAAGTAGCTCGTGGATGAGTTGTTGTGACAATAATCATTCAAAAAACAGCAATAAAACCATCACTGGTAATGATCAAGTAAGGGAAGGAAAATCTGACTAATGATTTTGTCTTACTATTCTGGTAACCCTTTGCATAGAGAAAACTCAGTCAAATCAGGTTTTAATCAGGGCGATATTTTTCTGGAAACTCTTCCTTCCCAACACATTCTGGCACTTAACCAGTGCTCGAATAACATTCCCACAGCAAGTCTCGAGTCAAGCTTCGCTTTCATAACCAACTGCTCTGGAAAACAGGGATATCGAAGGGCTTTTCTCAGAATATCATTAACTTCTCTGAGATATAAAAAAGGAGTAATACCCAGTTAACAACCCCTGTTCTCAAGATGAAAAGTTCTGAGCTCTAGATGCAGGAATTACGTACAAATCTGCCCAACATAAGGGCCACCTCCACTGAGCATCAGAAGCTGCTCTTTGAATTCTTTTCACTTATATTTTCTCACTAACACATTGGAAAATTGGATCATTGTCCATTTAATTTTGGAGCATAATATAGGCAGGTCAATCCAGCTGTCATCTAGGTCATGGAATACTGGAAATCCTGTTTTGGATCACATCCTCAGTGTCTTGTTTAAAGGGAATGATTTCCTATAACTGAGTTACAGATTGCTGTGCTCATGGGGTGGTCACAAAACTCCAGCTCTGCTTTGCATTAAAAGTGGAATTTTTAATAGCCAGGGAGGAAAAAGGAGAAAGAATTGAGAAGTTGCAGTATGAACATACTGCAGTAGAGACCAACCCTAAATACCACGCAGGCCTGTTGTCTGTCATGCGCAGGGTGCTGGGGTTCTCTTCAGTTCTATCAGACAAAGGGTGAGCTGGAAACAGAAAGTTTGGGACATGGAGCTGCCCAAAGTCCTCCACCCTTTGGCTTTCCTGAGTTTTCTTGGGGGTTGTTAATCAGACATTTACAGTCATGAGAAGTGATAGAAGCTCTTGGATCTTGCAACTTCCATGTTAAGGGGACAGAAACCCCAAAAGCTCCTACATTTCATGCTTTTGGCTTCATAACTGAGCCTGGAAGGTTTAAAGGGCTTGACTCAGTTTCCCATGTTTGTAGGCTCCACACCATAGATGGGATGGGGGACGAACAGAGCTGTTGTAGGAATGCCAAGAAGCCAGACTGGGTGAGGGGAAGACCTCGGAACAATAGCAAACAGCTTGCGGACATCTTCCACAAATAAGAAAGTTCCTGGCATACACAACAGCCACGCTTAGGAAAGTTTTCTGAGCCTTTCCTAAATAGCTAAAGGAGATTTTTTTCGGCTCTTTTTTTTTTTTTTTTCATTTTCAGAGCTGGAATGAACAGAATTTGCATATTCTTCGGACGCTGTGGGGAGAGAAATGGAACCGAGCTTTTGTGGATAGGCCAAAAGATAATTAAGGCAATTATATACTGTAAAGGAATATGTTATGCTACTCCACAAGGAGGACTTTTGGCCAGATAGAACTGATGAAAAATATTTATTTTCTTCTTTTGGCATTAATAGTCCTAGTAGGCAGTATTAGGAACACTTACCAGTATTCATATACGGTATTTAGGGTGGCATTTTTATTATGTTTAGTGAAGATTTTTTTTCACATGTTAATACAACACCCATTTGTTTTAAGATGATATTAAAGCCTGTCTAATGGCAGAGTGTGGAAAATAGGATGAGCAGAGGTTTGGGGCAACTTTGGGAAGATCTGGGGTTGCATCACTAAAGCCAAACCATGTGAGTTTAATATAATGGGGAAAATTACCTGGGAAAAACACTGGAGTTGCAGGGTGATGGCCCGTGACACAGAAAGGATACAGAGATCTTTGAGCAGGAAGCTATTTGGCAGCCGTGCTGCCTTAGCTGGCGGAGAGCAGCCAGGAGCTGATTTAGTCAGTGGGTAGGAGAGGCAGCTCCCAGTGAAAAGTTGAGAAAGCGAAGGCGGTCCCAGTGAACTATCAAGAAATACCGATCCGGAGTCATTATGTAACATTAGGGTCAGAACTGGAGATAAGAGGCTGATGCATCACAGCGTTAGCAAACAGCCAGTGTTAATATGTTTGCATAGATAAGGCAGATTTGGCGTGGTATGCGGGCATAAAAATGAGGAGCCAACACGAGCTGAAACGGAGCTCAGAGCACCACTGCCAAGAGATGTAATTCTTGTCTTCATCTCCTTTGAATATCAAGGTTTATTTAGTTTACAAACATATGGGTTTTCAAAGCTATTACAACTGTGACATCGATTTAGAAGCTACAGACATGCAAGAGGTTAAGATTAGAGCTGGCCAGGAATTTTCTTACAAAACAGAATTTTGCGTTTTAGCCAGGATTAGTTAAGACAACTGAGCCTTACAACATCATCCTGCCAGGTGAAAAAATGACTCACTTGACAAGCACAGTGCTGCTGGGATGAGTCCTTTTAAACTGTGTATTTACATAAACATTTATGGGGTGTTATGATTATTAAGAAAAGATGTGATAGGGAGAATTGCACCTTTCAATTGCTCAGGCAAGGGGAGGATATTTTGGGAGCCACTACTTTCCTTGGATTTATTAAAGTGGTGAGGAAACTCTTGCTTCTCTGTACAATAGAGTAGGTTATGCCTTCATGCCGTGCCCTATACCCACTATAACCGGAGGTTTTTTAAAAGGGCATCAAAACTGATGGACAAATATTTTATATCTGAACTTAATTAAAACTGACATCTAAAAACCAAAAAAAAAAAAAAAAAAAGCAAGGAAAAGCTTGTTTGATAAAAGAATTCTTTGCTGGCTATGGAACAAATGCCCAAATATTAAAATAAGAGAATCACAGAATCATTAATTTGGAAAGGACCTCCAAGACAATCAAGCCCAACCTTAATACTACTACTACTAGTAATAATGATAATGAACAACACATCTGTCCTTTTATCACACTAAAGCCCCTGTTACAAAAAGAGAAAAGCAGTAGAATCCTGCGCCAAATCATCACTACACTCTCAATCAAAGAATTTTGAACTTCAGCTCAATTCACTCAGATGCTGGGGATTATTTAGGCAGAACCCGAGATTACAAATCAAAGAGCCCTGAGCAGCACATGTATATGTTCCAGTTATGAAAGCTGCTTAATGATTAAAGTCATCTATGCTTAGGAAAAAAAAAAACAACAAACCAAAACTGATGTTGAGATCTGAAAGTATGTCTGTGGATTGACAGGGCAGAGGTTAAATCCAGATGAGGGTCACTCAAGCCTGGTGTTAGTCTAAATGAGTACAGCATTAATGCTGAAAAATCCTGGCGCTGAGCTCACCACCTGTCTGCTGCAGAAATCCGAGGTTCAGCTCCAACTTGAGGTTTACTTGCATTTGTACAACATTTATGTGCTGCTAACCAGGGGGAAGCCAGTAGGTAAATCTGGCTGTTGTTTCAATCACTGATATTATCCTTAAATTATTTTTGCCTGCTGCCTTTTAAAAAGGCACCACTTCTCACTGCAAGTGCAACAGGATGCTTCTACTCTGAAAATATGAGAGCAAGCAGTCTCAATATAGCAGGGCTTGAAATGGTGATTCTTGTCTGGAAAACTGAACACAACCTTTCCACTTTTCTTTCCCTTATACATTTTTCTTTTCCATTCTTATTTGCATTTTTTTGAAAAAGAGTTCTGAAAAAGCTAAAGGGGGACTGCAAATTGTCAGTCCTGGCAGTGATGACAATGCAAATATTTAAGTCCTGATCTCAACTAGAAAAATGTCTTATTGATTCAGAACTGAGCTTTGTGTAGCATCAAAGGGTTAAAATAACCAACACTCGAAGGAAAGAGGAATAGATCACTTACAACACATATTCTATTATTTGCTGAAAACTTGTAGGGTGGATGTAAACTCGTTATCATTCACCAAAAGATAAAATTTGCTGCAGAAGGTACACACTTTGCAAGTGTAGAACAGCTAATCTCAGACCACTAATAGATTTAACCTTGTATATTCACAGATATTTAAAAGTGTTATGGTTTGAAGGTCAACTCCACTGTCTCTGAGTACAAGGAAAGCAAAGAAAGGAATAAAAATTAGAAAGAATTAATTCTTCAAAAAGTTTTTACAAATCAAAACCCTGCAGTTTCACACTGAGAACAAAAGAAGCATATTAAACACCAAAGTTTATCAAGACAAATTAGGTCCCAGTTTCAAATTTTCTTTAATCTTTTGCATCTGAACGTTTTTTTGCCTCATGCTGTTTTCCCTAGTTAAATGTTAAAATGAATTCTAGCCAATACCATTGACTTCCTCCCTTAAAAATATTGAGACACATAATAAAAAATTAATTACTTCCCCTAATTTCCGTGTGATTCTTTAAAAAGATGTAAAATTCATTTAAAGTAAGTGGTGACTTTGTCTTTGAAGATCACGACAATTAACATGGATCAAAGCTTAGGTTCTGTAACGATGATAGCTTATTAGCATAATGAAATTAACTTAGAGACAAGAATCTTTAATAGGTACAACAAAAACGCTTTAATAATACTTGAAGAAAATTATGTATTTGCTAGAAGTACAACAGTTTCAGACTTTCTATCCAATTAATAAGTTGTTAATTAACTCCTTTTCCAAACAATGTGCACTTTAAGTTAACATCTGCCCATTGGATAACACTTTCCAATGGTATTTTTTTTTAATATACTGTAGAACTGCAACACTGTTTTACTGGGAATTCCTTGTAGGACTATTCTTATACTAGGGAAACAGGACCCAAATATAGCAATATGCTTTTTACAGCCAACCAATTAAAACAAAAGAAGGCTTCTTTCAAAGATGGGGAGGAGGAATGGGTAATTCCTTAATTCTGGCTGCATTGTTTGTGTGTAGTCTCAGTTTTCTTTGCATTTTCAATAGAAATTATTTTCTGCAGTTTATATTCCCCTGCAAAATGGCTCTCTGCTGACTAGTGCCTTATATAGACCTGATTTGGGAGCAATTTTCATATCTTTTTAAAATATCTATTTATAGCTCCATGGTATAAGGTTTTACTGTCTCGTTTTATAAGATAATAAATCAATAACTATTGGTTTTGAAGATACAGAAAGGGAAGGTTGTTCACAAAAAGTTAAAATAAAACTTTATGTATAAAAAGAGTATTTCCATAGACTTTGCTTTGTAGTGCAGAATAATAAGTGCTTTCAGCACTAGAATTTTTAATTAAAAGGACACATTTTTTGGTTTGGGTGCTTCAGCCTATAGAGTGGTGTGGGGATCAAAAATTTCACAGAGCATTTTACAAGTGGATCTGGAGAACACACGTGACTCTGCACTGCGTGGGCTGCTTAGGCCAAAGATGGAACAATTAAAGAGGCCTGATCTGAAACAAATGAGTTATTATATTCTATTGGGTCAAGGATTCGTGTTTTAATAAATCCCTAATTACAGTAACTTTTCATTTAATCTGGCAAATTCTAAGCAAGTTAAGAATTTATGAGAGTTGGAATCAGCAATAAAAAATATGCCTGTCTGCCATTGTGCTCAGGGCCACACAGGTTGAACTCATTTTGAGGAGCTTGGAAGCCAGGAATGTATCTCCTGAACAGGGCACTGTGACACGATTACATCTATATACACATAAAATTTATTTATGTATGTATAAAATAATACTGTGCATGTATAAAATATGCTGTATATTAAATTATGCATAAAATTGTATATTGAATCATTATGCCATAGTCATTATTAATAAAAACCTGGAAAGCTTTCATTCCTTTTTTTCAGAAATAGAAAAATAAAAAAACCAAAATCAACCAAATCCCCAGCATAACCATAAGAGCATTTTTGAGGTGGGTTTGGTTTTTTTTTGCTTTGGCAAACTTTTCTACCATGAACCTGTGAGTACACAAAGCTTTTTGTGCACCATCCAGCCAGAACTCTTCCAGTCACTACAGGCTGAGCTCAGGATTTCTATTTCTGATCATGTGTGGTGCTGGCCAGGCTCCCCTCAGCTCCTGGTATGTGGTTGCCAGTGTACAGACACCTCTGAAAAAAAAAACCAAAATTGAGTCTTAATGAATGTTTTCATATGAAATTTTAGAGTTAGAATTTTAGAATTAGGATTTGCTGGTTCAACACCACTTTGAGTGCATCCCTACCAGCCAGAGGCAAACTTTTTCTCCTCTAGAACACCTTTATGAGAATTAACTAATTAA
Source organism: Pardalotus punctatus (assembly GCA_013400915.1). NCBI lineage: Eukaryota > Metazoa > Chordata > Aves > Passeriformes > Pardalotidae > Pardalotus > Pardalotus punctatus. The sequence continues at coordinate 226,192 of VZTX01016142.1, forward strand.
TACACAGACATAGCACAGGCTTTACCATCCACTGAAACACCTTTTTCTTTGGGATTGAAACAAGGTGCCGCCAATAACTCCCATGGAAACTGCATGACAATGGAAAGAAATTAAGGAAACTCCTGTTTTCTGCACACAAACAGGCAATACGTCTACTTTTCCAAAGTTTGTGGTCTCTTTACTGAACATAAATATGCAAAATCCTGTGAATTACATCTGTAGCTGTCTGAAATTCCCTTTTTTGCTGTCGTTTCATTTTGAAAGTTGCTGGTGCGGTTTTGCTTCGTTGGGAGTCTTTGTATTGCAAACCAGAATTGATAATTTTTCAAAACTTCTCCCCAGATATCAATGGCTGAAAATCCTTTTTTAGAAACAAAACAGATCAAGAGCTGAGCCCTGCAAGCCACTCTCTGGGGCCTGAGCTGCCCAAGAGCAATGGGGACAGCACAAGGGACATTGGTTGTGTCCCAGTTTACTCAACAGCTTCCAGGTCTACCTTGTTCCCCCGATCTGGGGCAAAAATTTCTGCAGGGATTAGCAATATGAGGGCCCCTGAAGGCAGAAAGTTCTTCTCAGAGGAGGCTGACCCAGTCCTGGCAGGATTTGGGGAGGTCCCCATCACGCCCAGCTGAGCTCTCCACGAAATGAGTTCACCCACTTCCACCAGAATCTTTCTAAAAACAAAGACACTTCCTCTAAACTACTGGCTTTTGGCACACCAGGGTTTTTTGAGGTAAAACATTTCCAATTTGTAAATCCATCAGATAATTCCCCAGTTCCAAGTTTCTTGGTGTCCAAGAAATATGGTACAACCTTGGGTGGGAAGTGCAGTTGAAAGAACATCCTCACCTCTTGCCTTTCCTCCATACTTCCATGGTGTACCTATTTTTCCCTGGATGACTCCCAAGCTAAGAAAAGTCTCTCTCTCCTTGCTTTACAAAATCCAGTGTTTTAGCTATACAAGATTCTGAGTGCAGGCCAGAAACACACAGGTTCTTCTAAATAAGACATTATTATTCTTTATGGGAGGAAAAAAGAGATCAGCCTCATCTCTAAGCTAAGAAATGCACTCACTGTTCCAAATTTTGAGTCAATATTCAGAGTTTATATATAAAGCTCTAGTGGAGATTGATACAATGCCAGAAGATACAAAATTCTCATTTTAGTGAATGACCACCATGCAGAGTTGCCAGTCGTGAATTTCTTTTATGATAACAAAGAGGTTGCCAGGAAAACCCTCGGTACAAAAATGGTGCTGATAAATACATCAATTTAGAGATAACCAGTAAAGCACTCCCATTGTTCACACATGGTTTCATTTTTTGGTCAGCAGAATATATTTCCCTTGCCCAATTTCTCCTTCCAACAAGGTTTTTCAGCCTTTTTCCTGCTTTGGAAACAGAAAATTCCATGACTAAATCATGAGTACATGATTTTGGTTGGCCTGACTGGACACATACAAGACCAGGATTTGGCTGTTCAGAAACGGCGATGTAGCAGCTTTTTGAAATTATATAATAACTTTCTTCATCCATCCTGTTCCAAATTATCTCTATAGAATTAAAAAATAAAAATTTTAAAAAAAAAAAGAAAAGAAACTGGGTCTATTTTTCATTGATTATTCCCTTTGAAGTATCACCTTTGCCCATCAATGTGGTGGTGTTAGTCCCAGCATTCTGTGATTTCTCTCAGCTGTGCCCTGGATTTGGGATTCTCTTGATGGCCCTGTTCTTTCAGTGGTACTGCTCCTGTCTGCTTTCGGAATAATTTCTCTTTCACACTTCATTTGCATGTTTTTCTCACTGCATGGGAAAAAAACCCAAACAAGCACAAGTTTCCTTGTCTCCAGCGTCACAACTGAGCAAAACATACATTCCCCTTCTTTCCCATTCTCCTACCCTGCTGTAGGGCTGGAAATGTTGCTTCAGATGTTCGTGTGCAGCACTGTGGAAAACCATGGGCAAAAATCCTGGCTGTGAATTGGGAAAGTCTGAGCTGATTCCCTTTGGAGAATGACCTGAGGGTCACATTGCACTAAAAGGACAGAAGCTACCCAAGCCTCAGGTAAAGCCTTAATTTCATATTTTTCAATTAATATTTCTTTAAAACCTTGAAGTTTTACTTGCAGATTTGGGTAAGTTCCACCTTTTTAAACAGGAAGTTTTCTTCAGTACTTTTGTCTTCATTGACAAAGACTTCTTAAATCTCAAGTGCAACATGGCAGACAAGCTGACTCAAAGGAAGAGCTCCATGGTGGGGTCACCCAAATTATGGTGATTTTACTCACTGCTTGCAATTTAACTCTTTCTCCATGCAAATGTTGCATCACGCATTGAAAACTTCAAGGCAGAAATGGCTTTAGAAAAGTTGCATCACCTGTTTAAGAAAAACAAACAATCTAGAAGCTAAGTTATGATGGAGGTGTTCCTGCCTATAACCAGGATTGCGCTGTGTCTCTGGCAGTGGCGCCTTGCCCACTGTCATTTAAAAACAGGTTGAAAAATGAGGAACATAACTATGAAAACAGATATTGCCAGAAATATTGCCTGATTCCTCTTCTCCCTTATAAGCCTTAAGCAGCCAGTCTGAGCAGAGGATAGAATCATGGAATATCCTGAGCTGGAAGGACCCACAAGGATCATCCAGACCAGCTCCTGTTGCTACACAGACACCCCAACAATCCCACCCTGGGCATCCCTGGGAGCGTTGTTCAAACGCTCCTGGAGCTCTGGCAGCCTTGGGAATGGGACCATTCCCTGAGGAGCCTGGTCAGCACCTTGCCATGCTCTGATGGAAGATCCTTTCCCTGATATCCAACCTAATCCTCCCCAACACCACTTCAGGTCATTCCCTCTGGTCCTGTCACTGATCAGGAGAGTAAAGAGGCTGGCAACTGCCCCTTCTCTTCCCCTCCTGAGAAAGTTTTAGACCACCATGAGCCTCCCCTCAGTCTCCTCTTCTCCAGACCAAACAAACCTGGTTACCTCAGCCACTCCTCGTGTGTCTTCCCCTTCTTCTTTCACCATTTTTGCGGCCCGAGTTTCACAGGTTGAGGTTTCAGGGTCCTGCCCAGCATTTTTTATTTGTTACTTGCATTATACCAGCAAGGAAAGGCAGCAAGGACCTGCTCTGTGTGCACCCCTCACTGCTGACTTACAGCCCAGCCACAACCCACAGCACTGCCCTGCTCCTCTTGGCCCTCATTACCGAGCACTCAGCATTCTCACCCCGCTTGTCTGCTCTTTAATAAGAAATAAAGTTGTTTGTTTATTTTATACCTATTTAACTTGTCATCTAAGATTTGCAGAATGCCATCAATCTCTGCCTCAGCACATTGACCTCACTTTAATTGGTGGGGCTCTAAATTCTGCACAGATGTTATTACTGTGAATTTAACTTTATATAGCAAGAAATTCGGGGCTGCCATATGCTGTCTTTTATGAGCTTGCAGTTTGCAATGAATATCCATGACTAATGCTTGTGACCCAGGTAAGCCCGTGATTGGGGAAGGTAAAAAGTTTACCAAACTTTATTGCAGCACTTTCAGTAATTTCACCAACAACTAATGAACACATCTTCCCTGCCTCTGTGTTGGTACAAAAAATTGCTTAGCTCTTCTTAATATATCTGTCAACATCTACTGCCATTCTGGGACTCTCATGAGTCAGCCAAAATTTTCTACATTCATAGATTGCATATCAGAGGGGATAAGATGATTTCCTCTGATATCCAGCATAAATCAGACCTTTTAATGTTTTTCTAGTGGTTTCTAGTTGTGCTTGGGAGGGTTGGCTTTTTTTGTTGAATAAACTGGGGCAAAACTTTCTGAAGGTTAGTAGGATTTAGCCAGGTGCTAGAACTCAAATACATCTACTAAGTCTAGACACAAGTAGAATAAGCAGAGATACATGGAAAATTAGGAAAAAACTTTATGAACTATGATCTATCTTAAACTTCTTAAATTTCATTCCACCCAACACAATAGCTTCAGTTTAGCTGAAGCTCCAACAAAACCTGTTCACTGCTAGTGAACCTATTGGTTTAAAGGCCAAGGAGAAAATATTATTTCAGCTAAAGGGAAAACTGGAGAAAAAAAAAAGTAGGAAAAAGTAAAAGCCAGTGGGTTTGAATTAGTCATACACATATTTGCAATGCAAAGTAGGAGAGAGCCTTCAATCAACAGAGAACTGTTCTTGTGGTGCCTCCTCACTGCAGAAATGGAGTCAGGAAACCTCACTTATCCCAAGATAGAACCATCCAAGTTTTCAAAAGTGATTACATGGAGTGCAGCAGTAGAGGTACAGGCACCTGTAGAAGATCAGAAGTCCTTGCCCAGTTGTATTTCCATGTCTCAGCCTTACCTCTGCTAAATACTTTGTTCAGCCATCAGCTGAAAATAATAAATTCCTTCTCACTGTCACAAAATGTATCACAGCCAGAAGCATCGAAGAAAACTGAAAATATTACTAACTCTGAAGCACCACAAAGTTAAGGCTGCTGCTTAATAAGCAGGAATATGTTTGCAGCAGGTCCTGTGTTCCCAGCAGCTCCGTTCACATCTACGGAGTCAGCTCACAAAACAGGAATTGGAGCGTTGCTCTCATGAGTCACTCTGCTTGGAAACCTTTACATATTTAAAAAAAAAAAAATCCTCAATCAAAAAGCCCCATGTGTTAAAAGTACCTTAGCCAAGCATGTTATTTCTCTTAAATATACAACAAAACACAACTATCCTCAAGGTAAATATCCTCTGTTTTATTACTTCAGATCACTTTTCAGTGCTGTAATCATGTCATTAGGATTGCAATTCCTGGCTCCAAAAGAAATAACCACCTAGCTATAAAATTCTGGTTTCCCAGTCTATTTTGAGGGGACAACCAGAGTTCAGTGGGTCTGAGCCCCTACCACTGAAACCGATGGCAGTAGGTTCAAGTCTCCTACTCCATGGCATATCCCAAGGAGATTTTTTTTTTTTTTTTTCTCAGCTGCAGTTCCTAACAGATGTTCAGGCGGCTCATGTCATTATTCTGAACTGAATTAGAGGGCTGTGTCAGGAAAAAAGTGTGGACAGTCTATGTCACCCACAGATGCACCAGCAACATTCCAGCTGGTGCCACCAGGGGCTTCTGTGTTTCTGGGGTTTTCTTTTGTAGCAGAAGAAAAAAAAAATAAATTGGGAAAAAGGGAAGTTTCTTCCTTTGGCTTATAGGTGGGAATGAATTTGAACAATAAATCATTGAAATCAGTCTTCTACAGGTCTGCATGGGGCCACCACAGTGACTCCAAGGATTTTAGCTTTTCCTCTGAGATTTTGTACCTTACTGTGCAATATCCTTGAGGATAAGAGCTCAAAACCTTTGGTTTCACTCTATTATAGCTAGAACAGGCTTACAGCGTGGGAATTCCATACTTCATATTTCATATTACAATACATTATGTTTTATTTTTACTACCTCTGGAGCCAGGAAAGTTGTGTCTGCCACGAGTAACTTCTGCAAAAAATAGGATAGTGGAGACTAAAGAATAACAAAAATTATTTCACACTGAGAGGCCTCTCCCTGCAGCAACAGAATTCATCAATAATGGTAATAACAAGTGGCAGCAAGACAGAAATGGCCTTAAACTACCTTTATGCATCTCTGCACTGTTTTCTTGTCCCATCCTGCAGCCAAGGTTTGGATCTTCCTTTGTGGGAAGGTGCCCTCCCAGGTGGCCCAGATGTGTGCAAAAGCTTCACTAACAAGTGTTAAATAACGTGTCCATAGACCAAATCAGCATACCATAACCCCAAGAGATGCTCAAAGCTGCTTTTAATCCTGGGCACCTCAGCTCCTGCTGGGCTTGACAGGCCTGGCCTAACATGGAGGTGCAGCCTAGGATTCCAATAGCCCTTAAAAAAAAAATTAATTTATTTAATCTTTTTTAAGAACAAGATTTCAAGTATAAGGTGATGCTTCAATCCCCTTTCAAGGCAATTTTTTTAGCACTCCCCTGTATATTTGCTGTGTTTCCTGAGGTCAAATCAGTGGCAGCTTTAATTGCACTTACAAGGAATGTTGCTAAAATGGGCATAAAGTCCTAAACTCAATGTTTTCTTCATTATTTTGCAACTTTGGGAGCCTGCCAACATCGTTGCGAGATTTGGCATGCACTTACCTGGAAAGAATGAGGCTTAATATTTCATTTCAGCTTTGCAAGGTTTTCTCCTCCCGCCAGAAAAAGAGCAAGCAGAAGAATCAGAAACACAGGCAAAGGGCAAGGCTGGTTCCTCTGATGTTGGTGTGGATCCACATGGGTCTATGAGGTTCTGGGGAGCTCTCCTGGAAATCAAGAGCAGCTCCACCACAAGTGGCTGCACCTTTAGCAGTTGCTTGTCCACTCTGAAAATTTGTTTGCCCTGGGAATATTTTTACCTCCTTCCTAGAGCTGGAGTGGTAGGTCACAGAGTCATTAGAGTTGGAAAAGAACTCTAAGATCATCAAGTCCAAAAATTAAGAGGTGAGAGGTTTTTCATGCTCGGAGGTGTGAACTGCAAAGGCCAAGCTAAGAACCTCACCTGCAGCCTTAAAGCCAGATCTGCGTTTAACTCCTGCTCTAGACCTTTAATACAGAAAATAATGCTCATACAGCTGTTACTTGGTGCTTGGAGCCCATAGACTGCTTTGTGTTGACTATTTTAATGCAAAATGTTTTAACAGCCCCAAAAAGGGGTGGAAATTAAATCCCACATCCCACAGGAGCTGCTGTCCACCAGTACCTTGGCATGTCAAGGCCAAGCTAGACAGAACTTAGAGCAACCTGATCTATTGGAAGATGTCCCAGCCATGGCAGGAAGGTAGGAACAAGGTGAGCTTTAAGGTTCCTTCCAACCCAAACCCTTCTGTGATTCAATGAAGTCAAGCTTCTGCTTTCCCAGGTTGCTTCAACAAAGATTCAACACACTCATGTAAAGTGAAGGCTTCCCTTTTGCTGGTTTAAAACAAGGGCTCCATAGGGCTGGAAAATCCTGACATTGGAGCTGGGTTTCTCACAGGCTGGGATGGTACTTACACAGCGAAGGTGCTGCCTGGAAGTGGGGTGGCTCCTGAGGATCCTGCCCGGGCTGAGCACCAGGAAAGGGATCCCCACTGCCGTGTCAAGGAGTGGATGCCTCCTCCTTCGGGATGCTTCAGCTGCTGAACAAAATGTTTTCCTGGTTAGACTCCTTCCCCCATCCACAATGCCTGACTTCATGCACCCTGCAAGGACTCCCTAACTCCTGACTCCAGCTAAAATCATCTACTGGGCCTACAATTTAAGCACAGCTATGTCAGAGCCCTTCTGTGGATCTGGTCATCCCTCTGCAGCCATGGAAAGGATTCTGCTCTTCGGGAAATGAAGCGCTGTTCACTGGGAATAAGTGTATCTCAGTATATTTTGGTTTAGTATTCTTACATCAATGACACCGGTAGGAAATGGGAAAAGGTAAAATCTCCGTGAGGCATGTAAAACAAACATGGACAAGGAATGGGAGCATGATAGTAGGGACCGGCTCTGTGTCAGTAGAGGGGCTGCCAGAAAATATTCCCTAAGGACCTGAAGCCCTTCCAGCATTCCCGACCTGAAGAGTTAAATTTTGCAGTTCGTCTCAGCAGCATAAATCTGTCACGTTTTGACTGAATCCCATAAAAGTAAATCAGCATATAGTGAGGCCAGACCACGGCCCCGCAATCCTGCAGGACCAACGCTGGGAAAAAGGGCCGGGAAAGCAGCGAGCGGCAGCTCCCGCCACGCTGGTGGCAGAACACAGAGTCAGCCAGGGAGCAGCTGGGAGGCAGCCAGATGGGCAATGAAAGGGGCACAGCCAACACCTCAAAAAAATAGGTTTTTAATTGTAGGAAATTTTGCAAGACATGAAGCTGAATTATTTTCATTTTTGCTCCAGCAGCAGAAATGTAAATGCTGCCGTTTGCACAGAGAGGGGTTTTTTTAAGTTGTTGTTGAGAGGCTGCTCTTAAAAAGGGGCTGGTATTAATCATCTCTACGTCAGGCAAGTTTAAAGGGGCACATCAGCCAGTTCCTAGGAGGAGCTGATGGACAGGGGTCTATTTTGCTGGCTGGTGTTTTTTCAGAGCGGGTATCAAATGGGTCCACGTGGCATGAACAGAACATAGCTCCAGATGGGAGAGCAGCTCCCATCTCTTGCAGAGTAAATCTGCTGTTTGAGACGATATTCTATGACTGAAATTTTATACATATGACTTTGTTGGAGCTGGGATCTCTTCCTTTGAAAATGTGCTACAATAATAATTGCATTTACCAGTTGCCAGTCCTTCTCGCAAAACGTGGGTTTTGTTTTTTGGTTTTTTTCTGTTCAGATTGTGAAATTAATTGTCTCTAGCTAATATAATTAAAAACAAACACTTCGGATTTCAGCAGAGGGAAAGGGGACTGGAGAAAGAAGAGGAAAAAAAAAAAAGCAAACTGCAGCCCTGATTTTCTATTGACAACAAGAAAGCTCTGCCATCCCTGAACTGTTTAATTATTGAAATGAACTGTAACAGTACACTGGATTGTTGCCGAGGTCACCGAGTAGTACTGGATGTCAAGAGGAAAGCAGCAGCTCCAAGAGCCCTGCAACGCCCCAGGCTCCGGGTGAAATCCCACACACTTTTTCTCAAGCATTCAGGCTCTGATAGGTAGCCTGATAGCACGGCCGATTTGCTGGTATTACAGAGGTCCAACGGTGCTTGCTTGTTTTAAGACGAGCCAAACTATGCTCTGGTGACCACCGTGACGCTGTGATTCCCATGCCCTATCGCATTCCTCTTTCTCAGATCCCAGGCATTTTTTTTTTCCCCTACGTGCAGTCCAGGATGTAGACAAATGAATTCCAAGTGACCTATGTGGGGGTGGACTCTTTGGAAACAAACAACAAAAATAAGATATCTCCTGTCCTCACTTTTTCATTTGCTCGTTCCCTGGATACAGTTTATTCGTGGCAATGAAATACACATTGTGTCTCTGGAGTTAGATCCAGCAGCAACATCTTTACCACCCCCTAACCTTGGCTTTTTTTTTTTTTTTTCTTTCTTTCTTCTCCTTTCTTTTCCTGATTTCCTATTTAAGCCTTTACAAAAGACATCTTGTTTAACATTATCTTCTCCTTTGGAAGTCAGGCTGCCCTTTAAAGCCTATCATATCAAGGCTTGCTATTGATTTAAACAATGTTTTTTTACTGGAAAAAAGTTTAGGAAACTGGAAGTTTTGTAAAAAATTCTTGTACATATCTGTACTGGCAGGAGGATCTGCTGGACAAATAATCACTCTGTGGGGAAAGGGAAAACTTCTTTTTAGTCTTTCATAGTGAAGAAAATCCTGTAGATACAAAAACTGGTAAAAAGAAATAAAACTGCAGTTGAGGAACAGACAATAAACATTTCAGATTGCTTTATGGCACACTATTACAGGCAACTATCTTGCTTAAGTAGGCATAACATTTTTCACAGTATATATTTAAGTTTCTTTTATGGGATGGATTAACAGCAGGGAAATATAGCTCTTAAAGGGAGGGGAGAAATAATTTCTGCCACTCCAGTGGCCTGATAGGTCACAAAAAATCTTTTAAAGATGTCCCCAGAGAAACGCACTGTGTGGTCAAGCAGGAGCAGCCTCCAGCCTAGCCTGATGCTCATGTTGTGGGCTGCACCCAGGGCCCATGGACAACAAAATCTAGGAGTGACCCTTGGGATCAGTTCTGGCCCTGCAGGTACTGGTGGGGCTGCCCTGGCTTCCAGGATTTTGCTGGGACACCTGAGGAAGATGCAGCTCCGCCATCAGGTAAGAGCAGCACTGAAAGAGGTTCCTGCTGGCAGACATCGCTCCTCTCCCACCACTCCTGGAGTGTCAGTCAGTCTGCCTTCCTCACCAAAGCCCCTGCCTGGCTTTAGGGCCAGATACCAGGCTGTTTGGGGCCACCACGGCCCCTCCATGGACCTCAGCCATGCTCCAGAGCGGCTCTCGAGGACAGCCAGCTATGCAGTGACATCCCCTTCCAGCCTGCCAACTCCTGCCAGCTCGAAACAATGGAACAGAGAATAATGGCAAGAGAACAGCACTGTGCTGGATTCCCTTTGGCTGCGTTAGAATTAGTGACGTCCTTCAGCTCTGGGTGCTGCAGAGCTCTGCCGGCTGTGCCCAGAGAGAGCCCTGTGTGCCAGAATCCTGCCGGGCAGAGGCTCCTCAGCACCTCCTCTGCCCTTCGCTGACACCACAGGCTGATGGGGAGGGTTTGCCAGCTCACAGAATCCCAGAAAAGTTTGGAGGGGCGGGACCTTAAAGGCCATCCAGTACCACCCCTGTCATGTACAGGAACACGTTCCACTGTCCCAGGTTGCTCCAAGCCCTGTCCAGCCTGGCCTTGGACACTTCCAGGGATCCAGGGGCAGCCACAGCCTCTCTGGGCACGCCTCACCTCCCTCCCAGGCAGTAATTCCTCCCTAACATCTCATCTAACCCTGCCCTCTGTCAGTTTAAAACCATTCCCCCTTGTCCCATCACTCCATGCCTGTGTGAAAAGTCGCTCTCCAAATATTTAGCTAATTTTTTAGCAGTCCAAAGGAAATGAGAGAAAACTGATTTTTATTGCTCCCCATGGAGTAACAACTTGCCCTGTTCCCCAGTTTACTTTTACCTCCTTGGAAACACACACTATTTACTCCAGATGCTCCCACCAGTGGCTGGGTCCTCATGGGACCTCCTTCACCTTCCCTGGAAAATGCAGAGTTTCCACAGAGGCAGAGGAGCTGATCTCTTTGTAAATTATGTGCACTGAATGAAGCAGTTTAACAGCTCATTCCCCCAGGTAGCCAGTGACCACTGTATGTCCACGCTACTTAATTTGATAGTTAACCTTTGGAAGGCTGGTGGTCATTTTAGATTAACTTTTTTTTTAATCTTAAAAATTAGTAAGCAATTTCCTTCTGGTTAATTTTTCTTTTTCTTTGCTACTTTTTCCACCTATTTCCAGTGGTCACCTCATCTACTAAATTTTTTCATCCTTTTCAATGCATCATTTTGTGAGTCAGAGGTGGGGGAAAGAAGAAGAGTTGCTAAGAAATTGGAAAACATTTTAAAGTAGGTAAGATTAAGTGTTTGTGCAATAGTTTACAATTATAATAAAATAAATCTAGAAACTATTTCATGTATGAGAGCATGTGCATTAGAAAACATATTTCTGTAACAGATAACCATCTTCTGAACACTAGAATGTTGGTAATTTGTCAGTTTTTCTTTTAATTAAAACTGTGAATATAGTTCATGCTCTGTTTGATTCAGTGTCAACATTTTGGATGGGGGCTAAAACTGATTTCCTCTTAAATCTTTGCATTTCTCAGGACAATTGATGAAGTGTGCCTTAACATTAAGCTCATGAACCCATGAGGTTTGCCTGTTTCAAGATCAGTAAATCAAGAGATATTAGAGCAACAGCCCTGATAAGACTCGAGATTTCTAACACTTCTGTAAATGCTCTCTTTACTAAAACTGCATCCATTTTTCCTCTCAGACAACCTGTTTTAATTCATTGCATCATTACCAAGCTGGTCCACTGTAAAATGAATTAAAATTATGCTAGTTAAGGATTCAATTCTGAATCTTTTTCTCAAGGCAATCCATGAAATGTTTGAAGTGTTTAATTTTTATTTTTTCCTTAACAACAGAAAAATCTGCCTAGTGTTTACCTAAATGTTTTTAAAAATATTTTCTGTTTTTAATTTTCAGTATTCCTTTATGAAAATATGAAAACTGGCATGGTCTGGTTTGGAAGGGACATTAAAATCATCCAGTGCCACCCTCTGCCATGGGGGTGGCACCTTCCACTATCCCAGGCTGCTCCAAGCTCTGTCCAACCTGGCCTTGGACACTTCCAGGGATCCAGGGGCAGCCACAGCTTCTCTGGGCACCCTGTGCCAGGGCCTCCCCACCCTTACAGGAAAGGACTTTTTTCCGTTATATCCAACCTAAATTTCTCCTCTTTCAGTTTTGAATCCAGCACTTTTTTTTGTGTCCTGTCACTACATTCCTGATGAAAAGTCCCAGATCTGGGTGAGTTTGGAGCCCAGCCCTCATGCTTGCCACACAGAGAGTGGAAAGAGCCATCACATTTCTTAGAAACACTCACATCTCACCATATTTAGCTCCAAGCCCCAGTTCCTTCTACCTTGCCTATTTTAATAAATACTCGTGGCACTCAATAAAATTATAACATCAGTGAACAAAACAGATCCATATGAATTTTTCCTTGGGGATTAGGAATGGAGAGGAAGCACATCTGGTACAGGAGAGTCGTGTTGCTAACTATGCTCAACTGCCCCACTGATAGGTGAGTACAGAGATAATCTCATTTATCTGCAATGTTACCTGGATGCTTCTTGGATCAAAGCCTGGGAAAGGAAAAGGAAAAGACTGAAGAGTGAGAAAGTCCACTCAAAAAAGATGGGAACTTTCAGATGTAATCACCATGGTAGTGAGGTACTCGGTTCCCTGGGAATTACCTCAAGACAAACACGGTGAGAATTGCTTTGGAGAGGATGTGAGGAAAAGCACACCCTGAGAAACAGGAGCAGATGCATCTTTCGAGCTCAATATTCCTCATGCCTCTAACTTCACATGCCCTTTACACAGTCTTCTACTAATTTTTCCACGCTGATAATCTATAGAACCTAATTACACAAAGTCTAAAAAAGCTCCTTCTACGAAAGGCATAATGCTGATATCTGAGTCACGAGCACAGTTAATGTAATCTAACACATATTGCGGGAACCTACTGCACACAGATATTACCAATTAGCACATGATTTTAACAATCAACATTCATGCAATTAATAGAACACTTCATATTCCTTCTAATTTTGAGCTCTGCATGAGCATATGTTATCATGACGGAATGTGGGATCATTTATTTATACTGGAAGCAAGGCACCACATAGAAAGCAGAGATGCTGAAAGTTAGCCTGGAAGTGAAACAGGCTCAGCTTTGCGTTGAGGAAAGAATATTATTAGTCTGACTTCTAGAAGTTGAACCTTTACCTTACCTTCTTGTTGATCCGTGCTGGTGGTGAACTCCTGGCAGGAAACTGTATCCTGATTACAGCTGGGGAATGCAACAATCAGTTGTGTTTCCTAAAATGGAAAACTATACCACAATTAAAACTCAAAAAAGGTAAATATATCTTGCTTAGATATTTATATATGTAGATTCAAAGATAGCAATAGCTGAGCTCCTTGTTTTCATAAGGAATTTATTATTTTACTTTACTGTGAAGGGGGAAGAATCACTGTACTTGTAGGGCAGATGAAGGGTTGAAGCATACAGAGATTAAACCCAGATCCCCACAGCATTTACCCACTCACTTACATTGAATTCCATAAGATTTAGGCATTTGATACCTTTAGGACCCAGTCCTGTCTGTTTTTCTGGCAGCAGAGGAAGCAGGGAACCAAATGCCTGTTTCCCAGAGTACTTACCAGCCTACTGCATCTGTCTCTCTCTTCTTCCTCCTTGGTTCTGACATCAGTAGGAAGCAATGAAACCTTACTTTAATTACTGAAGCCATAGATGTGTTACTGGCTCATTAAGGAGACAAGATGTTTAGTAAAGAAGGTGTTTTTTACACGTAGACTGTGAGGACTCGCACTGCACCACCGCAGTGGCTGGAGCTGCTGCTTTTCCTGTCTGACTCTGAGAAGGATAACGTCAAAACACTGTGACTGTGCAAGCCTTCGCTCCAGAACATCCTCACATCTCCAGATGCCTTCCTACAGAGATGTCCCACATGTGGTTGCTCCCACTGAAGCCATTCCAGCAGGCCTTCACAGCCAAACACGCCCTCCAGGAGCTCCTCCTGGGAGCCTCAGTACACACACAGGCCATGCCAGCGTCCCAGCAGACTCACCTTCCCTTCAGTTTGGGGAGCTCTCTCCTCTGATCCTGCTCTCATTAGATTTTGGAGAATGTGACAAGAGTTGCTGTCACCAGGGAGTCCCTTTCCACTGGCAAAGGATGTTGGTGGATGGCCCCTCTTTGCCTTTCCACTGGGTGAGGAACAGCATGAAGTTCCCCTGGGCTTCTGCTTTGGGAAGAGCTCTAAGCCCAGCATGAGGAGGCTGCTGGTGCAGGGAATTCTGTCCAGCAGCAGGTACCAAAGCAGCTGTAGAGCTGCAGATGTAGACTCTAAATCATCATGTCTTTCCCTCTTTCAGGACAAGCTCCTGAGAGAATTTGGTTTACCACACATCTGACATGTATTTATGAACAGGAGAAAAGCAGCAATTCTCCGGGTATAACTGTTTTTCTAAAAAATGCCAGAGGAGTATTTATGTCTCCCATTGCTGTCTCCCCCCATGGAGGGAGCCTTCACAGGAACATCACCACTTGGGCTGCTGCTGCTTCAAACAAGGACAGATTACGGCAATCTACAGGTTGTTAGAGAAAAGAGAGGTTTCACCTGTGACTGCACCTCTCGTGTTTATCTCAAGGGCTCTCCAACCCAATATTGGTAAAACGAGGCAGGGAACCCTCTCTGAAAGTCAGTGTCTGTGCAATATGCACACTTGGAAATAAGGATGCTCTTCCGTCAGTCCAGATTTCCATGATGACCAGGGGAGATGCACAGCTATAGACAAATAAGAGAGGGCAAAAAAGGAAGGTCTCAAACTCGTTTTGCCCGAGGTAACTTCAGTGAAGGTAATAGAGAATCACAAGTGTCACTGACAGGGAGATAAACTAAGCATAATCGTTTTTACACTGACTAAATACATTAGCAATGACCTTCCTGCCAAATAGAAATTAAGAGATTTTTTTTTTTCCACCAATATCTTCAGTAAACTTCCACTTTTCTTAACCATTATTTTTATTGAAGGCTTTGCTGCACAAAGAATCCAGGGGGAACAAGAAATCATATAACGGTGCAGGTTGGGGAATTCTCTAAAAATACGTAACCATGGCACCCTTGTCATTACCAATCAAGTATTCTTGATAAAAAGTAAAGTAATTAGCCTTTGAGAGGAGCATAAAGCTAATTAAAAATGACAACTTAGTCATCTCAACAAACAACAGAACAGAATCAGTCCAGAGTTCTAACTATAGCAAAACGTGATAACCTGACCTGCCACAACCGCTTGCCTTCAACCCCTTACAAGAAACCACAGTTTGTGAGAGTAAAACTTTGACAACCCCTTCCTTTGCTGCAAAATTTAGATTTGTCTCATCCACCATCCAATACTTCTGTTTGTTCTCTGAGTTTCTTCATCTTTTTCTAAGGCTTTGCCCATCTATCAGAAATTTTTGTAAGTGAAATGATGGAAATTCGTGTAGTCTCCTAAAAGGAGATGACAAAATGTGAAGCACAAACATATGCATTGTCAAAAAAATTCACAAGTTGCAAATGAGTTTAGTCTCATAACAAAGTTACTTGCTCAGAATTTATAAATAATAACCAGAAACAAAAAGAAACCTCTGGTGTCTCACTAATAGAGCAGTTAGGGTTCCATCCTCTCGTAGGTTTCTCATAGAAATTAATTTCTATGGAACAAGAATGAATATTTCTTCTTTTCTTGCCCTGCAAGACTCCTTCAGGAGGACACATTATCAGAAAATGATTACAGTTGTCAGCGTTTTTCTTAGCAGGTATATTTACTCACGTTTCAGGTACTGAAGAAAACAAGTTGCTGTATTTTCATGGAACCACAGGATGATTTGGATTGGAAGGGACCATGAAGATCAGCAACTTCTACCCCCTGCCATGGGCAGGGACACTTTCCACTGCCCCAGGTTGATCCAAGCCATGTCCAACCTGGCCTTGGGATCCTCCACTTCCAGGGATCCAGGGGCAGCCACAACTTCTCTGTGCACCCTGTGCCAGGGCTTCAGCATCCTCACACAGAAGGATTTCTTCTCAGTATCCCATCTAACCCTGCCCTCTGTCAGACTGAAGCCATTCCCTGCGTCCTGTCACTCCAGACCCTTCTCCAAAGTCCTTCTCCAGCCCTTCTGGAGCCCCTTCAGGCACTGGAAGGTGCTCTAAGGTCCCCCTTTTCAAACCACCAGATTCTACAAAATATTTCCCAACATAGATATGCATGTGTATCATATATATAATTTAAATACATTGACTGCAGCCAGCAACCCACGGCACTACATTCCTTAAAGCTGAGAGCTCATTATCTTTAAAAATTAGAATTTGGGAATCATAGAATCATTAAGGTTAGAAACAGCTTCTGAGTTTTTCAAGTCCATTACTCTAACGATGCTGAAGTGTCCTAATCCAAGGTGTTACATGCAGCGGGGTCCCCATGAAGTTTTGGCACAGCTCCTGAGCTCATACCCACAGGGCTAGATTTAAAAATGATAAATCAGTGCTGTGATGGGCCAAGCCCAAACATTGGCTCCTCAACAGGTCCTGCTGAGTGAGGCTGATACTTCATCACACTGACAGACCTTCCTCAAGCCCGCAGCAAACAGAGATTTGATCCTCAAAATGAGGATTGGCTGGAATGGGAAAAGAGGTAGAAGAGATTATGGTGAGGTTTTGAATATCCCATGCTAATCTTTGACTATAGTTTCAGCTCCTTCTCACTGGGAAGGTCAGAACAGTGACTTAGAGAAGGCCTCAGGCTGCTGAGACACAACACAAGGAAGCACCCCGTGAAACAGAATGATTGCAGCGCAATGCAAGAAGTGAAAACTTAAGCTCCTTTGACTTACAGTATATATGAATATATGAGAGGGTAAAATACTTACAGATGTGTATCTAGACCAAATAAAAAGGCCTTGTAGAGACAGAGAAAATATGTATCTTCTGGTGCTACGCTGCTTCCACTCAGGAAAGCTTGAAGCAGAAATAAAATATTTGCTTATATTCTGAATAAATGCTGGATGAAAAGAAACTCAGAGCAGCCGTGAACTAGATAAAGACCTTGATCCTGCTCTGTAATGCTTGGTAAGACACAGCTCAGCAAGGCCAGCGCTGGCTTAGGACAGAGAGTCTCCCTAAGCCTCCTCCAGAGCCGGTGGAGAGAGGGATCATCCATCCCCGGCTGGAGGAAGCAGGCATCATTCCATCCCCATCCATGGAAGCAGACCAACATATACAGGCTGAACATCTTAGGCTGGGATCCCAAATCTACAGATCTGCACCTCTTAATTATTCGTACGCCAAACGTAACAACGTTGGACAACTTTCCTGAGCCCTGATTTACAAGCTTCTCATTGAAAACATTTTCAGGGTCAGATATTCCTCTGCCTGAATTCAATGTCGTGAATTCGGTGCAATTTTGGGTTATTCCAGTTTGCTTTTTCAATTCTTTAAAGGGCTTTCTCAAGCATGTTTGTGAAGATTTGTGCCTGTCTTAACCCTGTTTTCTCTAAAAAAGTTTTTAAAGGCCTTAAAGGAAATGCAGTTTCTTTTCAAACGCCTACAGGCCAAGCAGGTGTTTTGGTCTCAGGGTCCTACATGTTACAGGACATCAGGGAAGATAAGAGAAGTGCTGCTTTTCTCTTCCTTTTCTGCTTTCCCCAAGCAAAAATTAAAGTTTCACAAGGATGAGGTAGTAATCTACAACACCTGCAAGGAGCAAGCATCTACTTGATCTTGTGATGTGCCATTTCCTTGTGTAGGGATGGTGGAGATGAAAACGAGGTATTGGTCCAGTAAGAAAAGCAGGAAAAAGTGAAATCTCCACTTACTCTTTTACCTCTCTTCAGACCTACAGGTTCTTAAACTTAATTCCAAGTTTAATCTGGAGAAAAAATGGAAAAAATACTCTGTAAGGAACAAGACTGTGTCGGCAGTGGGGTGCATTCAATGATCTAATAGTTCTTTTTCCAGCTCTGATTTCTTTGATACTATTTATAAAAAAGAAAGAAAAATGATGGTCCACTCCAAACAAATTGTTACCATAAACCAACAGCAAACACCAGAATTGGCCCTTTAAGAGTTGTGTGGAGAGAGGGAGAGGACTAATAACATACCTTTCCTGGTCCTATGTTTATCTCCCGTATTTATTTAAAAGCAAATCAAAATACTTTTAAGCAAGTCGGCTGGTTCCAAATTTAGGAACAATTGAACAAAGAGGAATCTGCTAATTCCAGATGGAGTGCATATAGTCCCTTGGCACTTATTACTTACCAAATGTTTCAGAAAGCAAACACATGACCTAAAAGATTTCATGAGTGTGGGGTCCTCAAAAAGCTTTTAACAAGTCATGTATTTCCAACCGTATTTACTTTACCCACACACAAAACCCCACTTCATTTTCCTTTCTTTTTTTTTTTTTTAAGGCAGACAATGCTGCCTTTAAAGACTATTTATGGATGATTCAGTTATCCCATGAGGGCAGGAGCTCTAAAGGTGTCTCCTTTGAAAGGCTTCAGCTGTGGAGCATCTGCTCCCTGCCAGGGCCACCTTCCCCAGCGGGTGCAGGTGTTTTGGTAAAGTGGGATCCTCCTGCCCAGCGGTGCAGGAAATGGCACCCACAGATGGTTTCTCATCTCCAAGAGACGCAAAATACTTTTCTGTTGTGGGTTATTTTTTTTTCTTTTAAATCTGGTCCTCTGCGCACCAAAGTTGTCCTCCAACATCCTGCGTGGGAGTACCACTGTCACAACACACCTCTAGGCAAATTAATAGAGATTATTTTTGTACGCCTTTCATATTCATTACTGAGGTGTTTTAAATTAATTTCGCAGGAAAATGAATCTAATGAATGCAACTTGGAATTTTTTAGGGAGCCTTATATTCCATTATTATAATTGTTTCCTTCTCAAGTTAAATACTTCGGGGGAAGAATAAAGTAGAAATTCTTGATTTTTGAGGCTGCTTGATGAATGTCAATGATTTTTCAGCAGCTCCCCCACCCCAGGAGCACAAGGGTGGCAGTGACATTGACATCTGTGCCTTTCCCAAGCCTCTGGAGCCAGAGGCACATGTGGGTCCTTGTGGGCAGCAATCCCACCTGGGTGACTACTTTGGGACATCTTCACTAAACCCCTTCAGTCTGAGAGGGCAGAAAGGTTTCACTTCTGCTCTAGGTGACAATTTTCATAACACAGACTACAAAAACATCAAGATTCCTGCTCTTAATTCTTTTCTGCTGGAGGGACGAGCCTGGTCCTGCAAGACGGGCAGAATCAAAGAGAGCAGAGAAAAATACTTAATAAACACTTAATTATCATTTGAGGTGATATTTTTTTTTCTATTCTTGCTTTCAAAATACTTACAACATGTCTTTTCTTAAAAATCAATCCATTTCTATGGCTCTCAAAGGAAAAGCAATCTAAAGGCAGTGAGTTGTGACTAAAGGAGACCAAAAAGGAAAATAACTTTTCATGATAGTATAGACAGGTAAAAGTAATTTATTCTTGAGTTTTCTATGAGTGATACCTCTTCCCTTTAAGCTTTTTAATTTTTTTTTTCCTCCTCTAACTCTCATTTTAATAACCTTCCTCTCAGTTATGCTGCAACCTTTTCCCTTGGACTTCTATGGTTGTCAGTTTTTCATAGCCACAGACTCAGCCCGGAAAAGAAACTGAGGGCAAACATTGTTATTTCAATTTCTGTATCTACAAGGTGAAATTTATCTGCCGACAAAGGTTCTCTTTGTTCAGGAACTCTTCTCTAACTGTGTGCAGTGTGATAGTCCCCAAAGTTTTCCTACTGCCGGCATTTGCCTGCAAATCCTTAAGCTGCACCACCAAACTCAGGCGAACACATTATTTTACATTTTTAACTGAAATGCTTTTTGTTTTTATTTTAATGAATCCCCTAACTCCAAGTTTAATTAAACTCATGTTTTTTAATTAATTACCAACAAATGCAAATAAGGCAAACTACACAAACATGTATTCACCATTCCCTGATAGATACGTGGGTGGGGTTTTTTTTAATCCTGAAGTGTCAGGATTTAAAAATCTGAAAGTCTTGAGGGTTACAACCCAAAAATTCTTTTCATTTGGGGTTTTATGAGAATATCTTAGCAGTGTATGACAGGGAGCTTGTCTGCTTAAAGGAGCAGAAAGCAAACTGCATGTTCTTTAGCTTTACCCATTTTATTCCTGCTAAACAACAGTTACACTCAGCAGATTCAGGACTGTGCATACATTATTATAAGAAAAAAAAATAGAATACAAGAATTTCATGGAATCACAGTTATGTCCAACTTCCCAAAATGCTGACAAATGAGGATTCATGAATTGCTCTCTCTGGTTATTTAAATGCAGCTAAAATAGAAATCCTAAATGAAACACATAAGAGTTCAAGCATCAAACTCCAAAGCTCTGAAGCCCAGGAACCCCAAATTTAAGACACACAACATAATCATGCTTAAAAATTAGAAACTCTCCTGTGAGGACAAAACACAGTTGGATTACATTTTTTTACTACATGAATACTATTCTCATGAGCAAATATTTCAGATCTTGTGAAATATCACTCTGAAGAGTTGCTTAAAAATTTCTTAGCTTCTCTGATCACTTTTTTCAACCTAAACCCTGCAAAAGCAGCCTGTCCCTAATACGTGGGATTATTTAAATCATTGAAGCAAGGAGGAATATTTGTTTCTGCTCCCTTCCTAGGCTTGACATGGATGAATTTGGCTCTGTCCACATGTCTAGTTCAGCTCGATCTCACAGTCCCAGGATGACCTGAATCCACACACGGAGATCTCGAGTTTGCTTAAAGCCTGAGCCCAGAGCTTGAGCTCTGGCCCTCCTGGATCCCAGCCCAGAGCCCTGGCCCTCTACACCCTGGACATGAACTAAAGCCAGCACTGGAGTGCTCAGCCAGTTCCCTGGATGCTGTATTTTCCCCTTAATCAGCAGGTGAGAGCTGTTTTTCCTACTTGGCAAAGGCTTTTCTTGTTTGCAGCAGAACCACACACCTATGGAAAACACATTCTGCAAACATTTGCAAGCATTCATGTTTCCACTTCTTTATATAGTCATTTTTAGGTTATATTTGGGGCACTATACATATATATATATTTTATATATTTTCACAAATTTTATATTTTTACACATATCCATCTATCCATATCCATACCACAACTTCTACTTCTCCCTATCCAAAATAACAAGCAGATTTCTCCATTGTTTACCATGGGCTGGAAAGAACAGATCTAAAGACTGGCAATAAACCATCCTTACCTCCACAGAGTTTTTCTGCCCCGAAAAATGTGGATGCACAAATTTGTGGTGCCTCTTCCCCCACCAAAAGAGCAAATAAAAACCTTAAAAGGGAAATTAAAAGCTTTGAGACCTGCCTATAACTGCCGATAACTTTTGGGCTAGTGGGAGTTTTTTCAGCTCTCTGTCCCTCCATTTCCCCAGATGAAAAATAGGAATAAGCTGCCCCAAATGATCTCTTGCAAAAATTTAATTATGTTTAGCTTATCTAATTGATGTATTTTGAGTAGCTTGGGTAAAAGATGTCATATGTGCAAAGCTATTTGTTGTGTTTAGAGATATTTGTGCTCCCATCCTTGGGAAAATTCCTCACGTTCCCTGTCCTGCTGCACTTAGAAATGATCCTATCTTGATTGTGTTCCAGTTACCCAGTGTCAAAAATAATCAGGAATAGGCAAGATAAAGCACAAGAGTGTTCTGTGGAAGGCTGTGAATCCAGTGGCTCCTCCTTCCCCTCCTTGTCCAGTCTAAACACATGCGATCCTTTGGAAGTAATAAATAAGTAATCAAACCAGCAGGGCAATGTCCACTCGTCTCCTGAACACTTCCTGTAATGCCATAGTCTTCAAACAGCCATGAAAGATTTATCAACAGAATTTCAAGGCTTGAGAAAGTCCTTAAAATATCCCACATCCCCCTGGACAGCTCTTCCAAAAAAATGAGGAAATAGAGATATTCCCTCTTCTGCTTTTTCCCGGTTTCATTCCAGCCCACAGGCTGGCTAGAGGCACGGGGACTGTCAAAACCAGCTTCGGCAAAAAGGGGTTTTCCTCCCTTAAGAAATATTGCAAACAGAAGATTCCCATGTTTGAAAGGTCAGAGGAAAAAACATAATGCACTCATGAAGAGACAACCTCATTAATCCTGTTGTTCTTGGCCCAGTCAATAGAAGAAACATAAATGCTGTCAACACTGAGCTGCTAGATAAAGGATAAAAAGTGGGAATGAAATGTTTTACTGCAAGGACTGCTTCTATGGTTTGAGAACATTTCTGGAAATAACCTGAGCTGAGAAAATGTTCCCTAGGAGGAATACATTCTGTGGGAAACTGTGTGGAAGATAAAGTTTGGTCAGTGACCTTCTCACTATCCTCTAATCACACAGCACACACTGCTCCAAAGAGAAAAAAAAAGGGATACTGTGCAGCTAGAGACACTTTACCTTCTCCACATTATATGAATTGAAGTGGAAAACACAAGAGTATCATAAATCTCTATTTCATGCTTTCGGATACTGTAGTGAAATAATAATCTACTGTAACTCACCGGGAATAAAAAAAAGTGACTTTTGGTTTAGGGCACGGTAATAACACCAACCACGATATACCTTCGGTGAGCATAAAAACAAATGACTGGAAGTTGCTAAAAGGGGAACTTGCCTTTTCGTCTGTGCAACATTAGAGACAGAGCGTCACATTTCTCATCCAAAGGCAGGAATGACAGAGAGGGGGAAGGCGCGAGGCGAGACCTCTCCCGTGCAGGCAGCTCCCAGGGATGAGGCAGAAAAGCTCAGTTTAAAGACTTGCTCGGTAATGCAGCAGCGGCAGCATTCAGATACTGTATCTGGGCAGACAGAGAGAGTAAATATTGGCTTGTTTGGTTATTCCTGGGAAGATTAGGGAGACGTCAAATATGGATGTCCCCAGCGCTCCACATGCAGGGAGGGTATTGGAAAACTCCCACCTTTAGATATTTGTGGGGAATATCGCTTTCCCCCTTCTTTTTTAATTTTTTATTTGTCCTTTGAAACCAGAATTACTGTAATTACTGTCTCTAAAAGGTGGTTATTTGAAGACTGGTGTTACACGCACGGAAATGTCAAAGCTTTTTTGGTTTCTGCAGCACGAATCTCGGGAATGCAGTGTGATCTTCCTGAAATGGCATCACTGGGGTAATGCCACAGCACAGAAGTTGGGTAAATATTTTCCTTGTGCTCATCAGCTACTGGCTGTTGACAAAAACACTACCTAGAGCAGTAATGCAGGGTAATGATGTCATTACTGGGGGATAAACATCGCAGCTGCCGTGCGTGCCGATAGTTCTTGCAAAATAGAGCTGAGGGTGAATTAGTTTGTGTACTCCACATCTTTCAAATATTTCACTAATCACCATAGAAATAATTGCAGGAGTGATTGGGGAGCTAATTCAGACACAGGCAAATCTGAACTGCTCAAGTTCAAAATTACCCTTTTTTTTTGTTTTTTTCCCCGTAGAATCCTTAGAGATAAAGAGAGTGGAGTGGACGGAATGAAATATCATTGTGTCTTCATCCCTTGCTGGTTTGCAATGGGACATGAAACAGCGAGGGTGCAATAAGATATTCTCTGATTTTACTTCCATCCATCTGGAAACAAGAACTACCAGAAGTCTGACAAGAAAGCCTGATCTCCAGCCAGATTTCTAGAAATGTTAATAAGAGTTCCTTATTCAAAAAACACCTTCACAACTTCTTAATCACCAAGAAGAGAAGCTCAGATGTTTCATCAGCTCCCACAATTACTGCTGGAAAAAGACCAAGAGGTGCCCTATGGAATTCTCCTGCTACCAAACCTGTGTATGTAAGCAAAGCTACATATAACAAATCATAGAGATATATCATACATACACATATCTGGTGATTCTGGTGACTACAGATCAGGAATAAAACCCTTCAGAACACATTCAAGAGATGGACAGAAGGGAACAGCAATGTAACAAATTTTCTCATGAGGACTTTGTTCAAAATTAATTTCTGTATTTAGATTTATTAATTTATATGTTTAAGAGATTATTCCTTTTGCTTGGGTGTCCTATTAGAGCTTTCTAAGGGTAAACCAGGAACATCACAGAGACTCACAGAGGATGGAGGAGCATTTCCAGTGCTTTGGTCAGGTACAGATCAGCTGCAAAACTAGCTCAGGACCACACAGAACCTGCAGAAGCTTTAAGGATGGTTTATGGCAATAGCAGAGAGTCACCGGCAGAATTTTCTCGCTCCATTTTGTGCAGTGTAACTTAATGGCATTATCGACATCTTCCGTGATATATATGCTGTGATCAGTGCAATTACTGCATGTCATCACCACTGTAAATTTACCCAGCCTGAAACCATTTTAAACTTAAACTGCATACTTAAGAACTACTATCCACCTCCTCTTTGTAAATTAGCTGTATGATTTATCTGTGGGAACCATTTCAAAAAGTATACATTCAGAAATACATATACCACATGATGTCTTTTCCATATGGCATCTCATAATTATTTTGCTGTGTGTGAACATGATGAAAACAGTTTCATAATTCTCTAAGGGTTAGGGTAAATTATTTCAATTAAACATATTTCAGAGCAAACATTACCTTAGGGTTTATTAATAATAGTACCTGAGAAGGAACAGCTGCCTTTTAAGCAGTGAGAGCTGTCAACTTCTCACTGCCCCCCTGTAGCACCCCTTTTGTGACTCTAAAAAAATGGTAGATTTTCTCATGCTTTACCTAAACAGAGAACTTGGCAGCAGAGACCTGGTTGTAATCCTCAGCAAGGGAGCTGGTGGGTGGATTTTTTTCTCTATAAACTCTTGTATAAACCACACCAGTCTCCTGGTATTTATTTTGTGTAATGCTGGAAATCATACACAGATCCAACAGGCCATGTAAAGGAGTTTTGTAACTTCCTGAAACCCTTTCAGGCAAAATCTTTTCTCCAACAGCAGTCCCAGGTTGTCAGGAAAATATCATCATTTTTTAAGGGCAAGGTTACTCAACTATTTGTAATAGGATAGCTTTGAAAAGATGAAATGCAAATCTAAATTAGATCAGCTAATTATTAGGAATTGCTATTGGAATTATTAAAAAGAAAATTAGCTCCATTGTCAGAGTATATGGACTGTTTTGCAAGCACAGGGCTTACAGGCAGCTTGCCTTGCAGATTTCTGCGCTGCGTTCCTCATTTAGCTGGTTTTATATATTAAAACCATAAAATGATGTGTGTTGATTTTGAATGACCAGCTGTGTGGTGACATCCCTCTGCACAGGGCTGCCAACTGCTTTGATTCTGCACAAAAGTACACCTCCCTCTTTGCAAGGAATACTTCAATTTAACACACAAATGCCTAAGAATCCGTGTAAACCCCTAAAACCCGAAGCAGAAGTGTGCTGAGAGCCAGCCAAGGAACAGGCATGGAAAATCCCTGCCTCTCCTCACCCTCCTCAGCGTGCAGAGGGTGAGTGAATTGACCCTGAATGCACAGTCACTAAAGCTGGGTTGAAAAAAGGGACAGAGTTAGGTCTGGTGGCTAATAAATAATGCAGGTACAATCTCACAGAGGGCTGGTGTGACTGAACACTTGTTACAACCTGTGGGCTGCAGGAAAAGTGTTGTGGAGCTGCAGCTCTCAGTCAGAGTGGGAGGTGAGGGCATCAGCCCTCCCCCCAGTCCTGCTTATCCCAGCCTCATGCACGGCAGAGGGATGAAAGCACCCAGGATGGAAAAAGCAAAAATTTAAACTGAAATACCTCTAGTAAGAGTAAACTTATTGAGTTTTTTAATTATTATGTTCAGAAATCAGTTCTTACCTTGGCTGCCAGTCTTTGATCCAGCAATGCTTGTGTGCCTATGGAGAGCGGGATTCTCAGTCATTGAATTCATCAATTCCACCACAAATATATACATACACACAAAAAAATAGCACAAAAAGAGAGAAAGGGGATGTACTCGCATGTGTATCTGTAGGTATTAGCACAGAATCACAGAATGGTTTGGGTTGGAAGGGACATTAAAGACCATCCAGCCCCACCCCCTGCCACACCTTCCACTGTCCCAGGCTGCTCCAAGTCCTGTCCAGCCTGGCCTTGGGCACTCCCAGGGATGTGCAAACCCATGAAAGCCAATAAATACCAAGCTATCCAAAATGCTCAGTTATCACCCAGCCAAACATGACTCTTCCACGACATCATTATCATATTTTAATCTTTTCATTTTGACCACAATAGGAAAAAAGCATTTCCATAGAGAGAAAAAAAATTGATAGGTAAAAGGCATTCAAGCTATAAAATATTTCCCTTTGGTTCAGGTCCTAGTATTTTTGCCTGGCTCAAGTTCAGGAAGCTCTATAACTTTGTTGAGTAATTTCCAAAGGCCCCTTGCCTGTGTCTTTGCTCAGGAACATATTTAGCCTTTGAAATTGCCACCTTAAATATGAGATAAACCATGTTCTCCTCTGTCAGCTCTGGTGTAGTGAACCCTGTGGGTTTGTACAGAGGTTTTTGCCTGTCCCTTCTCCAGGAGGAACCCAGGCAGGTCCCAGCCCCACAAGGACCTTCAGCACTGGGTACTCCACACTCAAAGGTTCTGGGGCAGACTTTCTCTGTTCTGCTCCAGCGTGTAGAAACTCATATGAAGTGACGGAATGAGAACCCTAAGCCTGAGATCTCTTTAATAAATTGAATAAACAAGCTTTTTTCTAATGCTTGGACTTTGAAACTGCTATTTCATTTTGGGAAGACTAAATTCCCAATAATGGAAAATTCTATTCTCTTTCTCCATATCATCCGAGGAGGGGAGTGAACTCTGACCTTTGCTTTCCTCTCTGCTTAATTCCTTTGCTTATTCTCTCACACTCACTCCATAACCAGACAATCTGTGTTACAGTTCAAATGCTGCTATACATTTCAAAATCCCACACTTTTCTGAGTTCAATTCTTTTTGGGCAACTCTCCTGAAGCAATGAAACTTTCACATTGGCCCCGTCTGCCAGACCTTTTCTTCCTTAACCATTTGCCAATTCATTGGCTTATTTCAATCCAATTTAATAGAGAGGTAGAAGCCCTGAAGATAATTAAATTCCTGTAACTTCTGCAAACATTGGCAGCCGGAGACAGGTAGGGGATTGAAAAGAGAGCCTCTGCTGCAGGAAAAACTGCAGTCATAGGTTTAGCTTGGATATAAGAAAAATTTCTTCATCAAAAGTGTTGACCAGGGTATTTGTGGAGTCCCCATCCCTGGAGGGATTTAACAGCTGTGTGGAGGTGGCACTTGGGGACATGGGTTTGTGGTGGCCTTGGCAGGGCTGGGGAATGGTTGGGCTCAATCATATCAGAGAGATTTTCCAACCTAATCATTTCTAGGAGGTTCTAAAGGAACATTTCTGCTGGCCTGGGCTCAGCCAAGAGACAAAAGTGAGAGACAGAGCACCTCGGGGGAAACTGAGGCACTATGAATGGCTGTATTCGGATACTTCATATCAAAAAATGAAGGATCCAAATACTGAATCTGCAGTGGCAATGACAAATACTGAATCTGCAGTGGCAATGAGACTTCAGGAATTCTGCATCTCAGGGTACAATGTTAACTTCATTCCTTCTTTCCACAAGTGCTGATTCTCAAGTCCTTGTTTTACCTAATTTCTACAGAAGTGTGTAAGAACTGATGTGATAGCTGGTACCCAGGGAGGAGAATCTTATTCCAGATTCAGCATCCTTGCAGAAAATCTTGTCTTCAGCCTGTGGCTTTTAAATCTGAAAGCTATTAGCAGCAACACAGTGAGTATTTATATTGTTATTTGTCTTTACAACCACTTCTGGCATACAACAGGGCTTGTGCTCCTCTCGTACCTGTTCACAACGACATTGCATGAGTGACTTGGGTATAAACTTGTTCTCAACAGTTGCACAATATCCTTTATTGGCAATAGGTCTCAGCTGGGAGTCAGGAGACAGACTTCCATCTGTTAGCAAAAGGTTGTGGGACTGTGAAAAGTTATCTTTTTTTTTTTTTCCCTCTGTCCTTTTTTTTTCTCTCCCACACTTTGCCTTTTTCATTAGTTCGAGCTAAAAGTCCTTGAGCAGAAAGGCCTTTTTTTTTTGCACCAGATGTTTGCACAAGCCTAACACATTGGGAGCATTTCTGAGTTCAGGTCCAGATGGGCTATTGCAAAGAAGATAATAACAAGACTAGCAAATACTGATGTTCTTATATCTGTACGACAACATCACATTTGAAATGGGAACACTTGTCTGTATACTTTACAAGAAAACATTTATACTCGCATATTTAGCTGTAACAGCCCCACTGAAGTGCAAACACAAGATCTTAAAAGTACCTCCATCAAAATTAATGGACAGCCTGACAGAGAGAAAACTTGTTTTCTGCAAAGAGATTAATAATCTTAAAGCATCTGAGATTTTGCTATGCCTGTCTTGTTTCTGTTTCTCCTGCTCTGAGAGAAAGGCTGGACCTCTCCTGAATGTTGTCTGCCACCCACGAGCCTGGCTCAAGACCCATCTATAAATTTCATTTGCCTTTTGAAGAGACGAAATTTTCCTTGACGAAGGTGATTATCAGGTATTAAAGGCTAATCTTATAATAAATTTGTGAATTAGTAAGCTTATTTCTTAACTAGTCAAAAGAAAATCCCTCTTGCTCATACCTTGTTACGCTGGCATTGCGTGCTATCATATCGCTGGAATTTAATAATTTGTCAGGGAAAAAAATTCCCAAGCAAAGATATTTGCTCACTGAAATGAACCAGGGTGGCCAGGTTACTCCTCATAATATGGGAGTTTTTTTCAGATTTTTTTTTTTTATTTAATCCCAAAGGGCTTTTATTTTGTGTCAATTTGTACAATAAAGTTCTCTTTTATGAGACTGACTTTGCTCATGTGTTGTTAGCACACTTAATTAAACTCTGAAATGCTTAATTCTTTCTGGGGCCCTAATTCTGTTCTATACAAACACTGCTATGTGCCCGCAATGAGGGCAAGTCAGTGTAATTCGACACAAATTTCAAAAGCGTTCGTTTCTCTGTTGAGCAAAGGAGAGAGGAGGGGAAGAGTGGAATCCTGGCTTTGGAACTGCCCCTGTTTTGAAGGTGAGGACCATCTGAAACACTTGGACCCACTTCTAATCCCCCCGCAGTCTGGAAGCACAGCTTGACTCGGGTCCAGCTGTACCCAAAAGCAGGGATAAATTATGGATGTGAGGGGCTGCAACAGCCTTCACATTAAATATTGATCTGCTGCTCCCGTGCCACGCGGCGAGCCCGAGCATCTCCAGATCCACCTGGCTGCTCCGCGGTGACGGCCGCTCCCCCAGGGCTGGCTCCGACGTGGCACACAAAGCCTCTCGCCTAAAATAGGTGGGTCTAGAGCAAATTTCCTGAGCGTAATTTATTCCACACCCTTGCTAGCATAACAAGTGTTCCTCAGCCTCTGTGGATATGTATTCGAGAGGGAGCTGTCTGTCTACATTTGATTTTACATTTCCTTCCGCTGGTTCAGAGATCCATAAGCAAAACCTGGCACCCGGGGACGTCCAAGAGGATTGCGAATTCATAAACAATAAATGGATTTCAATCAGACATACCTTAACATTTTAATCTCTGGCAGATAGGGTTTGGATAAGTGCTTTTGGGTAGCACATAGGCTCTGTGTAATAAATTTATTCACCTGTATACATATTTTGCTTGACCATTTCTGAGCAGAAGGATTGCATGGGGGTGAGGAAACAAAAAGCCTCCTCAGAGGGTGTCCACCTGCACTGTCCCATTGCTGGTCTGGCAGCCTCCAACATAAAATGGCCATTTTTGGATCTGGAGGAATTTCTGGAACCACAAACCACCTCTGACCTCTACGGGCACTGCTGCCCCAAGAGATGGGCAAACCCCACCTTTTTTGCCCTCCAATATGACCCAGGTTTCAGGCACCAAAAAAATACCTTTCCTGAGCTCTCCCTCTGATCCTGCAGCAGTTCTCCTACCTCCAGATGCAGGTCCTTGAGGTGCATCAGAAGGCTGGAAGCAGATGTCTTCTCCAGCCCACTTGCTTGCCTCATCCACTTGTCAATGTGCTCCTTGTAAAGGTGCTGACGTTTGTTTGAGACATCAAAACTGTAAGACTGAATCAGACCTGTGAAGTATACAAATAACTGTGTTAAGTAATTTCCCTAACATGAAATAACTGTAAGCAGTTTTCCCAGCATTCCAGCAGTACATCCAAATTTCTAAGTTATAGTGAGTCACCAGAACCATTTCCAATTATTTTCCTATTAGATGCTCCAAACAAAAATCTGAGCAGCCTGACCATGTAAGAAAGGCTGTGAGGGTTAAAGTCAAGGACTTAATAGTCCACTTTAGTTAAACATTGCCAATTAAGTCACATATTGAAGTTTTGCCTCACCCGAAAACATAGAATCTTTCTGAAAATTACTTGGTAAAGGTTTAGTGTGGCATGCCCATTGACTCAGTATTCTAACCAGATGGAATACTCTTGCAAGCTCAGCCTTTACTATATTTCCCTTTTTTTTTATTTTTCCTAGTTGCAACAAAGCCAAGAAGGCATAAAATTGGAGAAAACAATGCAATTTAAAAATAAAATAAATAAATAAAATAGGAGAATCATCCTTTCTTCTTTTTTTCACAGAGGAAGATTTGGGTTTAACTCCAGGGAGGAGACTCAGCTCAAATGACATTTTCGCATAACCAGTACATCTTCTCCTATCTGCTGCACTGAGCTGGGTTCAAAATAGCTGAATAGCAATAACTACAAGGCCAGTTGTGGATCTGACATTCAGAATTAAGCAGATGGCAAGCACAAAAATACAGTCTGGGTTAAATACTGACCACATTTGCCAGAAGCACAGACAGAGAAACCCCAGCCACATCCAGATCATAGGCAGAGCACATCCAGACCTACCAAAACAGTAAGAGCAGAATTCAGTATAAATTATTCTGTGCTAATAGTACACGGACATCTGACAGTATTTTTCTTTTTATGCACTTTTTTTTTTTTTCCTTTTTTTTCCTTTTTTCTTCAGAAGGATGGAATTTTGCTCTGTACTGGACAGTTTGGCCAAGAGCTTTTTCCCAAATGGATGCAATCCCCTTTCTGATGTGAGTGCCTAACACCAGTCTCCTACCATTTCATCCAGACACGCTGCCCCCGCGGCGCTGCTGGGTAGGAGGTGATATTTAAAGCCATGCCAATGGAACACAACAGGGGATAGGCAGAGCACAAGCAACAGAAGGAGGATTTTGCAAGAGCTCGCTAGGTCACGTTAAACTCCTTCTCTGGCCACATCCAGTGTCCAGCCCGTATGTCTGAAGATCTTTGCTGGAAAGCCTTTGTTATTTATTTGGAAATTTACTGTGGCTGTGGCTTAACTCTGTGTTTTGGAGCTGTCCTTTAATTGATATCATGCACTTCATCCTTCATAAACAACAGTCAAAGGAGGACAGGGAGGCAGGTGATCAATACCAGCAGATGACCCAGTCTCTGCAGGAACGTTACTTATACATCAAACATTTTTACTGAAGAAGAGAAAGCAAGTGCATAAGAACTGTATTTATGAGGTTAAGAGACTCCTACCTTTGGCTAAGCATCAGTAAAAGCCTCGTAGACAAACTTCTTTGTTTCTGGCACAAATAAATATTTATTATTGCACTGGGGAAAAGAGTACTCTCACAAAGCCTAACTATTTTAATAAAAAATTGAATATGTTTATTTCTTCCAGACAGGAGATAAAAAGCTGTCAGAGAAATAATGGTTTAAATTACAGTGAGTTGTTTCCTTGCCTAATCTTTCTCTTTTTTCTTTCACAAAAATCTAAGTGGCATGCTCAGGAATTTTATTTTTAGTAAGAAATGTCAAGGATACACTTTATGGCAAGGAGCTGCTCTCTGTTAATTCTTTTGTTATTAAATGTGGGAACATTAATTACCATTAATCATTTTGGCTCTACTATAGATTTCCCACAATAAATTCTTTAAACACATATACAAACCCTATAATCTAATCAAGTAATTTTCTTCTACCTACTTGGAAGGGAGAAAACAGCATGACTGTTATTGTCATTTCTATTTTTTTTTAATTCTGAGGAGGAGGAGCAGAAACTGGCAACAGGACCTCTATGAGAACAGAGAAAAAAAAACAACTATTCCTACAGAGAGTGTGTATACTACTCAATAATAATCATGCCTATAAGAGGTAAAGTACCTTAATAAAAGATAAAGAAATTCAGTAAAGAAGAGATTTATGCACCTCTAAGTCATCAAGGAAATACATTGCTCTGCAAAAGCAAAGATAATAATGAAACTTTGTTTTTCCTCAAGAAAATAAAAAAGCAATATCTAATTCTGCAGGAACTAGCACAGTGCTTCCTAACACAGCCGTGATAACAGCCCAAATTTCCAGTGCTGACAATGAAGGTTGTCATTTTGTGACATAAACATAAGTTTATCAAGACAAAGAAGAAATGCAAAGTTACAAATACTGGTTGCTGTTGTCAAAGTAGTCACGGGAGCTTGTGCTCTGTTGTTTTTCACAGGGTAACACTGGGCTGCTGAACTCTTTTTAAACCTGCCATCACCAGATTCCCTGATTTTCATACTGGCAGGTGCATTCTTTAAACCACAGCAGATAATTCTGCACAATAACATTGTCATTACTCCTCGGAAGCCCTAATTTGAATAAACACAATGAATGAATACACTGCATTTCTCAGAACAAACAAGCTGCAAGCTCCATCTTAAGCACAGAAGCCACCATGTGACTGATTAAGTATGAATGCTACTTGCCAAATCTCACTTTCACTTTTAAACTTATAATTGTCCTCAGAATGAAGTTTCCATAATGAACAGTTAAAACCATTTATCTCAAATATTGATTTACAACTGGAGGCCTTACATTAATATGTGTTTTAGCCACTTTGGGCCTTTACCCCTAATCGAGGTTTGGGCAGGCAGAGGAGAATAACTCTGTGAGGATTCCCTCCACTGGGACACGATCCACAGATAGCACTTCAAAGCCAGACTCAACCATCCAAAATCCAGCAGCTAAATAATGCAGCCACCTTCCAGCAGCTCCTGAAGTCCTCTCCTCTCACCTCATGTTAAACTCTTTAGTCCATCCTTGCACAAGTTTAACAAACGGGTTTTAATCTTTCCACTCATGCTTTTTCCCACTCCAGAAAGCTCCCACTGTTTCTGCCTTTATGGTTCTGCTTTTCTGCAGCATCTGATCTCCTCCACAAACTTCTTTTTGTTCCTCAGGACCCTGGTGTCTTTTCAGTTTTCTTTCAAGGCATTCTAGACACACAATTGTTAAATATATTACTCAGCCTTCTAAGAAAAGATAGCCAAACATTACTTATTTCTTTTCTTTTTCTCTTCCAGAAACTCCCTGAACTGACATAACACTTCACAGATGGGTCAATTCCTATACCATATCCTATTTCCTTTCCTAAATCTGTTGCCTTTACAGACTGCAAACCACTTCTTCCAGCAGGCAGTTCTAAAGTATTTTTAAGTAACCTGCAGCAGAAGCAGCTGCTGAGCTGCTCCAGGGGTTCTAGACCATCTATGTGAGACGTGCCTGGATGTTCCCACACCTTCCTTAACAAAATCCTCTAGAGGGGAAATAGTGAGGGTCATCATAGGTTATATAAACTCCTTACTGATGGAAATATAGTCAAGAAGAATAGTTATTCCAGTAGCTCCCAGAGAAGCACAGGAGCTTTTTGGAGAGCATTAACAGAGATGCAGCGTGCAATCCTTTCGGACATTGGCACAGGCTGCCCAGGCCAGGGGTTGAGTCCCCATGGCACTTGAGGACATGGGTTAGTGATGGCCTTGGCAGTGCTGGGGAAACGGCTGGAGTCAATGACCTTGGAGGGCTTTTCCAACCTTAATATAACAATAAACCCTGTGATTTGCCAAAGCATTGCTAGGAAAACCTGACTTCCCATCTGCTCCGTAGATAAATCACACCAAGGCCCCTCCAGTAACGTGCTAGTGTGTGGATCTAAAAAGGCAGGAATGTGAAAACCTCCTTTTCACCCCTTCCATCCACCAGCAGAGCTGAGGGTAACCTACTTTCCCCCAGGATCCCCTGTGTTAGCAAGGAGCGCAGGCACAATGACACAGAACACACAGCGCTACCTTACACACATTATTTGATAACGTTTTAGCACCCAACTACCCAGCATCCCACGGCTTTCCCTTCTCCCAAGATGTCACCAAGTTATTGACATTGACAGAACCAGGTTAACAGAGACTGCAAGAACACTACAAATTCCTGCCCCTAGCATGAGGGATTGAATAATTGCTTTTCTCTCTTTCTTTTTTTTTTTCTGGTGTAAAAGTTCTCAAGCTCTGGACAACAACAGGTTGCAGTGCAGGTTGTTGCTCAGCATGCTGAAAATATGTTTTGCATTTTGTGCCCTGACTAGGTTCCTTGGACCCCTCTCAAAATGACTAAACAGGTAAATTCTGAGGTATAATTTCTTCAACTGTATAAAAGCCCAGCATTTTTAGAAAAGAAAACCTGAGACCATAGAGCATACCTATGTGATGAGAAAAAAAATTAAAATAATATCCAAATTTTGAAAATCAATAGAATTTTCTTGATTTATCAATTTATCTCAATTTATGCCACAGATAGTGAAAGCTACCTTTATCTCAATATTATTTAAACACATTTTGTGGAGGGAAAAAAAAAAAAGGACCGTAATATTTTCCACTACTGCATTTTTAGTAATTTTTTAGTCATTTTATTCAAATCTGTTTCACTAGATTATTGTCAATTTCTGGGGAAAAATAAAATCAATAAAAGAGAAAAATCCAAACATTTTCAGCTTCTACTAAAGAAGAGACAAAATGCCTGTGACTTAGAGAACCTGTCACAAGTTATAAGCATAAATAGCACAGTTTTATATCTTCGGGAATAACTTCAAATACACAGAGCAGCCCCCTGGTTTTAATCTTATTTTTTCCCTTAATAATTGACCTACATAAGCAACCAAATCCTTGGTACATTTTAGTGGCATAATTTAAATTTCTCTTACGTGTACTGTAGAGTTGTCACTGAAGTCCCTAACCAATCATTATGGAAGACTGAGGACTGGAGTGATGCTTTAGTTGCCGCAGTATTTAGGGGGGAAANGAGAGTAATATTAAGAGAAAAAAAAAAAAAAAAAAAAAAAAAAGAAAAAAAAAAAAAAAAAAAAAAAAAAAAAACCTCTAGAAATGAACAACCTGGTGGAGGTTTCAATCCATTAGCAGCATTGAGCTTGCCAGTTCTGTACTGCAGCATTTGACAAGGCTCTGAGCCAGAGATTAAGGCACGTCTCCTGAGGAAGGAAAAGAACAGGAGCTTCCACACTTCATTAAGGATATGTTTTATTTGCAAACTGCCAACCCACAGAGTGGCACTGACTTTTGGGTCATGGAAAAGGTTGCAGTTGTGCACTTGAGCTGTGCCAAGCTGAGTTGGATAATACTCTTAAAAAAGCAAATCAAAGAAAAATGATAAGAAAAATAGAGAAATCCACGATTGCAAGCCACCTAAAATAGGACTTGAAATGTAACTTGTGCTCCAGTCAGGATTTTCCTCCTCAAAAATTGTACTAAAGCAGGACAAGAGCCCAAAACAACAGGGAACAGTTAACTACAAAATGCATATTCATGCTGAATTTTTTTTATAATTTAAACATACATTCTCGGATTTATTTCACATTGATTGCTTTAAAAAATGTTAATATCCCTATAGAATCGAGCCTTATCTCTATTTGATCCTTTGCCAAAGACTGTGCTAATATTCCACAACTGTACACTTTTTTTTTTTGCTAAGCTATTGTTTTTTCCTGGCCTATTTTTCAAAATCCAAATAGAAATACGTAGTTTATATAGTTTAGAGCATAAATCTTAAATCACCCGTCATAAAGGGCCAATTCTTGGAGTCTTTATTTGTTGTTTGCACTGGCAATTTCCCAATCATTTTCACAAGGAGCAGCAATTTGAATAAAGACATGGTTGCCAGTAAAGGTGAATTTTCTCTATTCCAGGAAAGAAAGCTTTAACAATAATATTCTGGGTTAGGTTCCAGATTCTCTGCACTGACATCAACAGGATAGTTTGCAATGAAAGGTGTCCAATGGTTAAAGGTAAGAAAAAAGAGTGCCCATGGGACCATTCCTGGGAAACTTGCCTAAGAAGAGGTAAATTATACAGCTGGAATATCCATGACCCATTTCCTTGGATTTGAAAAGTGCCAATAGTGATCACCAAGGAAGCTATGAGCTGCTCTGCCTGCGCACCCACCTGGTACAGCTGCAAACACCACTGCAGCCATTGCAAAGGTGGCACAGGGGAAGGTGCAGCTCTGCCAAGATTGAAGCTTTTGGCTCTGTGTCACCTTCAGTGCCTAAAGAAACCAAAGCAATTACTTTTCTTTTTAATCTGTAGTTGAAAGAAGACCATTTATGGACAGAAAATGCTTCTGCTGTGTGTCTTTCAATGCTTAAGAAAATATGAATTTGATAGGCTATTGTTGCACAGAACAGAGGAGTTTTTAAAGTACTTCAAGCTCAATCACCTCAGTAGAATTTTCTTTTTTTTCCCCTCTTTTCTTTTTTTTTTTTTTTTTAATATATGCAGATCTCAGGGTATTTTCATTTCATGTGTCCACACATGAGTTTACCAACCATGGTTGGCTGGTGGTTCTTTCCCAATGAACTTCCTGATCTTCCCCATTTCACCACCTTTAATGGTATTTTCAGCTAGAACTGGTACCTTCTGTGTAGCCCAAAATGACAAGATGTCACAGGACTCAAAATTGGCAGCAAAAATATCACCCTGGCTCAGCCCAGGCAAAGGCTTTGGGAAGCATCTTTAATGAGATCAGTGGAATATTTGCTTTCCTTCTCCTCTCTGTTACTGTCATACAGAGAAGGGAAAGTCAACAACTGCAAAGGTATTGGTGTTTTTTGGTCTTGTCCATTCAGAATAACCAAACTCGTGACCTTTGAAGGAGCAGTTAAACTATTTGTAAAGCTGAGATTAATAAAATCATTAGCCAAAATAGAATTTTCATCCAGAGGAGAATCATGGCATCTCCTTGGTCTTATGAGTTGAGAGAGAACCAGTGATTGGGAAAAATATCAAAAGATTACAAGAGAGAACTTTTGAACTGTTGGCCAATTTTGCTTTGTTCCTATAAATTTTCTTCGCTTGCCATGTTCCTTTCGCATGAAAAAAAAAAAAAGAGAAACAACTAACAACAGAAAAAACAAACCTATAACCATTAGTTAGCTCTGTGGTGAGGTGTTTGTCTGCCAACCTGAGGTCAGAAGCAGAGCTGGGATCCCAAGAACGAAGCTTTGTATTATAACATTGTATTTTTGATGCGGTAGTTGAGAGTCAATTACTGTTTCCATTATAAACCCTGTTTCCCAAGGGTTTATACCTCAACCATTTTCATTTTCATCATGCTGAACTTGGCATACGAGCATTATGGGCTCACAATTTTTAAATAGACCAAATGAGGTTGGCCCATTTTTAGATACAGAGTAGTCAGAAACTGTTTGTCAGTTCGTTTTGATTTTTATTATTTGAATTTCACAAACTAAACTATAGTTTCACTTTTAAAACTAGATTACTTCAGAGAATTAGTCTCTGCGGCTGGGTCTGATACCTCTCAGCACTTTTAAGAAAAAATTAATTTTTTTTTTTTTTTTTGCAAATAAAAAAGCCTGTTGACAAAATTCTCCCTGTAAGAGCTGATTTTCTTTGTGCAATTTCAGATGCTGAGGCTCCTAAGCCATATGTCCCTACAGAGGCTGGTGCACATCAAGCCACTTTTACAGCTCAGAGGTGGATTTTAGCCGAGTAACTTACCTCATTTTGGAAAACTGGGGGCAATGCATCAATTCAGAGGTCAACACGTCCAGTCATAATCTTTCCGGTGACTTCAGAAAGCTTTGGACCTGAGACACCTGGAGGAATTGTCTCACTGTTTCCCCCACCGGTGACTCAAGGTTGGCTGTGCAGCGTGGGGCAGAGGCAGGGCTGTCTCCCGGGCCAGGTGAAGCCCAGAACAGAGTGTACCCTTGATAAAGACCGAAATCCAGATGGCCACTGGCTGCTGAGCCCTCCATCTGGGGCTGCGTGTCACTCAGTAATTGCACACAGCAGATGCTAATTGCTTAAAAGCTCCTGCAGCTCAGAAAACTTACTTTGCCAAGGCCACAATGAATATTTTTCTTTGACTTCAATTTCCATGCATTCCTTCCACCTGAATTTCCTGCATTTTTTTCTATTAATTGAAGATAGCTGGAATCACAGGGCAATGACACAAAAGTTTCACAATTTGGCTGCAGCACTGTTAGACTGACTCACATTCAGTTCATCCCTGTGAACGCCTGTTTCTGGAGAAAAGGCTTGTTTCCTCTGAAGTACAAGGAACTCAAAGTTCATTTTTACTAGAAAGGCTTCTGGTATTTTTCCCCAACAGAACTGCTCTATAGTCTAAAAGCAAAGCAGAGTCTGCTCCCTACGAGTCAGATCTCTACTTTTAAGGTGACCAGTAAAACCTGTAACTTCTAAAACACAATTCCACTTAATTTTTTTTTTTTTTTTTTTACAAATCGTTCTTAGAGTACACCGGTAAGATCTGCAAGTTGGATCATACTAATTTTCTTCATTGGGAAAATGAATCACAGCAAAGTTGTGACTCACCCA
Organism: Pardalotus punctatus; assembly: GCA_013400915.1. Lineage (NCBI taxonomy): Eukaryota > Metazoa > Chordata > Aves > Passeriformes > Pardalotidae > Pardalotus > Pardalotus punctatus. Next base: position 264,897 of record VZTX01016142.1, read on the forward strand.
GAGCCACACAGAGGATCAGGGTCAGAGACAGGAGGAGAACAAACATTCCAATTCCTACTGCTGTGGGTTGCTTTCCCAACACAGAAACAGAGCAAAAAAGAAATTAGATAACCAAACTTTGCTGTTGGCAATTGATTTCAATAAGTTTCAGGAGAAACCCCTCTTTCTCACTCATTCTGAAGGAAAAGATACACAAACCTGGTCTAACATATGCAACATCACCCAATTTTGTCACTTGTCCTTACATCCCCCATCTCAGCAAGGTGAGGCACCAAACCAGTAGACAACACCAAGCTCCATCACTACTACAGTTTACATCATCATCATTGTCAGGTCAATCCAGATTTTCCTACATGTAATTGATAGGATGTATTTCAGGGGTGGAATGCAGAGTTTTGGGCTGCCATCTTTCCTTTCACCATCTATGTAAGATCACCATGGGCTGTATGTGCAGAGAGTGCTTGCCCAGATCATGTTTTTGTGAACACTGACAAGAACAACTTTCCTGAAAGCTATCAAAGGCATCCTCATTATCCTTTATGGGCTGTGTAGAAAATGTCTCCACTATTAGACATTTAACTGGAGTGCAGCAGAATGATTTTGCTGGCCCCCTCCAGTTCTCTGGGTAAAAGCTCTGTTCATAATCAGTTTCTGCTTTTTTTAATGACCCTCAAGAGGTCCCTTCTGGTACACTTCAGTTCCCTTTCTAGTGTCCCATTGATTTTACAGACTTTAGGAACTTGCTCTTAACCTTCTGCTGTTTCCCTGGATCACTGCTGAATGATTAGGCACTACACAGCCTTTTGTTACCCAGTACACTGAGAGTGATATCTGGAGAATTAAAACACCAGTTACAATAACATTTGCTGGGGAAAGAGACTGTTCTTCTCTCAGGGCTATTGACCCCATTTATGTGCATGATTTTCTAAGAGGACAAGAATGACTTTGGACTCAGGGAAAAAACACAGGAGGATGTGCTTGAGCACAAGATTGAAATCCACTCAAAAGCCTATGCTTGTACTGTGAATTTTAGCAGCAGAAGTGGAAGCATTTAGTGTAGGGAAGGGTAGGCCAGAGCCTGGAATATGGTGGGCAGTGTGCAAGAATAAAAAAATAGAGATTAAAGAAAAGGATTTTAAAGGATTTTCCAACTAAAGTGTTTCCAGTTATCTGATTTGATTCACATGGAGCCACAGCAGTGCCAAAAATGCATGCTTGTTGGGTTTTTTTGAAGTTGGAGAAGTTTGAGAATTACTTCTTAAGACATGCCAGGTAAATTCAAAGAGAGCGATGCTTGGTGCAAGGACATCCTCCTAACCACAGAATAGCAGTGCCACAGGCTGTGATTAAGTGCACTGTTCCTCCCAGAGACTCTGATCCTTCTCAGATGCTCTCATTCCAGCCAAATCCTGGTGCACGAATCACAGAATGGTTTGGGTTGGAAGGGACCTTAAAATCATCCGGTTGCAGCCCCCCCGCACCATCACGGGCAGTGACTTTCCCATGCAATTTTAGGACTTTTTTCCTCTGCCATGTCCTCTCCAAGTACCACATCAAACTTTTTCAAGGTAGATCAGTGCCTTGAGAAAGATAAAGGACCGAGCTCTGGTACCATCCTGCAAAGCTCCCCACCCTGCCCAGACTTTCCCAGGAGGGTGAAGTTCAGGAAACTCCGTTTGCATCAACAGGTTTGAGCCAGCACACAGAGACGGCTGCAGCCCAATTACTGCCCACCCTCGGCTGCGGCTGCCTGGCTGAAAGATGCTGTGAGGGGGGAAAAGAAACACCCAAGCTTAAAACCAGAGCAAGAAAACGCATCGTTGTTGTGGTTGTTGAGATGCCAGCTGAAAAGGAATCATTATAAAGAGGCTGATACTTTCAGGGGGAGACAGAGGACTCACCCGAATGATCCCAGTTAAGGGCCTTAGCAGAGAGGCGGCTTTAACTGCTCTCTGGAACTGGTGAGCCTCCCTGCTTGGCTGGGTTTGAATTGTGTGTTACTGCAGTAACATTTCATAAACAGGGACACCCCTCCTCGCAAAAAACGTTTGCTCCCGAAATAGCAACACAATTTAGCAATATTTTGTATCAAGACAATTACATTGTAGTATTATTGTAGTCTTAGTACCTCATTAAAACACAAAAATGTTAAATCCTTGTTTTGTTGAACACAAGAGATGAATAGTAAATATTGATTTAGAATGAATGCAAACATTTCCCTAGGAGTGGATAATTACAGCCTTTCTATGCAAAACACTTATATTTGAAGAAGCACTTCACTTACTTTGCCATGTGGTATACATTCTTTAGTACATTTTAAATTATACGTTGTCCTGGACAGTGTCTGCTCTATAATTTCTTGTGTCTCTACACCAGAGTCAGTATGTAATTTTAAACTGCAAACTTTCTGCCAACGAGAAGGGGAGAACAAGCTTAACTCTTTCCCTTAGCCGGGCTCAGAAATCAATTCAGACTGCACACAGAGTCCTATGAACAGAGAGCTCAGGGCTCAAGCAGCAAGGAACAAGTTCAGTGTAGCTGGAATTTAACAAAGATGCTGCTCCCAGCAATCCTCATTTTCGCACGGCATTTTCTGATTACGTCCAAGGCTCCATGTGCTCCAGTTTCCAGCCAGATCACAAGGAGTCCAAAAGTTTGAACAAAAAACTTGACTTCCAGAGAATTCACAAATGAACTGAACATGTGAAAAAGAGCACTGAGGTTAAACACATTTGAATGCATGTCTGAAGGAAATAATTTATTCTACTTATTTTGGCATTCAGATGGGCAGTTCCTTTGCAGACTGACATGGGAGAGACTCGGCTCTTTCCAAGGAGGGTCAGGCATCCATACAGTGCTTCATCCTGCAGTGAAAGCAAGGGACAGAGTTTATACTCCAAACCCTATAGCCTTTGTCAGCCATTTAAAACTGTGTATGTCTATTAGGTTGAAAAACTGGAATACAAATTCATAATCAAGGAACATGAACATGAACACAATACGCCCCTGTAGCAACTTGAGAGATTAATCCAAATGAGTTGTGAATTTTGTTATCTTATATAACCACAAACACCCTTACTGCATATATTTTATGGGCCAAGTTTTCCAAACCTGGGACCTTGCCCCTAAATGACTTTATTTTCATAAATATTCAAGCCCTCATCTCCCCATCCCAAAACAGAGAAAAGCTTAAATGGATATTTAAACTCATCCTAGTTTAAACAGCATTTAAGGATGCACTTGGAGCCCCTTGGCACACCATGCAAGGAGAGGGTTCTGTGTTGCTGGATGCAGAAACTTTAGGGCCCACAGAAGATTAGAGAGTGTGGTTAATTCGTTGCAGTAATGAGCAGTGCAATGGTACTCAAAGGAAGAGCAAACAGGCGTTGAATGTGATTCCAGACATTGACCACAAATTGCATCAACTAACCCAGCACTGGATAAAAGCACAGCCCTTGCAGGAGGCTGACATGTGCCATATACTCTGGATATCTCCAACTTTTTCCATACAACTTACAAAGCAGTCTGTAGCTACATGACAAGAGGAAATGGCCTTAAGCTGTGCCAGGGAGGTTGAAGCTGGACATTGGGAAGAATTTCTTCAGCGAAAGGCTGGTCAAGCTGCCCAGGAGTTGGTGTAGTCACCATCCCTGGAAGTGTCCAAAGAAGGCCTGGATGTGGCACTTAGTGCTCTGGTTTAGTTGAAGCAGTGGAGATCACTCAGAGGTGGGACTCTGATCCTGGAGGTCTTTTCCAAACTTAATGATTTTATGTTCTATGATTCTATGGGTCTTGCACCCACACACATACACTGAGACACTCGTTTGCTCACAATGCACATCCCAGTGTTGAACCTGCTGGATTTTTAGCCTGGGAATTCACTGAATATCTATTACTGTGTGAAAAAGTTAAATACAGGTTTAAGGAAATATTGTTGTATTAGGAGAGAGGTGGAGGGAGGGAAAGGAAATAGAAAAATTTAAAATAAAATAGATTTTGCTATTTCAAAATAATTCCCTGGAGCAGAGAAAAGGGGAGAATGAAGAAGGGAGAAAAAATTGTATCAAAATATAGCAAATTTTAACTGAAACAGAAAAAGATTTCTGGGAAAAGCAACGAAATGCTGATGCCCATTGTTTTCTCCAAGATCTTTCTCATGAGCCTCACACTTCACCCACCACCAAACCCTTTCCACACTGAGGTTTTACCCGGCAGCTGATCATATGGAGATACATTTCCCTAACGTGTGCTTCCTTCGGCACAGCTTTGTACTTCCCAAGAAGCTTAGCAGAGCATTAAGGCAAGAGACTTCAATCCTGTGGGCAAAGTTATGTGTCTGCAAGGAAAATATTCAACCTCCCCACTTGGCACCTACCCCTGTGCTATTTGGAGGCAGCCCCATCTCCACAGCAGCACCCAGGATAGTCCTGCTCAGAGCAACTGAAGAAAACTTCCACTGGAATTTACTGGCTTTAAAACTGCCTCTTCCCTTTGCCCCCTATCCCAAGGATTTGCATAACCATAGGGGAAAAGATGACACGAGATAAAAATAAACGCGGCCACTGCGGATCCAAAATCAAGGGGAAAGTGTCAGGGCAGTGTTTTACTTTAGGTTTTAGTGGAGACAAAATAACTGAAACTACTAGGAAAGATAACGTATGACTAAGAAAATTCCCTGAGCAATCAGAGGATGTGTTTTCAGCTTTTTTACATTCTAGTTTTATTTTCTCACAGCAATGAAATAGGATGAGATTGGAGTCCCATGACCAAGCTGGCCCAATCCACGCACCCTACCTGGATAATCACGGACTGTAAATCATCATTTTATAAAAATTTAACTTTTCAGCTTCCAACATAATCAAACGTAGTGGTGAGGGGGCCACTAATCATGACAAAAAATACACTTCAGCTTCTTTCTTGAAGTGCCAACTCCAATAAGTTCTCCGAGTGAAATTAAATGCATGCTCTTATTCCAAACCACAGTTTCCCCCTGGGATGGCCCGATCTCAAGTGGGGGCTGAAAGGCCAGTTGTACCACAGCCCAGGGTTACACCCATTTTTGCAGTTTTTTTAACTACTGCATGTAGTATAAACTGTATCCCAGCCCACTCAGTGACTGTGCTTTCCAGCATTGGTAATAAAAAAAGATGTCTTCATAGTTTCCACATTCCAGCACTAACGAGTGGGCCAGTCCATATCTTCCCTCGGTTTCTCACAGTTTTGTGTTTGTTTGCTTTAAAGGGTTCTCTGCAAAGCTAAGGGCAGAAAAGAAAGAAAGATCTGGTGTGTGGCGTAAGTGACGGTTGGCGCCGAGTCTGAGAACAGTAACAAAGAGTCATTTTAGAGCAGAAATTAAAGTGGAAAAGACCTATTAGTCCATGCGCTCCGTGTCCCTGCCAATGTGAGGGTGCTCTGTGGAGTGATGCTTTTTCGCAGGCTCAGCACTCCTCACTCCTGCCACCAACACCGAAATCGCGACATTTGAGTGCAAAACGCAGCCCTCGACATCCCAAACCCTCAAAGAGGGTGTTCCACCTCCTGAAACCTCCCAGAGACCCAGCATCTCCTCTCCAATGCCGCAGGGGTCCGGGAGGACCCTGCCCCGGGCAGTGCTCCGGCGAAGGAGCCGGTTGCGGTGTCGGCGTGCCAGCTGCTGCCCTGCCACCACACTGGCCAAAGCAAACATCACACCATGCAAATTTATAACAAAAAGTGGAGCAGAGGCCAAACACAATGCCCTCCTGGTGGGAGGAAGTGTGGAGACAAGACTTTTTCCTTTCTTTCCCTTTTTTTTTCCCTCCCCCTTCTTCTTGGAAAGGAGGAGAAATGTTTCTTGGCTCCTCACTCTGAAATACAGCACTGGCAAGGGAAGGGGAGCAAATCCAGGCACTGGCTTCTGCAGATATCGATCTTTGTGCACTCTGAAGTGGATTGTGACCTTTGGCAACTTCACCCCCAGCCAGAGAGCAGGGTCAGGGAAGGCTGTCTGAGATGAAAATAGCCATTTTAGTCACTTCTTAACCTTGCAGTCCCTCACAGGGTATGAAATCCTGGAGATCGTACAGGTTCTGCAACACAAAGCAAGTGCTGCAGCAGGGTGGGCAAATTGGAAGGAAAGGGTGGAGTGAGGTCAAGTATTTCCATCCCAGTTCCCAGATCATCTCCAGAAAGCCGATGGCATAGAGGGGAGGCAGAAAGGGTGAAGTCCTTTGCCTGTGGCGTGAGTCAGATGTAGAGGCAAAAGAGAACAGTGGAAGCACGAATAGGCTCACACTAATGCAAGAAGAAAAAAAAAAATTAAAAAAGGAGTAATTTTATGCTCTAACAATACTGGCACTCAGGAAAGATGCAGTTCTTGAAAGCTGTCATGTGTTTGGGACTCCAGTATTCCCCTCCAGACACATCCATCCTCCATTCACAGCACTGATGGCCAATGCATTCAGGGCTAACTTGGCGCATTCCTGATCCCTGGGACCCGCTCTGCGTGTGCAGAAGAACTTCTCACAATGCAGGCAGTTGATCTGCACACACTGCAGGCTTTGTCCAGGACTTCTTCATGTCAGGCATCCAAACTGGAGCTGCTGAAGTCCGGAAACAGCCCAGACAAATAGCAAAAACACTATTTCTCTGTATGCAGAATATTTTTAAGGAGAGTAAGGGCACTTGGATTATCCTGGCTGTGTAGGGGAACAACCTTAAAAGTCCACAACAAGAGTGTAAACCCTCAGCAGACAGGCCAGCCAGGGAGCAGGCCTCTGTGTCAAATGATAATCATGGCTAGGAGAAGCAAATCTGAATTTCCTAAGTGGGGAGAAGGCTCGCAGGACTGGTGGAGATGGTACTTACCATACGAAAGTGTTAACAAGCAGTGAAAGAACTGAAGCGCATCTAATTAAAAATGCGTACCAAGGCATAAAGACAGAGTATAAGAGTAAACAAATGGCAGAGACCAGATTTGTTTGCAATAAATGAAGAGGAAAACACCACACAATGCAAACTCATCCAGCACAGAGGATACGGAGGGAGATGGGCAGGGAAAGGTACCGCTCCGCAAAAACCTCCCAAAGCAAAGCACAAGGCAAGGGAAAAGCACGTGGCACACCCGAGCATGGATGAGCAGGATAAAGACACAGTTCTAAGACACAGTCCTCAGTAGGAACCTTTGCCATTTACAAACAGGTACCGCATTTGCAACACAGTTAGACCGAAAGATGTTGCCAAGCAGAGCTCCAGCTCAGCATACAAAAAGGCCACCATAGGATGCAAAACAAAACAAGGCCTTCTGGAAAAGTACATTTTAATATTTCTGCTGTAAAATATCTAGAGATAGACAGGAAGATACCGAGTTGGGCCAGGAGGCTAGGGCTGTCCTGAAGGAGCCACTTCTGTTTTACTGGCTGGATGCACAGAGCTCATGGCTATACACGAGTGGTACTGCCCCATCTGCACTGGATTTTCAGAAATAAAAGGATCATCAAATCCTAGAATAGTTTGGGGTGGAAGGGACCTTAAAGTTCATCTGTTCCACCCCCTGTCATGGACAGGGACACTTTCCACCATCCCGGGTTGATCCAAGCCCTGTCCAGCCTGGCCTTGGACTCTTCCAGGGATCCAGAAGCAGTCACAGCTGCTCTGGGCACCCTGTGCCAGGGCCTCCTCACCCTCACAGGAAAGATGTGCCATTAGAAGAGCTCTTGCATCCAGGAAACACTGACATTCTCCACTGCTGGTGTGTTCATCATTCATGATTCTGAACGACACTGGAAAACAAAGCCCAGATGCTCTGCCAAGACTTGCTATGTCACACCTTAACCACACAAAAAACATGGGCTCTCCAGGGCCAGCAGGAACTCAGACCCATTGGCAGCAGCCTGTCCTGTCTTCCCTCACCCCAGTCACGAGGCCACCTTCCTTTCTGCAATAATTATCTTTCTTTTAGGTCCTGCAGCACTGAACAATGGTGATCACACTATTTCCCAGAAGCAGCGTTTGCTTGATTACTGCAGAGCACTGTCATCTGTTTATTTTTTCAACACATGATAGGCCACTGCCTTCATCCCCTTGGGATTCCCAGCCAAGCGCAGTTCCCATCCAAATGGGGATAAAAGTTCAATTTTATTTCACGGTTTTGTCTTCCTTACAACAAATCTTTTCTGACAGTGTTTTCTGACTGCTAAACTGTTCTGTTTTGAGCGATTGATCTAAAACATCTGTCTTGGAGATTAAAAGCAATGTTGAAGGGATACTGCGATGCTATTCCAAAGGTGTGGATGTTTTTGAACACCAAACTAGTATGCAACAGGAGGAAACTTTTAGGCAAACTCATGCACCTCCTCGCTTGGATTTTGCAGTGTGCATCTTTCCCTGGAAAGTTTTGCCAACTGCCACATAATACAGGAAGTCGTGCTTCAAAATATTTAAGGTTGCATTTCTCACCATTTCCTTCTTATCTTTCATAAGACTCACATTTTAAAATGTCAGCTTACATATGGGAATGTTTAATTTCAAGGATGCTGATCTGGTGGGAAACTTTTTTAATCTTCTCCTAAAGTTGGGGTTTTGTTGGGTTTTTTTCCCCTCTTTGCTTCTCTCTCCTCTTAATGGTTTGCTTCTGTTTAGGCTCTACCTGGTTTCTTAGCTGCTTTAAAATCCCCCTGGCCTCAAGCTGTTCTCCCCTTAGAGTGGGCTCATATACACCTTTTGTAATACTATTGAAGGTGGGAATATTACATTCCGCCAATATTTTAGTTTTCCAAGAAATACAATAAAATGATAAACCAGCAAATTTAATTCAGAACATTTAAACTGTGAAAGTTTGTGTGCAATGGGTGCACAGTGTTGGTTCTGCAGTGGGCCTGAATACCAATCCCAATGTTTGGCATTACATTTTTGTTTAAATTCCATTACTTCCGCTTGCCCATATTACTGCATTTATTTTTAGTGTGTGTGCTCCTTACTGCCAATTTAAATTCATTTAATGTGAGGCACACAAGAGTTTTTCAATACCTTTCTGTTATTTGGCTGTATAATTAGCTTTCCAAAATATGATTTATTTTAGTTGAGTTAAGTTTTGGCAAGAAAGCCGGGGGCACGGGGGGTTCTTCATGCACAAATTTACTACTGGCACACTCCTATGAATGGCATGGAGGCCGGCATCAGAAATCCATGTTATCCACAGAAAGGCCAAATCTGCTGGGGATTAAGTGTAGCCCCTCTCCACCCTCCCCTTCCCCATCCCCCTTGGCTACCCTCCATTTACCAGCTCAGACATGAAACTGGGACTTATTCCTTGATTCAGAAAAAGGACTTATTAGAAGGCAAAAGCAGTTCCGAGTGTGCTGGACTCTGTCCAGGCAAAATTTGTTCATTTCTTAATAATAAAAACATTGCATTATTCTAGGTCATTAATAAATAAAGGGTTTGGAGGGGCAATAAAAGGATTTTTCTTTTTTTCCTTTACTAAATGAAACTATTGCTATAAAGGCCCTACATAATTCGCAGTAACCTGTGGTATCATAATAAACTGTGTTCTTTGGCCCCAAGCTCATACAGTGCTTAAGAATGTGTTTAACTCAGTGAGTGAATGAGACTCCCATTTAGAAAAATAAAAAAAGATATTTCCCTGCCTTTCAGAAAGAACATGTGTGCCAATATTTAGGTATTTGGGCACCTGTGCACTTTGACTCCTAGAAACAGCCATGGTGAGGTCGGTGACAACCAAGAGTACCAGATTCTGCATATTGTAGAAGATATTTTATGCAAAATTGTCTTCAGAAAGCTCCTAATCACATCAGGAATAGACTCGGGACATCTTCCCCCACAACACCAGGGGACCAAAAAGAGCAGTCATCTTTGGCAAGTGTTTTAGACTTTCTCCTTCAGGCTAAAGGACCTGTCTCTGTGGATGGGAGCAGTCCTGGACACTACCAAAAAGCCAATATCACACAAAAAGCCCCATCAGCAGTTCCAAAAAGTTATAATGAAATAAATTCTATTTGCTACTCATATATATATATATATATGTGTGTGTATGTATACACACACACACACATACATATATATATACATATACATATATATATCCGTATTGGTTGTACTTCAAGAGACACCCATTCCAAATTCCAACTCTCTCTCAAGGGTTGTCTCTAGAACAGATCCTTTTATTCTTTTGGAGCAGTTTTTTTTCTGGGAATAGTTTCTGTATCTTCTGATAGGCCATCTAGTCCAAACCTCCTCCAACAAACAGGGACAATTTCAACGAGACAGCGTTGCTCAGAGCCCCATCCAACCTGACCAGGAACAGGGCAGCCACCACTTCTCAGGAAAACTTTCTACCACTCTCATTAAAAAACTTCTTCCTTATTTCCAATCTAAATCAACCCTCTTTCAGTTTATCCCTTGTCGTGTCACAACAGACCCTGCTAAAAGTTTGCCCCTATCGTTGTTTAAGAGAAAATGTCCACAGTCTTGGCCCTTTGGTGTCCGGCAGCCTGAGGATATGGGGGGCATCATGTAGGGGTGTTTGCTCTTCCCTTTCCTCCTGTAATGGAGCACTAATGAGTGTAATCCCACATTGTTTAGATTATTAATGTACACGCAAGAAGGAAGTCCTGATCCTTTAAAAAAAAAGCCATCATACTCATAGTTTTAAGAAACAATATGGCCCTGGTGAATCCTGCCCTGCATCCCGCTCATCAGACCCTCCAGGAAGAGGTGAGGTTCCATGGTGACAGTGTGGCTGTGGAATGGGGTCAGCTGCTGCCTCTCCCAGTCTCACCTTTCCCATGTGGAAAACAGGATGTCACTCAGTGATGTCTCATGCCTTTCCCCCGTCAGACTGAGAAATGGGGACACTGCACATCCTCTTACACCACTCAGCTGCAAAACTGGTGTGGGGCTTTGAATAATTAACAGGAACGACCAGCCTTGGCTGCTTACAGGAGTCATCAAGAGAGATTAGCTGGAAGCAAGTACTGATGCTCTTAAACTTCTTATGTCTACAGCTGGCCTTGTTTTTTTCCCCCCTGTTTCATTTAGCACCAAATCCTCCAGGTGCTTACAGAGCAGAGCTGTACTGGGGGCTGGAACTTGCTGCTGCCCCAGAGCCCAGTTCTGCTCAGGGGCTGCCCCACTGCAGGTCTGCTCCCCACGTTGGCATAATTCCCCCACCTCAATGGCATCAAGTTCAAATTCCCTGGGTTTTGTTTGTTGCGCCATAAAAAGAACATGGTAGCTGCAGTCCATCATGCTAAATCATTTTAGCACCTTCTTTACCCTACATAGACGCACAGTGCTGAGAGCACATTTGTATTTTTCTCCTGCTAGTTTGGATTTATACAAAAAATGCCCCAATTTCCATTTATTTGTGACAGAATATTGCCTGTCTTCTTGTTTTATCTTTTCAGCTTAAGAAAAATAACATAAGACATGATCACCACTAACAAGACAGCACATTCTATATAACTTTTCCTGCTGTGTTGTTTTATTTACCAGCTTTCAAATCCCTAACCTTCCTCTCTCCAGCTTCCTTTTAAATGAAAGGATCCTCTTGTCTCTGTGAAGTTCTTATCATCTGCACTGGTTTGCACGTTAAAGTTTCAGCATCCATTTAGTCAGTGATGGTTATTCTGCTTAATGACTCCTATACCCCTGTTAATACTCTTTTATCTGGCTCTAATATTTTAAGATCTTGTCTAATATTAATGCTAAATGCTAATATTAAAGATTTGCTACTAATATTTTAAGCTCTTGCTGGTAGTGTACTAATGTTTGGGGAGGTGCTTGGGAGTTCATTGTATGGGAAGGATGTCTGGACTTTGAACATAAATTTTAACATGCTTTATGACTATTGCATAGAAACCTAGGCAAAATAAATGGAATATAGGGACAGGTTTTACCAATTTATTTATGGAGTATCCTGCCAGCAATGAGCTCAGAATCAGGTTGAAAATGTATGTGTGTGTGGGCATGTGAGTGTGTGTCTCTCCAACAAACCAGAACAGAGAAAAATCACCCCAGTGTGAGGCAGAGGTGGGGGACACCTGCAGCCTCTCCCCCATGGGGTCACAGCCAGTGCTGCCACTCCAGGTGATGCCACAGGGACAGGGAAGGAGGTGGCTGCTGTCCCACAGGAATTCCAGCCTCGAGTTACAATTCCTTCAGTATTGCTTCACCAATTTTTTCTATATACCTACAGGCAGCCGCATTTAATCTCTCGGCAGTAGAATGTCCTAAAGATTTACAGAGGACCAGGCAAAAAAATTTTAAAAAATAAAATGAAATTAAAACCTCCCATATTTCAATATCAGTTTATTAACATGAACCTCTGCCACATGCAAAGGGAGAACAGAATCCACTCTGCCTCTGAAGAACAACCTCCTCCACTAAAAATAAAATACAGTGCAGCGTTTATTTCACCACGGTTTAAGAGTTAATGAAAGATTTGCACCTGTACAGCTGTTGCAGACTGAAACGAGCTTGTGGAGCGAATGTGTTTTCTGGTTGAGACAGTTGTAAATGCCTTGAGTAAAAACACTGAGGACTGCTAATGGATAGGTTTATTTTAAAGCATGCCATCTGCTATCAATCATAGAGAAGTATAGGAAGCAAGTTTGGCTGTGCTCCCTCCTTGTGAGCCTGATAAAGATAGGGCTGTGGTACTCTGGAACATTTAGTACTCAAGAGAATAAAACATCAAACCTACTCAGCAGCTCCACTAACAATAATAAAAATGCCTCTGCCTAAAGGTGACATTCTGAATTTACGATTATTTGTGTCTATAAAGTGTATTCTTTGGCTCCTGACTCATTCTGACTGTCTCACTACAAGAACAATACATTAAGCCTGCCTGAAGTAAATGGAAATCCTATCCTTTTATTAAACCAGCAGCCAGTACCTGAGATGTTCTAATGCCCTGTAGGACCCAAAGAAGGTTTTCTGCTCTCAGTGTTAATTCTTTTGGTAGGATTAAAGTCAACTGCAGAGAAAATGCTTATTTTGTGCACACAGAACTAAGCCCTTCTCCAGGTAAATGTAGCTTTAAAGCAATAAGAATAAAACCAAGAAAACCCAAGGCAGATTCTGAATATGCAAATACGCCAAGCAAAGGCTACAAAAACTGCAATTTACCCCGTTAGCTCATATTTTATGCTACTTAGCATTTGAGAAAGGAAAAGCTTAAGCTGTAAGGACCTGCCCAGGAAAACCATGCGCAAAATTCCCAAAAGGTGTGTTTCAATCTTCCTTCCTAGTGCTGAACTTCACATCTGCTGAGATTCTCCAGAATTGAATCCAGGGACTTTTTTTATATAATTTTTTTTTTTCTCCTTTTTTTTCCTACGCTGCACTTTCCTCAGAAAAAGACAGTTGGAAGACGCAGAGCTACTTCCCCGAGATACACGAGCATTTGGTTAACTTCAGAGGTATGAATCATTCCCCTGGCTAACACCACATCCCTCTTCTCTCACACTCTGGTACCCCACTGATCAGGGGCTCTTGAGCCTGCCTGCTTAAAAATAATTAAATATATAACACTTCCTCGCAAATTCAGCAGATATAAAAAACACTTAGCAGTGAAGCACATCGGATCCGATCACATTAGGCTCCTATCTCCTATCTGCAGCTTAACAAAATTCCCTTGCAAGCCTGCTGCTGATGGAAAACATTGCTGTGGAAGCTTGGGGAAAACCCACCTGGTGATCAAGCTCATGAGCCTAATTAAAGTTAATAGAGAAATTAAAAGCGGGGAAAAAAATTAGAACGGCAGTATGGTTAAAAAAGAAAAAAAAAGTATGCACTAGGAATAGAAAGAAGATAAAAAGCAATGGGAAAAGTGAGATTTTCTTTGAAGTCTGCTCTAGAAAGTGACGGTGATTTCTTTCAAAGCCCCCCACACCCTGAATTCTTTACACAATGGGCCATAGGTCCAAGCAGAAAAACAGAAAGCAGAGGTTTAGACTTATAAAGTTGACAATAATAAATCAAGGTTGATTTCGTTCCGTATTTACCGCTTTGGTCCTCAAGAGCTTCACTGTCTCTAAAGTCCATGGTCAAATGACCACTGCTTTCAAAGTGTATCTTTAATCCCCTTGTCTGAGGAGCAAAAGAACTGAGAAATAAATTTCTAGGGGAGGGTCAAAACTAGTACATACTTAGAATGAGTGAGATGAGAGATTATTTTAAAAAAAAGAGACTATAGAGACAGAGGAAAACCACAAAGATAGAGAGGATTGTTCTGTGGGGAGGTGGATAAGCTCTGAGCAGGTTGGGAGCACTCTGCATGGTCACTTGGCTACAGAAACTCAGAAATACTGGAAATAATGCTGGAATATAGGAAGGCAAAGCTCAAGTAACAGGAAAAACTGGAAAACAGGCATTTATCAAGACTTCCATGCTCACCAACACCTGGGAAATAACTCCCTGGAGGTACTTCTTGCCTCTAGGTGAAAATTTCCAAATAACTCCCTTTCAAGAGCAACACCCCAACTCATAAGGAAATAAACATCTATGACCATCTCTCATTACTGAGCTCTGTACCAAAACCAGTCTGTTCCGTGCTCCAAGAAGAGGGACAGTAAGTCACACGATGACACGTCATAACACCGAGGTCACAAACCAGTCACAACCACCACAATCTCCAGCAAAAAAGAGTTCACCAAAACTCCAGTGACCAAAAAATTACAATAGCATTGAAACTTTCAGAGAAATGTAGTTTTTTTTCTCAAAAAAAAAAAGTCATTGCCAGGATTTTAAGTCTGGGGTGAGAGGTTTGGTTAGCCAGAGGAAAGACAAAGGAAGCCAATCCAGACTCACCCACAGCCTGATGGTTATGAGCTCAGGGATGGCAGGAGGTCCAGGTCCAAATCCCAACACTGAAGACATTCCCAACATTGCTGACAGCATCCAGAAGGAAAGGTGTGCTCCATAGCCTTTCTTCATGCCATTTTGCAGGGGGAAGAAAGAAAAAAAAAAAAAATCCCAAGGTTTTCTTTTCTCTTTCCTGAGAAATGGAAAGGAATTAAAAGGCTTAAAAATTTTTCATGGCACAGAATCCTTTCCATGCCCAGCCCTAGCCCCACACTGCCCAGAGGTTCAAAGGCACGCTGCTCCTGCCAGAGCTCATTTGGTGAACTCCCCATCTTTTGCACAAACTTAACAGGATCATTTTAGGCTCGTACAGAACATTTTCTTATGAAAGCTCGCAGGCTCGGAGCTGTTTGTCACCAGAGTTCAAGTCCCTGGCACACAGTTCATTGCAGCTCTAATGAAAAAGCACAATGATTGGGCCTGCGTTGCTAAGATTAGACATTAGTGGCCGTATCAAGAAGAGAAATACCTGCAGATTAGCAGAGCAATTTGCTGCTCTAAATCTGAACCTTCTAATCTCTTTTTTTTTTTTTAAAGTAAGTAGCAGCCCATGAATATGGGAACAGAATTAAAACTGCATTTACTAAGTGATTTCTAAAATACTTCGGCATGTGTTTTAGAAAACTGACAAGTCATTAAAATATAGTTAATAAACATTATTCAGAACTCATTGCTTTAGATTAACACTGCTTTAAAATCGCAGACATTGAGTGGTTCATGGCTGCAAGAGGAGCCCCGGCTGCTGTCCATGCCCTGTGGACAGAAACATGGTGGGCAGCTCAGGATTTACCTTCTGTTTGTGTTTTCTAACTGCAAAAATATTTCAGAAATGTTTGCAAAAGACTTAAAAACTTGGCATCCTGGCCAGTGAGGGCATGCACAGGGACTGGAATCACAAGTGAAAACCAGGGAAAGATTGAAGGGTGGCAACAGACTGAGATAGTTGGGGGTGTTCAGCTTGGCGAAGAGGTTTTGGGAAGACCCTAGAGCCCCTTCACCTAAAGAGGCTCCAAGAGAGCTGGAGAGGGACTTGGGACAAGGGGGAATGGCTTTAAGCAGAAGGGGAGTATATTTATATACGATTTTAGGAGGAAATTCTTAACTGTGAGGATGGTGAGGCCTGACACAGGTTTCCCAGAGAAGCTGTGTCTGTCCCTGGATCCCTGGAAGTGTCCAAGGCCAGGTTGGATGGGGCTTGGAGCAACCTGGGACAGTGGAAAGTGTCCCTGGCAGGGAGCTGGAAAAAGATGAACTTCCAAGTCCCTTCCAACACAAAGTAATCTATGATTCTAAGAAAACTAAAATAGGAGCAGAGGTAGCAGCACCATTTTTAGTGACCAATTCAAAGGACCCTGAAATCATGAGCCATTTTTGATCAAACGTAGGTGAGAACCATCATGCACAGCTTTCACTGATGACAACTTTTTGAAATTTATTGTGTGACTGTCAAGAAATCTTCCCTTTTAGAAGCTCTGCCCTGAGCCAACTGGAGCTGACTACTTTTCACATTTCATGCAACCACGATCGGCTCAGACACTGTGGAGGAGGCAAACTGCGGCACAGCTCCCAACTCTGGACCATTGCTGATGACCCAAAGCCATCAAGTGAGCACCACCATCAGGTGCCCTCCCTGCTGCACAGGACAACAAGCTGGCTTTTATGACGTTTGTCCATATTTTGAAGAAAGGGGAAGGATTTGGTGTGGGCACTGGTGTTTTGAGAAGGGTTTTATCAAACTCTCTTTCTAGTACAGCCCTTCACCCTATTTTATTTTTTCTGTCCGAGTATTGCAGGTCAAACTCTTAACAGGAGAGGGCTGAAATTGAGAAGAGAGGCAATGTATCTTAAAAAGAAAACATTATTATTCATAATTGACTCACCAATGTAGCTAAAAGGAAAAAAATCATGGCTTAGTCAAAATTGTGCCCATTTAACTTAAGCTAAGATAAATATTTACAAATGCTCTTAATGACAATTTTTAATCACTTGCAGGATTTAGTGGGCAGCTTTCTTTTGTTCTGTTGTTGGTTTTTTTAAAATAATAAACTATTTCATATTCAGAGATGTCTGTAACCTGATGGATGGTTTTGATTTATGACACCTCTCAGACATCAGAATTCTGGATTTGAAAGCTGAACCATGAGGGAGATCCAGATCCTCCAAGTGGTTTTATTTTTCAGTCTTTTAAAGTAACTTGGAGTTCAAAGTCTTTCATTCTTTCATACTGCTACTTACACAGAAACAAGAATAACACCTTGCACCCAACTGAGATCATTTGAGTGATACCAGCAAATTTATGCTTGAAGGTTCTTAAGAAGACAGGTGTGATTAAATCCATTTTACCTGCCCTGACGCATGGTGCCATATTTTGGGGCCACCAAGCTCCACGAAGATCTATAAACCCTCTAATTTCCTCCCTTCCCCTCTGTGGCTTGAACATGTTTGCTCCACAGGGCTGAGCAGGACAAATCATGGAGTCATGGATTATCCCAAGTTGGAAAGGACCTACAAGGATCATCAAGTCCAAGACCAAGAAGCTTTAGCAGAGGAAGGCTCTGAGAGAAATGTCACACACATGAGGATGCTGGGATTGGTGAGGGAGTGAGGCAGCCGAGTGAAGGGTGATTCCTTCAGTGACAAATCTCAAAGCAGCAGGGATGTTTTGAGGCTGTGAGAAGCTGCTCTGAAGAATGCAAGGAACACAGCCTGTTTGAAAGGTAAAAAATAAAAGAGGAAAAAAAACCATAAAGAAACTCAGAAGTGCAGCTCAAGGTCTTATTTTCCTTAGCCTAGTGGTGAAGGAAAATTGTTGTCAGAAATACAAGTATTTAAACAGCGAGGAAGCAAATGACTGCTTCTGCCAGTGACCGAGGAGAGCTCAGCTGCTCCTTGTGAGCCAGAGGGATTCACATCCAACCCGGATCTGGGAACCCTCTCTGGAGCAGACACCCCTCTCCTCAGCCTCCTCAGTGCCTGTCGCACCAGCCGTGGACCAAAGCTCAACGCTCCTGATCACACGAGCGCGTTCCCACTCGGATCTGCGCTCCTGGTCCCACACGGAGGGTGGCAGCGGGACCCACATGGCGTGGGGCTGACTCACCGTCCTCCGTCGTCTCCTGCGCCACTGCTTCCAGCACCGCCAAACAAGCCAACAGTGAGTGCATAAATATGTGAAAATATTTCTCGCCCACTCCCAGCCATGTTGAAAAGAAACCTGTTGTGGTTAAATGACTCGGTCAGTTCTTCAGGGATTTTCCGAAGTTTCCTATAAAAAGAAATCTGTGGGAAATGAATGATTGCATAATCACTAACACATGCCAATTCATCTAAGCCTATTATCTTTTATGGCATTTTGTACTCTATTGTCCTTACCCTGGTGAATTTCTGTCTTAGAGTTCTTTTCCTTATTAAATTATTTACACATTTTGCTCTCATTGACCCTTTTGCATCAGTAGGATGTTTAGCATCTACACCAGGAAAGAAGGCAAAGACAAATGGTCCCTTCACCTTTTCTCACATCATATTTTTCCCACCTTCATGGGAATATCTCAACAACAATCTCTTTGAGAACAGGAAGAACTTGCTGAAATGCAAAGCTGCATTAGCTGGGTCTTCATGCCACAAAAAAAAAACCCAAAAAAAAAAGTTTTTTCTTAAAGAATATGCATTTTTACAGAGGTTTTCTAAGGTCCCTGACAGAAATGACCAGTATTCATAGTTTTAAAATTACATAGCTCCTTGGAAATGCTGCAAGTTGCCTACAGGTCATAATATCTTCGAAACAAACCCCAAGTGCCTTGGAAGTCTTAATTACACCACATTTCAATTGGATTTAGGCTGCTAAACTGCAGATTTTAATAGGAATTTCAGATCTTTGAAAACCTTTTGATTTTTGACTTTAGGAGCCTGACATTGCCTGAAAGCCAACCAGGCGTTCACCTTTAGAATTAATATTTAAACATGTTTTGAGTGGGGCTTTTTTTTTTGTTTTGAGTTGGTTTTTTTCTTCAGTTTTGAACATTTCCCAAGAGCAACAGGTTCATAAATGTATGAATCATGGCTAAACACTCACCTCACCAAAAGGTATTGCCTCCAGCATGGCTGCATTTTTAAATAATTGAAAACTGGAGAAGATCTGTGTGATTCAGGAGCTACACTGTTTTTTTTCTAAAATCCCAGATATTGAGAGGAATTATCACTGGTGACTACTAACCACAGGCTCTAAAACGAGGGAAGAGCACACATTAGCTGCTATAATCTTTAGATTAAACTAAGATATAACTCCCCATAATCTTAATGGGGAGAGGAGACTGCAAAAAATGGGTTCCAGGACACACAAGCAAGAGAATAAATGAGCTGCAGGTTCACTGAAAAAAAGCAAATAACACTAAATATGAGGTGGAATAGCCATCCTTTGGTTATGCCATTCATTTCTGCATTGAAAAGTCCAGGTCTTCAGAGCAGAACTACATGACTTTTCCCCAGAGATGCAGCAGGAAAAGAGGAGGTTTGGCTTGCCATTCTTGAGATAAAAATGTCTTAGACTCTATTTCCCACTGAAGAGGGAAGCAACAGCCAGCAAGTTCCTGATTTACTGACAAGTTTTACCAACTCCAGCAAGTCAACAGGACCTACTCTTAATTTACCTCTGACTCCCAGCAAGCAAGAGCAGAAAAGTTCTATATCAAGAGCAGGAACATGTCAGGCCAACAAAGTCCCTACAAACCAAATGAGCATTTCCAGAAAAAAAATTATTTCCATTGCTCACATGAGCAGGTTTTCACAGACAAAAATACTCATTTTGGTTCTCCTGTACTATTCCATTTATTTTAGGCGTTTCTTTGATGTTTACATTTCTGAAACCAAATTGAATTTTCTTTTAATCAGAAATAATTTGCAAGACTATTTGCCAGTATTCACACCCTGCAAGTGTTTTCTTGTTGTCAAGGGCTTCTGAGGTCCTCCAGCACCTGTCATCCTCTGCCAGCATCAACCTTTCCATATGGGCAGGTCTCCAGAAAAGACTATAGGCATTGTAAAATCCACCCATCTTAAATCACCATTTCTCTGATATGCATCAGGGGCTCAGAGAGGAGAGTCCATTCGATTTTGTTGCTCCTCCGGTGTCTGTATCTTTCTTGATTCTCCCTTCAAAAATAGATTTACTCATATTTCTATTTCTCTTGTAAGATCTGCTTTGTTTTTTTCTATTAGCAAACTACTCAGTCCATTGGTAACATTTTAAAGAACTTTATCAGCCTATATAGTTTTATAATCATTTTGTTGTTTTCACAAAAAGAAAAATAAGTGTAACTAGTCAGACACCTAATGCTACTTAAGTGCAAATAGATTTTTTTGTGGTTGAATAATAACATCTGTTTTGATTTTCTAGCCACAAAAGTGCGTTTTATCTGGCCTTCCTTTATTTGAACTTTTCACATCTGCTCAGGCCTGCTTCCCATAAACTAAATACCAGATCCTTTCACAATGTAGGAAATTTACCTGCACCAGTTGTTGTCCCAGCTCCAAAGACTTCTTTATCGGAGCCAGATAAAAATGTCAAAAGACTAATAAATAGAATCTTAGTGCACTGTGTATTTATTAAACATTGCTATTTATTTTCCCCATCCCAAATGGTTGGTACTCACAGACCTAATTCTGCAAAACTTATTTTAATGAATGAACTAATTTACTTTTATGGAATAAAGTATGTTGTGGGCTAGTGCTCCATGTTCCACACAAAATTTAGAGATAAACTTGTCACAACATTCTATGTCATCAGCTACAAATTCAATCAGAAATTACGGGGACGGTGAGATGCACTGTGTTAAGAGCAAATAAAGTCATGAGGGGAATTTCATAAGCCATTTTCAGGGTTCTCTGCAAAGACTTGGTAGTGGATTTTGAATTTTGGCATATTCCGGTCTCTACAGAGGTGAGCAAAGTCTGGAAGGAAAACAGGGTTAATAAAAAATGCTTTTACTTCTTTCCTCTTTTCTTTTCTTTTCTTTTCTTTTCTTTTCTTTTCTTTTCTTTTCTTTTCTTTTCTTTTCTTTTCTTTTCTTTTCTTTTCTTTTCTTTTCTTTTCTTTTCTTTTCTTTTCTTTGTAGATATTTCGTTTCTAATTGTAGTTCACATCCCAAAACTTAAATATATTTAGCTAAAGAAAAAGAAAAAAATAAAGATGGAGGGTGAAACTTTAACTGAAGCAAAACAGGCTGAGGGGTTTTGCCACTGCCATTAGCAGATTGGAAAATACATCCTGGGTATCAGACAAATGTTAAGGATCATTCTCTGAACTCAGAGCTAAGGCACAAGAGAATTCTTCTCTGCTGATGTGACCAGGAACATATGTAAAAAAAGCATCCCTTCATCAGCCTCTTCATAATATCTGCATCTATTCAGCATTTCTTTCCACTGATAGAAAGATATATCTGGAGAACTCCCACGTCCCTGGGCCCCATGCAGCTGCGTCTGCAGCAAAACTGCAATATTAGGCCACTTTCCACAGACAGATAACTCAGCAAATGGCTCTGCAGAGCACAGGAGAGAGCACTGATTGCAAAGCTCAGAAGCCAAGTTTTCTTCTCTCACCAGGAGCATCTCTTCTCTTCAAAGATTCCTACCTCTGTTGCAGGGAAGAGACACGGTTTCGTTCTTTCATGTTGTTTTGAACCTTTAACAAATCTTAGGCTCTGTGATTTGGCAATCTCATCAAATACAGCTTTATCAACCCAAAACACCCACCAGTACCAGTGTCTTAAATAGACATGAGACAGGAAAGCACAAGGAGGACCGCGGTGGCTTTGGGAAATGTTGGAAAGGCAATATCCACACACTGCCCTTGATTTACACCTTGATTTTTTCCATCTGCACAAAGGATTAAAAGTGCGTCATGATGGAACAGTTGCGAGAATCACAAAGAACCTAACAAGTCAAAAATGGATTAAAAAGCACTTTATGGCTTGTTAAAGAAATCCCCCTGTTCCTCAGAAGCATTTTTAGCATCTTATTAGTGGTATTTGATCTGACTAACATATTGACTCGTCATTTGAATAGGAGATGAATCCTTTTTGATGGACCACAAAGGGAGTATAAATTCAAATGAGGCACTTCTCCAAATTTTTATTTAAGCGTAACCCCAAAGAGCCCATAACATCTGTAAAGGTTTTTTCTGTGCCCCACAAAAGACTATCTTAATGATCTTTTAAATCATGCTTTTTTTTTGTTTGTTTTTTTTTTTTTTTCCCTTAGAAATAATCATTGCATGTGTATTTAACTCTGATAATAGTGAGTTGGAAGTTCTCTTTTACCTGTTTTCTGGAATGCCAAACATTACTTTGACTCAGGAAAATACTCTGAGCCAATATAACATTTTTTTTAAATCTGTCATGGAACTGGAACTTTAACATGAGTTGAATTCATCATCAGTCTCTCTCATACAAAGTAGCTCAAAACTTGACAAAATGAAAAACACAAGACATATCAGAGAAATATGCAAAAAGCCTCATGTCTTTCAATCAATCTCTGATCTGAAATTCTTTTGATCGATCCAATTTCTACTGTTTGGGACAATTTCAGTGTCACCAATACAGATATTGCTGTGGAGTTACTAGGCAGACCCACAACTGGCTTCCCTTTGGCAAAAGCCAGAAAACTTGCTCCTAGTCATTTTTTGGAGCAATTTTATACCATCTAAGAATTTGCACTTAGGAATAAGTTGGAGACCTCCAGCTCATTTTGAAAACAGTAATTTATAGCTACACAGACATTATGATTTTACAGTGTTTTGATAGTTACGCCTTCACTATCCACATGGAACATTTAAAAACGGATTAGAAGCCATTAATCTTGGAAATATGAGGGATTTGTAGCCTGAAGAGGAACTCAGTGCATTTGAAGTCTAAGTCTCTTTCTGCACCTAGGTGTATGGCGTTATTAAGGTATTTTATCCTCTTCTAGAACAGGTTAAGAATTATACTGAGGCAACCCTATTGTGATAAAAGTACTGGATAATAAATCAGGGATCTCAATACTTTATCACAGATACTCTTATTGACCTTGGACAAGTATTTAAGATGGAAACCATTTTAGGCAGTTCCGGTCTCTTGTTACAATCTCCAACAGCACTCAGTCAATCAGATCCCCATATGCAATTTCATCCTTTAGGCACAACAATAATCACAGCCTCCCACTTCATTAAAAGTCTTTCATTTTAAAATTTAAATACCTTAGAGATAGGTCGATTCAAATCCTTGTATTTTCCACAACTATGCCTTGAATTGTGGGGGAGATCCACTCCAACCAGATCTCTGCAGCAGGCCGTTAATTCCACCAGAGCCTGACCTCAGATGCTGGGTTCAACTATTCGTAAACTCTGATAAATGTCAGGTCCAAATCCAAATCTGGATCCCAAACTTGTGGTATGGGCCCATCTGTACTTGAAAGCAACATTTTATAAAAAAAAAAAAAAAATTTAAAAAAAGGAAAGCTAAGATCATGAATACTTCTATTTGAATACTGCATACAACAGATTTATGAACTTAAGCAGTTACTTTTTCTCTTTAGAAAATCAAAACTACCACAGGATTTCCCGTCCATATATACCATATGCTTTTTCCAACTTTGTTTAAAATTCTTAGCATCCCAATATGCTGAAGCTTCTGAGCACTACTGAGGTGTTGGGTTTTTTGGGTTTTTTTGCAAGCTTTATCAACTTTGCAAACTACACTATAGTCAAGAATTAATTTTTGTACAGGAAAAAGAATTTTTATGTATTTACTTCTACAAAATGATAATGACTGGTAAAAGCATTGTATGCAATGAAAGCCCTGGGTAACAGCCTGAAATAGGATTAATTCCCCTAAATGACAAGAGTGTTTATTTCAGTGTAACTGACTGTATACATCAGGTCAAGACGTGCAAAACTGAGTCCTGCCAGCACACGCCTTGCAGGATCTTCTGAGTGCAATCTTCATTTAGAGCCCAGTCAGAAGCATGACAAGTGAGACAGCAACAACACTAAAGGAAACTTATAAATGTTTACGAATTCATTCTATGGATTAATGACCCTACACATAAGAATTGACATTTCCAGGACAAATCACTTTTTTATCCTACTGGTATTTCAGCAGTTTTTGCTTACACCAAAGCAGAGGCGAATTTTTCTTTCTTCAGATCAAACGGAATCTAAAATCTGGGAAGATTTAAAAGCAAAATAAAAGCAATGGGGATGCAAATGTTAACCATCTGCATTTGTCACTGCTATTTCTTAGGATGTGATATCTCCATCAATGGCACTATATTTTTACTTTTGTTATCTCTCATAACTTTTCAATCTATTATGGTTAATCATTGATAAACAAACACTTTGACTTATAAAGTGGCAATCATCTCGTCTAAATTTAACTGTGTAAAAGTCAAACACCTACTCCAAGCTACTCGTGAAGGCTCCTTCTATAGATAGTGGTGACAGATTGGCATTTTCAGAGAGAGACTTATCCTACCTGTCTTACACACTTGTTTTAAGATGGGATTAATCACTCTGTGGAAGTACTTTCTTCTTTTTCTTTCCTTGGACAGACTTCAGTAAAAAGCAGCACACAAGTTTTGTTTAAAAAAAAAAAAAAAGGAAAAAAACCCCAAGAGATTATTTCAGGCCTTGAACTTGAATCCACAGAGGTATTTAACCTCAAAAAGCACCGTTCCTCTAGGATGCAGAAAGTTTCCTCCTAAAGGCAGATGGGAAGAAGGAAGGTGGAGAGAGACAGGAGCACAGCCTTTATAATTAGGTTTCTCACCTGCACCAACTCTCTGCCTTTAGGGCTGGCGAGAAGCAGTGTTGAGGAGAACCAAGGCTCAAGGAAATATCAGACTTATTTGACTCTCTATTAAGAAACCATGGGGATTGTCACAGCTTCCCTCTGGATGGAATTCCAGTGACAGAAAGGTTTTCCAGGCTTTGGCAAGAGCAAAGGGCTGGCCAAGAGCTATTCTGCTTCAGCAGAAGCAAAGCAAAACCAGCATCTCCCTTTTTCACATGAGATCAGCCCCAGCTCAGCACAGGGAAGGACCACACACCAACCACGGCTTCAGGACATGAGCCTGAGGAGGCAATTCAACGGAAACTTCTAATACCCTTCAAATCATTCAAATAAA
This sequence comes from Pardalotus punctatus, assembly GCA_013400915.1. Lineage (NCBI taxonomy): Eukaryota > Metazoa > Chordata > Aves > Passeriformes > Pardalotidae > Pardalotus > Pardalotus punctatus. Next base: position 289,920 of record VZTX01016142.1, read on the forward strand.
AAGATGCTGATGCTGAAGAGGGAAGAAACATTCTTCCTGGCATGTCTCCATTTGAAATTCTGCTACAGTGACAGTATCTGGATTAGACTCCAGGACAGTATTTCTGAAACAGCAGGAACGCTGCTTACTGCATCAGTTTTAAATTATAAGCCTTCCAAAGATGTCAACACCACTTTCCTGGAGACTTTCCTGAAATTAAAACACTGGGCTTTTCCCCTGAGCCTTCACAGAGTCCTCTGGATCCATCGCCCAGTGTCACCATTCATATCGTGATTTGCCGATATTGGGTCACTGCTACTTCTTCATTTCTGCTCTATAGTCAGCCTTGCTCTTTGATGTTACTCAGTCACTATTTCCTTTCCCTTTACTTTTATCTCTGTCCTGGCATTCTTCCTTTAAGCATCCTCTCTACCAGATGGTCTCCATCTCTCCTTCAGAAGTGCCCAAAATATTCCTACTGCCTCCTCTTGATCTTCCCCCAGCAGCAAACCTCTTCATCCTACAGAGCTCAAATACCAATGGATTTCTCCTCCTTGCTGCTCTGCTTCTTTCTTGCACTTTGAAAAGGAATTCACTGGAAGCAGCTAACCTCCAATCCTCATTATGCACGATGCACTCATTTATAAGAGTTTACCCAGGAGAAAAATTCAGACGGGATATAGGCTGCTACAATTGCGTTTTTTCAAGTGGAAGCACATCTGATGTCTGCATGCCAAACTGGAGCTCTAGTTTTTAAAACGGGGGCTCCAACTTTTGCATTTGGAAATCCATACGGATCGTTTAATCTGAAGGTCAAAACAGCTTTCATGAAAGATACTGAAAACAATGATACTTTATAGTCACCAGCGTAATTACATAAAGATGATTCAATATTGTAGTATCATCAGAGGATTCAGAAAACTCTCTGTATTATGTATTTTTAAGATGGGGTTTAGATGGTGGAAGATGAGGCATCAGAAATTTACAGAGCGGGGGAAAAAAAAAATCTTGTCACAATTTATATCTTCCTAATAAGTCGCTGAAACTCTGAGGATAACAATTGCTTTTACTTGAATTTAGCAGTGCACTATAATCAAGAATAAAGCTCGAGATATTTTTGTGGAAGTACAAGATCTTAGTAAATGCAGCAGCATAATAATGTATTATATATTATACAAATACAGCGAGGTGGGATTTGTGTTTGTCTCTTTTCAAGAGAAGAAAGAACTCTGAAATGACCTTCTGTTCATAAGTTTCTTTGAAAAAGGCTTGGCCGGAAACCATTTCACTACTATTGATATAGTCTGTTTCTGTACATAAATCTTAAATGTAAGCACGGCTTCAAAAAAATAACTAAGCAATCACAAAGCTTTACTTTTCAGATTCAATTGCCTTGAAACCCTTTACTGAAGTCCCCTTGGCACAGTCACTTCAAAATCAAGATAATGCTGTATAGAGTTTCTCAGTTTCAGTAAAACAAAAGCATTATTGAATAAATATGTGTGAAAATGCTGCAAACAAAACCATCTCAGCAGCCACCACCTGACTGAGCTGCGGTCACCCTCCCCAGTGACCTGCGTGGGCTCGGTGCTCGACTTCTTGGCATATCCCAGCACTGCTCAATTCCACTGTCTTTGTCCTTAAATCTGTAGCAAAACACACGTTTTCCTCGCAGAAACCTAAGAGCAGGCTTTAGACATCAAGGAACAGCAAGGTGACCTAGGATTTCCATATGCAGGAAGCTGCTGATCAAATGGTATATCCTTTTTTTTAATCTGCTTCTTGGATCGTGAATATAGAGGAAACCTTGTGGTTCTGCTAATCCCTTAACTCTGGGGTTTGTAAGGAGAGCTTACAACATTACCCTGTCTGGGAAACGTAAAGGCAGAGTAAAATATCCAGTATTTACTATCTCATGCCTCGTTCTGCTCTGAAAAAGGATGACTCAGGAATGTTTTTCTTTTTTCTGCACATCATCTTCCAGCATATCCTGCACTTCCCTGTAGTTAAACTATTAGCTCAGGCCCATAGATCCCATTATTGCAGCAAGGCAGCAGCACGTGCCAATATCCCCCTGCTCAGGTTTCGGGGCTGTGGGCTCAGGTATCCAAATCCGTGAAACCAGTCACCCAGCAATTAGTCCCTGACTTTCGGGCCCTCATTATTGGCAAGGGGCACACGAGCAGTGCTGGTTCACAGCTGACTGCACCAAACAGCCACAAATCTGGACAAAGTCCACAAAATTAGATTTGATTGTCCTTTCAAAAAGGTTCTCCTATTAATTTTATTATCAAAGGGTCTCAGTAGTCTTTGGAAGCGCAAAGAATCTCACAAGAAAATGTACTTTTGCAGGTGAGGTTACAGGGATTTCCTCTTGTGGAAAGTTCATTTCCATATGTTTGCACTAAAATGCAAGAATTATTGTAAATTCTATTTCTGACTCATTAAGCCTAGATTAAAAAAATAATTACAAAGCAATTATTGAAAAGTAACTTCTTAAGATGCAGAATAAGAAACAACAAACAGGCTATTTATAACAAATATGAAAAACTATGAACCAGTAGAATTCAAGGTATCAAAAATGAGAGAGACACCAAGAATTCAGAAAATATGTTGGTTCCCTCTGCAGAATAGAAATATGCAGTGGGGTGACAGTACAAACTCGTAGTTGGGTTGAGATACTGCAATTTTATCTCACCTGAACATGAAGTGATCCCAGCTCTGCCCAACAGCCTGGCAGCCCTCTATCTGTCAAAGCCAATGCTGGTTTCCCCTCACTTTTTCCATTTCTAAACTTTTCATTTCCACAACTCCACCCAGCAAGGATCAGTGCCCAGATCAGGTGTGCAGAGCCCAGGGAAGTGGCCTTGACACGGGCCAGGGTGAGGAGGGCAGCATTCACTTAACAGTGGGACAGCTACAAAAACCTGATGCTTCACACTTTACGTCGTGATGTGAAGCAGATGTACAAGTCCTCGCTGTTAGACAGATTTTTTTCTTAAAAAAAAAAATAGAGCAGTGAATAAATGCTACAAATTGAGGTAGGGTCAGCTCTGAAATATAGGAGATCAGGCTAGACAGAGGCAGAAATAATTTTCTTGCAGATTAGAAGCAGATAAATGAGAGAAAGAAAGAAGGAAAACATGCAGTACAGAAAGGAAGATAAGAAAGAAGCTGTTCATCTTATGTATGGGAACCAACTGCTGCATATGTATTTCCTATGCAGTTTTAGTAACTATCCCCAAGATGTTAATCTGAAACACTTTGCAGGAAGTGGACCGTCTATTTAATTTAAAATGTTGCTTGGAACACTGCAGCATTTTCAGATAATTCAGTTAAAGCGCTGGACACTCAATCTGCACAGCAAAAAGGCTGTGGCCAGGATTTTGAATTTCACACATAGATGTAGATGTCTTACTTAGGAAAAAATGCATTTAAGCATTCAAGTTCAGTCATTTATACTTGCTTTTAAGCATTTTTCTAAGATAACTGCTTACTGTCAACATCAAGTATAAATTACCTATGCATGACTGAGGGCATACAATCATCCCCCACAATTAGTGAGGGTGGGCACATACTAAGCCCAGAAATAGAGGGCATTTCCAATGGAATTAATAGAAAAATAAACAACCTGTAAACTAAGGTGAATTCTTGTTCATAAATTAACACAGAATAGCCCAGTGGGAAACATAACGTGCAGTTTTCACACATGGCAGAAGTTTGCTGGTGGCTGCGTCCATTAAAGGTGAAGGCTGTGTTACCAACAAGCACGTTTTCATCTGGGCTTAGACCTAGAAATAACAGTAAAAATCAAACACAAATAGTTATTTTCTTCCTTTTGGGATTTGGCACATGTGCTATAACAGACATAGATGGAAACTTCTAAAATAAATTAAGGAATGTACTTGTCAGTTTATTAATCAAAGTTTACCTGCTTCACATTACACGGAGACAAATTAAACAAGCTACCACGGTACTCAGAAAACATCTGCTAACAAAGTCAGAAGTAATGATAAACAAACTTGAGTTCCCTTTGTGGTTGATTTCCATCCAGCTGCATTTAATTATAAAAGAGCTATCAAAGAAAGCTCCCCATTAGCAGCTAATTCAGAATGACTTCAGAAGAAAATCCCAGAGCCTCCAGTGATATCTCTCCAACAACTTTCTCATCTCTGCAAGTGATTGAGAAGAGCTGAATTAGACCAGTTTAGTGATCAGTCCTCCTGCTAACTGCCAGAGCAGAATGAAGATGATATATCTTTTCAGTACCTGTGATTGCCTGTTTTCAAAGTAGGACCTATAAGATGTAGCAGACTCTTCCTTGCGAGTAATCTCTGCCAAAAGCATCAGTGCCAGCCAGAAATACAGAGATAACCCTGAAAATTGCTGTATGCATTTTCTAAAGCAGAGCAGCTGCTGATATCATGCAGAAAGGGAGAAAATTTGTCGCTACAAGTTTTTTAATAAAGTTTCTTTGACTTTGGTATTTTTCACAATGAAATTGAAGATGTGAGCATTTAGAAATATCTAATTCTGGTTTCCAGCAATCAGGGATTTTTGTGTTGATGCAGCTAGAGGTACATATAGTCCCAGACTGATGCTCTGAACTAGCTGGCCTCACCCTTATAATATTTTTATTATTTTAAAAATAATTATAAATTAATAAAGTCATTAAAATAAAGCAGCCACTTCTTTTTTTTTTTAAATAACAGAAAAATCAAATACATCAGTGTTCCCCTTACAACTTCTTAAATTGAGATATTTTGCTAATTTTATGGATAGATAACCAAAGTCAAGCCCAAACAGTGAAAGATTTTCAATGCATCCAAAACTATTAGGAATGTTTATAAAATTCCATGAAGACCAGCGGTAATCACGAGCTCTAAAAGAGCTCTAAATACGCAGCTCAGCAATGCACAAGCACCTTTGTAGCATATTCCTGCTGGGAGGTTTGGACAACAAGAAGGCAGGTTTGATAAACCATTGAAAGATCTTTTCCCTCTTTTTTTCTGCCTTATTCTTTTCCTGCAAGACAGAAAGGGGTGATTCTTCCCTGAAAGCTCACTGCTGTCAGGCCAGCGAGCAAATATGAAATCAAAAACCCCGTGTGCCAGATCTGCACAGCTGTATTTGTGCTCCCGTAGCTCCCAGAGGAGCACACACCACATGTCGGTTCCTTGACTTGGGGTGGGTTGCTGAGGTGTAAGTTAAAAGGGCAGCTGTACACTCCGGGAAATTTTCCAGATTCATTTTCTACCAATTGCTTTAACAACACCACAAGCCATGCTGAGGAGGTTGGGATGCTGGGTAGCACAGGTAGGAAACAGAAAAACTTTTCCTATGGCTTATTCCTGATTCGGTCCCCAGGCTCTTTTGAAAAATCTGTAGGCGCTTTATAGAGGGGATTTTTTCCCTGCAAAAATAAAGGGGTTGGCTCTGATTGCTGCTATTCTAAGAGGTTAAGGGAAGAAAAGAAATTGTTATATATCCACATGGTAATCAACCAAGGTTTCGTGTAACTATTGCTCTTGATGTGGTTCTCCCAGACTCTTCCAGAAAAGAGTTTATTGATGTACCTGGCCTAGAAGTTGGAGAGCCAAAGGAAGAAAATGATAACACAATTTAACAAACCCTTTGTTTACGTAAACATCCATCCACAATCTGTGTCTGGTGGGGTGAACATACGGCTTTAATTTTACCCTTGGCACACGGATCAAACAATGTTGCCAATATCTATTGTTCTCCTCATAACAATATGCCTGGTGGTTTCAACATATCCTCTCCATTAGCTGGCTTCAGATCAAGCATTGCTGTGTATGTGCTTGTGTCTCCATAAAACTGGAATATGGATCTCTTTTTTTGCCTTCTTTGTACCAAATGTGTAAGAAGGAACACAGTTGAGAATGGTGGTCAGCCGTCCCTGTGAGTCATGAGAACAGCTCGCTTCGGAACGCGCGGCGGAGCAGACACCGGGTGGGAAGGAGGGGTGGGATTGGATTCAAAAAGCCAAAGCTTAGGCTTTTCAAAAACCAGAGGAAGTGGTGAGTCAGATCCTTATCCCGCTTTATCTGGGCTTTACAAACCTTTCTGGATTTGGTCCTTCTCTGATCTACGTGAGCCCTGCTCTGGAGCATGGACACACCACAGGTGGCTGGGAGAGGGATGACTGCAGTGGCTTTTCCTTGTTGATTTTTCCTCTCCTTATTTTTTTAGTTTTACTTCCTTTGCATTTCTGCAGAAGGCCACAATAATGTATTTTTCTTTTAGAACTTTCCAGGTTCTACAGAGCCAGTATAACAGAGGAGATTGGGATCTGGGGAAAGCCACGAGGAGAAACCTCCAGTGGACTCCCTGAGCCAGGGTAGCTTGTCATCTCCATGCTAATCTTCTCAGCTCCTGCCTCAGCCTCTGGAGCAGCAGTGCTGCTTTCTTATGCTTCCAGCAGCAATCAAACTTGACATTTCTCCTCTATATTGTGCTGTGTTTCAGTCCATACTTCCAAATGTTTGATCCAAAATTCACTTCAGTCAGTGGAAGGAATCTCATTGCCTGGAACAGACTTTGGGTCTGGCACCTTCTTTCCACCTGATCACTAATGCCTGATTTATATTCAATAAATCAGTGAGAAAATAAGAGCCTTCTGATTTCTCTGGTGCCATTTTCATAATAATAGAGAAAGTCTCACTGAAGAAAAATTATCACTGGTAAAGAAAACAATTATATCTGGGCCATTCAAGGAATTTACTTCTTCCGGTGGTTTCTTTCATTCATGGCATCTTGTATTCTAAGGCTGAAAGATGATGTTAGAGAGGAAGTGGCTGGGAAGGGTTGCTGGTGCCTCAAACATTTGTCTTGCCTGGAGCAGAACCTGCTGCTGTGGGAGGCAGTGCCCTGACACCCTTGGTTGCTCTGGGGCCCTGCATGGAGCATAAAAGGATGAGTGAAATCTTGTGGGAGCCCTGCAAGGAGGCAGCTCTGGCAGATAACACAGTGGAGATCAGCACCACCAAAAATAAGGTTCTGCAGGCCTTTTTTTTTCCCATGCTCTCATGGTACTCCTCCTCACTGGAAGTAGTAATTCTGAAAAGCTTCAGGGTTTATTCAGTATTTCTGTTTTCTTCCTACTGCACCGTTTCTCACTTCCCTGTTTCTCCCCAATTTTGATGTTTTACCTTCTGAATATGCTGAATCCAAGCCCAGTGCTTTGAATGATTTCACTGACCCTGCAGTTCTGCATACCAGCACAGATACATATCTTCTAGGTTTACTTTTATCTATGCTAATTTCACTTCCCCCTCACATTTGCAAGCAGAGAGCAACTGCAAGGCTTCCTGTGCATCCCAGTCTACAATTTAAGGAGTTTAAAGGAATTAGGCTTGATGCTGCTTGTGCACTCATATATATTCAAGCACAGCTTTCGGTCTCCTCACTACACATGTGCTTCAGCCTGTTCTCGACTGTCACAGTGATAACATTTCTATATAAACTCATTCATTAAGACTATCAGACTGTAATTATCTCTGCTGTGCAGAATGAATGCAGGTTTCCCCTGTAATGGCATGGCAAGGGAAGGAGAAGAGGGGGTAGAAGAGCCCTCCTTTTATTTTTGGAATGACTGCTTTGCTCTGAAAGCCATGGCAGTTCTGGCAGGAAAGCTTAAAAGTAACATCCAAGTCCTAACCCTCAGTGGCTGAACCCATCAAGAAGCAGAATCCTTCCCTGAATGAATCAGGTAGTTTCTAATACATATTTTTTATGTATTTTTTATACATATTTTTGTGTCAAACCAAAACTAAGGAGTTATTTCCCCCAAAAACACCTGTGGAAGGTGGGGACACTGGGAGTCAGAAGGAGAACAAACTGCCATATAATTCAAGCCTTATGTGGAGAAAAAAAGATTGCATTAACTTTGAAATTGTCTAATACCACAGATTTATTTATTAAAGAATTAATTACCTTGCTTGAAGTAATTAATTACCTTACTTGAAGTGGCACTCATTGAAACATGATATTTTGTCTAATTCTCTACTGTGCATAAAAATGCAATATATTGTAATATAAATTGTAGCTGTTATTGCTTTAAACACCAATTTAATCAAGGGGTTTGACAAATGTAACAATAGACTGATTACTTTTTTTTGTCAGTATTTTATGTTAAGACTTTGCCAATTTCACTATCAGTTTAATTTCATTCTGAAATAGAAAATTATCATCATAAAAACACTGCTGTCCTAATCCGTGCAGTTTAAAAATTGCTTAATCCACCCTGGTCATTGCCACTTAAGCATAGAACATAATTTGAGTTTAAACGCAGTGAAAATTGAGAGCACAGCTCAACACAAACACATGGGTCAGACATTGGAGTTGCTACAGGGTTATGTTTGATTTGGTTCTCCTCTCTGTGTCCAACCCACTCTCAGCAGCTGCAGAGCTCTACTTGAGGTAGATTTGAGGTATGGGAAGAGGTTTCTAACCAGACATCCCTGGTGAACTCCAAAAAGACCTGCTAGTACGGGAAGTAAAGCAGCATTAAGCCAAACTGAAGCAAATGCTGGCATATAATTAACATAGCATTGTCAAAGAGAGCTCATGGTTTAATTTTAGTGGGGAAAATATGGTATCTCAGATACCATGATATGGGTGTTTGTTCACAGCCACTGTACCTGTCAACTATTATTATCCTGATGCTGCCGTGTTCCCTGAACTGTTTTGATTTCTTAACAAGAAGAGAATTTTCTCTGATGTGCCATCTGTAGGGCACGGTTTACCAAAGGAAAACTTTATCTCAAATTTTTAATAATTTTCTGTCAATTCCAATAAAATCGGATATATTTTTATAATACTTACAAAATAATAGCAAATGTGACTCACCACATGTGCCACTATTTCATTTGATATTCTTCTTCTCCCACTGACTTTTCTTTCCAGCACAAAATGCAATTTAAATGTCAACTTGAACTAAAAAAGTTACATTCCTGGGGAGATTGGTGGTGTCTCATTCAATCTCAAATAATTCTTCTGCTTTCCACTACTTTACCTGTTTTCTTCTATTTTAGCCTCTCATTGTGCAGGTTCTAAAATTAACAAATGGTGGAAGGGATAAAATAATGCACAGTTTGTTTACATATAAGTGACAGGACAAATCACAGAATTATAGAATGGTTTGGGTTGGAAGGGACATTAAAATGTATGCAGTTCCACCCCCTGCCATGGGCAGGGAGAATTTCCACTGTCCCAGGCTGCTCCAAGCCCTGTCCAACCTGGCCTTGGAACTTCCAGGGATCCAGGGGCAGCCACAGTTTCTCTGGAAAATTTGTGCCAGGTCCTCACCACCTAATTTCTTCCTAATATTTAATATAAATGGACAAAAAAATATTGCCAATAAGTGTATAGGCAGGACAGAGAATGTCCCCAGAGGAGGTGCAGGTCTGCTTTGCAGTGTCCAGAGATTTTGTGCTTGGGAAATTCATTCAAGATCGTGAGAGTACTCCTGAGACTTCCAGGTTCCCCTAGGAAAGCTGTCATCCCCACACAAAGGTGTTTGCACTCTCCACGAGGTTGTTTTTCATTAGGGAAGCCCCACAGGCATTGGGTACAGGCCCCACCAGCCTGGGTTTTCCTTCTGGGACATGGCATGGGAGATTCCAGTTAAAGCTCGCTGTCACATAGGCAGGAAATAGTGATGGCAACCAACTGCCCTGCCTGAATACCACAGTTCAAATCCCTTCTTTCACTGCTGAATTCGTGCACATTTTTCACTTCCATAAAAACATCTTAATTCGTAAGGACAGAGATTTGTCGTGATCTTCCTTTCCTAATTATCACTTTTCCTCTGAAATGCCTAAGGACGCTCCTGAATGTCATCCTCAACTCCCTGTAACATTGCACAACAGGCATGGGAAAGCTGGGAAAAACAGCTTTGCTGACATCAGTTAGACGTCAAAAAGTTTAGTGCTGAGATTTAGCCCTAATCTCTGTGTTTTAGTTCCTTAATTCCAACACTCCTAGTGCCCATCAATTTGTGAGAATACTACAATAAAGACTGAGAAAAGCAGCTCTGCCATTTTTTGAATCATAGAAATAGCTTGGACTGTTCCACTTCAGGAGAAATAAGGGTTATGATATCAAGCAAACTGAGAACTCACTGCTGCCTGACTTAGGAAAGATGAAGATGGATTAGTCTAAATGAAAATTAGAGGTTCAATATGTCAAAGACACCTAAAGTACCACGAAATGTAGGAAGTAGGGTCAGGTTCAAAATGAACTTTAAACTCACCTGGCATTGCCATGGGAAACAGTTGCTGGAAAAACCATCTGGGTAAACGCATCCTAGAGAAGAGTCCTCAGTCAGCCTGTCTGGGGCCTTCATCCAGTCTGAATCAAAACTTTTCTTATGGACACAAAATATTCAGCTGTGCCACAAATTTCCAGCATCTTCATGGTATCTGTGGCAACGGACAGGACCTGCATCAAGAAATGTTTACCAGGAGATTTTACAATCATTTTATAGTGAAATTATTGAAAACTGGGGCTAGAGTCAAATTCTGTATCTCACATAGATTTCAAGGGCCATTTTCACATCTGAAAACCCACTTTTCCTTTCTTTTCCTGGAAATCTGTGCATCATCCACCATTGTCACCTAACTTTTGCAGCAAACATGTGAGGACCTTGTTAGCTCCCAGCTTTGATTCATCCCTTCAGCAATACCCATCCTTTGCAGACAATGGGGGATGATCCTGCAGGGAAAAAACCCTAGGCTTTAAGATGCATTTTATTACTTATTTCTGACTCTCAGTTTAATAAATATAGATATATTTAAGATGTCTGGGTTCTGCCAAGACGGAAGGTGTCCTCTGTATATTCCAGAGATTTGAAGGGTTGCTCTGCTCCAGGGATGGATGAAGAGCACCTCATGCTGCCTGTATTTACCTCTCAGAGGTGTTGGAGGCTGTAATTAATTACTGTTTGTAGAACCCATTGAGATTGTTAGAGAAAGGCACTAGAGAGCGAGTGGTGCTATAAATTATTACACTTGAAAACATTCAAACTCTTCAGCCTTCCACTGCTCGCCTTCGCACAAACTTGAAACATTTCCCTTTCTCCTCTTGGAATAAAATTTGCCTTCTTGACATGCACAAATGATCAGAGAGGCTGTGCTTACAAGCACCTAACAGTATTTTCTCAAGTTTATTTTGACATTGACTTTTAATCAACATGACGATGATTGAAAAAGCCAGTCCAATGTTTCACTAAAAAGGAATATTAAAAGTGCATTGATTGTGTCTGCAAAGATATGCAATTAAAAAGTATAAGTGCTGTTATTTAACACTCGACTTTACTTATTTTGAACTCTCATGGCCCTGTTGTGTACACGGTTAAATGTGCAATTCTGTGTTTCAAGTAACTTGGCTGTAAGCAATTTTATATTTTAATGAAAATAATTACAGTTTGAGTAATATGAAGTGTATCTGAAGTATAACCCCTGATGCTACTTCCCCAGAATTAGCTGTGATATAAATTATCATGATTTATTATGGTTGCTCTGTGCTTTATGTGTTTATGGGGATCCTGGCTAGCAATGATGATTCTTAACTAACAAAGAATTGCATTTCAAAAGCAATTTTTTCTTGGATCTCATCTGTAATTCTTCCCCAAAAGTGATATGATTTAACTGTGCTGCAGTATGTGCTATTGCAAAGATGGCATTATTGTGCTGTCATTTTGACAGCTTACTTTAATTTACACCATTTAATGGGTGAATACATTTTTTAAAATCTGGTGTTATTCTTTCTTAATATACCATATGCCATCGATCCCACATGCACTTCTTTGCATAAGCACACCAAGTTACAGAGTAGTATAAAGCAACCTATGTGTCATGTACAAGCTCTCCTTTGAGTGACACATCAGAAGCTGAGGTCCTCTCTGTTCTTCAAGGATTCGGTGGATCCTGTGACATTTCTGAGCCTCGAGCTGAAATATGTTACACGATATGTAATGTCCCCACTGGCATCTGTCCACCTCAGAGATGGGCACTTTTCAGATACACTGTACAAAAATAAATTTCTGAAAGTCATTTGCCTTGCTAAAAGCGGCAATATAGAGAGTGTAAAGATTGTTGTAATTATATTACTGCAAAGGCCAGTATCTGCAGCAGCTGGTTTCAATTCCAACCACTATTTTAAACTATTTGGTCAAACAAAATCTCTTCCAGCTCCTGACACTTTTTTCCAGCTCATGGTAGCTGCTCATCAGCACGGGCAAAGGTTGGACAATCATTCCCTTTGTCTTCTTCCAGGGAGGGCAGCCTGCTCGTTCCTCTGTCTGGGGAACTTCAGGATCACCTCCAAAGGAAGCAGAAAATATGGGAGTTTGATCCAGGCCTGTCCACACCTTTCCCATAAATGTACACCTCAGCTCAATGAATATCAGCTCAGTAGAGCTTTCCCATCCAGACACCTTCACTTAGGCATCCTTCCTAAAGGATTCAGATACTCAGACCACCAAGGCCAGGTTGGACAGGGCTTGGAGCAGCCTGGGATAGTGGAAGGTGTCTCTGCCCGTGCAGGGATTGGAGCAAGGTGAGCTTTAAGTTCCCTTCCAACCTGAATCATTCCACGATTATATGATTCTACCTATGTTAGAAACCGTTCAGAGGATGCCACTGAGAGCTCCCTCCTGCTCAGGAGGACCTGTCACCCGGGGTTCATGGACTGTGTGAAGGCATCTCCACAACTCCCAGGTCACCCTTGGCTTTTCTCTGCCTCGCGTGGTTCTGTCCACAAAAAACCCTCTGTCAATTTACTCAGCAGAGCCTGCAATCTGGCCGAGGAATAATCTCTGAAGGCTTCAGAAAATCTGCTGTGGGACGTTATCTCAGTAGAGGAAAATTTCATTTGGGAAGCAGCCCAATTTAAGAAAACAATTTCATGACAGCGTGGAAAGCAAGCTGATGATACTCCAAGAACTTAACTTTATTTGGTAGACTTTTGTCCGCTTTCCAAGGACACCTAAGAGTTAAATAATTTAAGACTATAACAAAAACAACAAAAAAGATATCCTAGTCATTCCATTTTCCTGTTAAAAATATTATTTTTGGACAGAAATGCTGCAAACAAAAGCACAAGATGAGCTAAAGATTTTAAGCAGGAGGTATCCAAGGTTGAAAAGGATTTTGTTGACAGGAACTGAAGAAATACAACATACCTTTATACTTACTTAGCTCTTTGATGTTATACATGATACCCAGTATGGCATTACAACCAACTGTACATGTCATAAAAATACAGAGATTCCATGTGGAGCGAACCTGCAGTGAATTAATGCCTCTGTCAAGGTGTATCCTGAAATGTAGTATGCCATCCTTGTTTCAAATTCCAGTTTACACATTCCCTGCAATTCACATGACCAAGAACATTAAAACACCCCAGCAAAAACAGGAAATAGTTTCTTTTAAATTCCATCCCATTGATTAACAGTAGATTTGGAAAGAGATATCCCATTAAATATTTAGAAAATTATGCACTTTTAAACAAATGTTAGTTATTGGGGAGAAATATGTAATTCACCTCTTTTTTTCTGGGTCAATTTAAGGCAGTCGGGTTTGGGTCTGGAGGACAAGTCTGATGAGGAGTGGCTGAGGGAGCTGGGGTTATTGAGGCTGGAGAAAAAGAGGCTCAGGGGGGACATCTATAACTCTCTACAATTCTATGAAAAGGTTTTGGTGAGGTGGGCTCAGTTTCTTCTCTGAGGTAGCAAGAAAGGACAAAACAGACTCAAATTGTACCAGGTGAGGTTTATGTTAAATATTAGGAAAATGTTTTTCATGGGAATGGTTGAAAAGTGCTGGTACAGGCTTCCCAGGGAAGCACTGGAATCACCACCCTTGGAGTTTTCAAAAATAGTGTGATATTGCACTAGGGGACAGGTTTTTTGTGGTGGTTGGACTCAAGGAATTTAAAGGTATTTTCCAGCCTTAATGATTCCATGGTTTCACCTGTGTCTCACCAAAAAAACTGCTGGGAGTTTTATATGCCCAGAAATGAGGTATTTGTACAAAACAGAGCAACAGATGCTGACAACTGACACTCACTTCCTGCACCTACTGAAAATTACCAACATCTAAAATTATCTCCAGGTGCTGTGAAAAAGCTGCAGACTATTGAACAGCAAGTCAGAAAAATGACACAAATGTGATTTCTTGGGGTTTGTACACGTTAGCTTGAGTGGCCACTTCAGACAGAAAAAGATCAGAGTGAAACAGTAAAGAAAATGCAGTCAGCACTATGTGTTAGGAAGGGACTTTCATTTCATTTGTAGCAGGGTTTTTTACTCTTTTTTTTTTTTTTCAAAAGAAATCTCTGAGATAAGATTTGCATTGGACTTTGCTGCAGGAGTAGAGAACTTGCATCTTTTCTCTAGCAGAAATCCTACAGAGTAGAAGGGGCAATGAACACCAACTCCCTCCCCCTCCGGTGGGAAAGGAGCAGATGAGAAATTTTACAAGTTGGACACACGGCCCCTTGACCTGTGCGATACTGGATAACCCTCTGCAGTGTCAGGCAATGGATCATCTTACCTGCTGCTGCAAAACAGACTTCCTTATGTGCTTGGGAAGGACACTTCCTATGCCTGAGACAGAATTCCCATCCTGCTTCACCTATGGAAGAAAATCAGAGCTAAAAAAAACCCCACAAACAAACCCTACAAACAAAAAGCCAGCCAAATAATAAAAACTAAAGAGAAGCTTTACAGAAAATTGAACTCAACCCCCAAAATATTTCCCAAACCAGCCTTGGAAAAGTACATTTCTAGTTACTTCCACCCCTCTTTCAAGGTGGAAATGGAACTCTGGAAAAATGCTGCAGAACTCAGATATCCTGATGGAAAGGAGAGTTTCTGGACGCTGAGAAACGCATTGAAGCAGATTGGGAATGGATCATATTTGTTTCTAATGGATTTAGTTGGTCAGCCCTCTTCCTCCTTCCATGCAACACACGCACACTGATCTATAGCACACACATATGGTCACCAGCATAGAGGCAGCAAATGCCAGATCAGATAGAGAAAGAGTAAATTTAAGAGGTTATAAATGTCTTTTCATAATAGTATATATGCAATACTGTCACTAAAGTAATAGTCCAAAGACAATATGAACACTTTTCTCCTCTTTTATATGATCATAAGAAAATAATTTCAGTTCAACTTAGCAAGAGCTTTTGTTACAAGGTGATTAAAAAGGCAAAACACTTTTCATTTTGAATCCCTAAGGAGAACCATTGCCCTACTGAAAATCAGTCAAAAAACTTCTTTCCTTCCATGAGGTCATAAAAAGGTGAAACATTTTCAGTAGGAAGGAGGACAGGCATGTCTTTGGTGCAACACATCCTGACTGTCACATTGAGGGAGAGATGGAGGCCTCTTGAAGTCAGTTCTGTGTCACCTCTACAGCTGTGTCCAGCCCCCACTTTGTGGTTTTTAACACAAGTCCAGCTCTACATATCTGCAAAAACCCTGCCACAGAAGCATTTTGTTCAAAGAGATGCTGAGATTTGCTTTATCAGATAATGCTGCAATCCTGTCTAACATGGCACATGAAGAAAGAGAAACTTCCCTAAAAACATTCCAAACTGCTCTTTGTGCCGCCCACACGTGCAGTCATTACTGAAAGGCAGAGCTCTCACGCCCTGCAGTGTCGCTGCCCCTCAGGATGAAGCTTGGGGAGGAATCTCCCTGCAGACACTTCCAGGCTGCCCCAGGCAGAGCAGGATTTCCCCGAGACCTCCCTTCCCTCCTCAGCACAGAGCTAAGTGCTCTTTCATTGCTATAAAAACCTGGCCGCAAGATTAGGAATCAAAGGCACCGAGTTACAAACCCTGCTGAAAATCTGGCGCTTTGCTCAGATGTCGAAATACTTCTGGTCAAAATATGGCCATAATCACTAAAATATACAATTGCTTTTCATAATCAGCAATACTTGCTCACATAAATAATTTCATTGACTCCTGTCACAGGAAATACAAATTTTGTGTGACACTGGGAAGGACTTCTAAGACCCAGAAGACAACAATGGCATAAACATTGCAAAGACAGAGTTATCTAAGACTGTATCACTGCAGCTGTGGTAGATGCAAACCAAAATCAGTGTTAGTTCTGTAAATACTTCTGCATCACCTCATCAGTGTGTGGGAGCAAGAGGTAGCCTTGTATCACTTGGAAAATATACAGAAGAAAAGAGATGGCAGAGAGAAAGATGCAGATTTTATTGTAGATGGTCTTTAAGGCCCTTTCCAACCCAAAACTTTCTATGACAGGAACATATTTGTGAAGTACAAAACAATGACTCGGTGCCTGAGAAAGGACAAACAAATTCTTGCATTATGAGTTTTGCTTTTGTTCAGTCTCACAAAAACAGTCACAGAGTTGAGATACTCAACATTTGAGTTTTAAAAGGAGTGCTCCGGGATGATGGGCCCTCATTAAGGGATCAGCTCTGTAATGAATCAGCTAATGGGCCAGGGTGCACCATCAGCTGATGGCAGATATACTTCAAGTCAAACCTCTGCTCCAGCATACTTATAAAGCTTTTTCAAACGGGGTCCTGGGTCAGACCAGACATAGCAGTCTTACAATATTTTCTTAAAGTATTGCCCAGCCTTGGAAATACAGCTGAGCATCTTGGATTCTTCTCATAAAGTGAAAAGGGCCATGTGTCTTTTAAAGACAAGCCCCAAGGGAACTGAGGTAAAGTATTTTTGTAGCCTTAACACAAATTTTCCTTGTGTTTATGACTTCATTATTTTAGTGGGTGTGTTATTTCAGTGGGTTTTTCAGCTACTTATTTTCTATCTTCTTTTTTTTTTCCTGTCTACTTTAAATAAGGAAAATGGACTCAACAGATGATGCAGAGATCTTTATAGCAAAGCTACTGGTTTTCATTCCTGTTTCCTGAATCTCAAAGAATCCTGTGCTTAAGATGCTCAAAGAATATTTTTATAACATAATATTAAACTTTCTGTTGATGTCTGGTCAGTGTAAAAGCTCCCCATATGAGCAGAGGTGAAAATTTTAGGCATCTATCTTCTGTTAAGTGTAGTGAAAGAGTTAAGAAGAAATGAATTAAGGGAACACAACCGACAACAGAAAAATTGTTTCTGATTAGCAGGAAAACCCAGGATTAGGATGTGGTTACTCTGTAATTGCAAAATCTGATCTTCAGTAATATCTGGCAGGGTTTTAGGGGAAAAAAAAAAATGAAAGGACTGAAAACTAATACTAAGCTCGTTGAAGGTGAATTAATCCAGAATACTGGTCTCCATACCTATGGAGCTGGCCCCTGCACTGGGAGAGCCCTAGCTCTGCAGCAAGCTGCTGGAATTGGCAGGACAGATGTGATGTAGCACACCCGTCTGGCCTGGGCAGTGTGATTTTCACAAAAATGCCCTTTTTTCTTGGTGCAGCTTCAGCCAAAATGCACAGAGACAGCAGCTATTGATCAAGCAGAGCTAAACCGATGACCCATCCAAATTGCCAGTTTATTAATTATCACTTCTACTTTACCTCATGTCAACTCACTTGCCATATCTGCTTTACTGGTAGCTTGTATGCCTAATTAGCAGTAATCTGCATTTTAACTGAGCCTGTAAGTTCCCCGTAAAGTCTGTGCTTGGGGACTCCAGTGATCACCAAGTTGCTGGTCAAAGTTTTGATAAGAAGTAATGCTTGAGTAAATTCTACAAGCCATCACCCTAAGGCAAGGTAATCTCATGGCAGGGATGGCTGAGTAAAATAATAGGAAGCATGGAGCTTTTCTCAAACCTAGAGCTAAATCTTTTACAAGACATGAAGTTCTCATTTTTCTTCTTTAAAAAAAAAAAAAAATTGTCACAGACTTTTGTTCTTTGCCAGAAAAAATAAAATCAAAACAAAACAAAACAAAAACCAAAATATCAAGACAAAATTCTATACTTGGATTTATGACATGAGAAAATCCAGGAAGGAAAGGAGACCTTGTGAGAAAGCCTGTTTTCACTACATTTTTACATAAGTTTGAAAGCGTACAGAGCGGCAGAAAAAGGTACATTCCAAAACATGAGGAGCAACTTTCCCTACCAAGTCAGAAAAGGTGATATCATGAATTAAAACCTGGCAGAGTCCTGACATTCCAGGCTGCATCTTCAGCAAGAGCCTGTGGACATCAAGTTGTCCAGTGCTCAGCTCTTCCAGCTGTGTCTCAAACACTTCATTAATTTCATTCAAATATATTAAAAATACAATGGAGAGGTAAAAGTTCCTAACACAGGAATAGGCAATGTTCAAGGCAACAGACAGAAGTGAGTTCAAAGGAGAGAAGATAAGTAAGTTGCTGTAGTTAATGTTTTTCTGTTTCAAACAAAAATTGCAAGAAAAAGATAAATGCAATAGATTTAATACATAAAAGAGCTTGGCAGGAAGCACAAACTCATGATTGACTCAACTGAACACAGACTAGAGTGAGGAATACTGCCTTGTGGATTATCTTGAGGGGCAACCAATGTCCCTTCTTCCCATATAAAAAAAGGGAACATAATTGAATTTCCCACAGATGTGATTGGACTTAACAGCAAAGAAGTAAAGGTGCACAAAGAAAGTCATAAAAATTAGGAATGTAAAGTCTATCATTTACCTGTGCTCTGTAGCTTAGTTTCTCCTTTTATTCCCTTCTGGTTTTGGAATTTCAGACAACATTTGATTTTAAAATTCTCCTCTTTGATACAGGACTATTGCACTCGATCTATGTCACATTTCCACTGAAGGGCCTTCATGAAATAACCCAATTCTGCTTGAAGGCCCTTTTGATCAGACAGTCCTTGCTGAGTGAGATCTGAGCAATGGAAAAAAAAGATGGGTACATAAAAAGACATTGGTCACTCACCAACAAAATCAAAACAATGACCAAAGGTGCCTACTCTGCAAATGTTGTGCACCGTGGTTACAAAATTTGAATCCTACAGAGACCTTTGGGTTTGGGCAGGAAAGTTCATATAAATGGTTTGTATTTATGGTCAGGATCTGGCCATTGGGCTGGATGGACTTTATCAGCCCTTTACCAAGAGACATTATCACATCCTTTACCGAGAGATTTTCTGAGCCTCTTTTCATACATGGTGTAGGGCTCAGGAACCTGCTGCAATAGGATCATGTGGGACAGCAGCTTCACAGAAGTGGATATTGGGGTCCTATTCACACATTCATCTAATTTTCCTAGAAAAAGCACCAGTGAGGGAAGCTGCTGCTCGCTGTGCTCTAACAATCTATCCAAGGGTTAAAATATTGATCCTTACCTACAATATAATGTAGCTTGACATGTTTCATCAAGCATGTCGCTCTCACTTCAGTTCCAGGGAACTTCTCTGCAAAGAAAAAACAGTAAAAAAAACTCTAAGATTGCTACTAACATGTTAAATATATTTAAATAAATCAAAATAGCAGAAAAAAAATTATCATAGCACAATAGAAAACTAAACACCAAACTTTAAACAAACTATGCCATTTGCTTTCGCGACAGCAAAAAGAGTTTATTATTTCACTATTTCATCTCACCTTGTGTTATTAAAATATAAGACACCAGTAGTAAAACACAAAGTAAATATGCACATATCTTTACACCATGTAGGGCAGCTATAAATCTTGCTCTTTGATAACAGCTGTACTATAGCAATCATTTGAGTAGTGCAGCTGCCACAACAATATCAAATTTTATAGTTAAAAAGCAGTCAAAACTTTAATGGTACAGTGGAGGTAGATATATATTGTGCTATAAATAAACATTATCTAATGAAGAAATGAAACATGTTTATTTTTCCTTGACATATCGTTCAAAATCATATATCTTTGCTGCTGCAAGCTGCTATAATAGCAGCCATTATACTTCAGCATGTACAACAACAAGGTCTGTAGTTGGGCTAATTATGCTGGATTTAAATGAGGGATGGGAGCACTTCAGACAGCATGGCCTTGCAAGCAAGGCTTTCATTTCAGCAGAGCAGTATCTTAAAATGTTATCAGAGTTAACATGTGCTGGCAGAGGTTCTGAAGCGGTTGGGAATGCAGTGAGAAACGAGTGGGTTTTCCCCTCAGACGATGACTTCTGCTGTGTTGGTGTGACAGGGTGTAATCGATCTGGGGAGCAGGGGACCATGAGAACTGATGTGCTGCTTCAGTCACTGCCACATTACTCAAATATGAAAAACCTCTGAAAGGATTCAGGAAAGAACATGTCTGGTGGACACAGGCTCATCACCCTCCCAAGGTAATGATGTACCTAAAACGTGGTTTCTGTGAATTTACTGAGGTTTCTGGTGTGCTCTCATTCAGCCTAGGGGTGCACTGATGGTACCTATGGAGAGATCCACCTGTCTCCTGCACAAAGACTGAATGGGGGCATGGAAACGACCTTTAAATGCACTAGAAACATCTAATATTGAAGAGTTTTGAGAACACAGCTCATCGTGCTATGTAGTGGAAGGCCACAAAACAGTGTGTTCAGGTGTGTCCTTCTGATGGAATTTTCTCTTGAGCCCAGAGTGAACTTCTGACATACACCTCCTATTCCCTTCTACTCATCCCACTGCAAAGATCTCTCTGGAAGCCACTCTCTGGGTGTCCTTTGAACAGCACTACAGTCCTGGTGGTACACCAATGTCAGTCCATGAGACCATAGAAACCTCAGCCCAGGGCTAGCCTCTCAAAAAAATCTGCTAGATTTGAGGTCCTCAGCATCAGCTCCTCTCCTCTTCAGATCCATCTCCACTGCTCAGGAGGATCGTTAAGTTTGGGAAAGACCTCTAAGGTCATTGAGTCCAACCATTAACCCAGCTCTGCAGGTCCACCACAAACAAAGTCCACAACTACGGTGTGCCACAATGAGAAAGAGAGCTGGGAGTGACAAAGCAAACATCCTGGGTTCCTGCAGCACCAGGGAAACTGGCAAGTAAAATTCATGAACTCCATTCCCTTAAAAATCCTCCTTAGGAAGCTGTGATTCCCCTCCTCACACCATAAAATTCTCCCTGCCAGAAGGGAGATTACCATCTTGCCTGGAGTTTGCCTCCTGTTCAGTGTGGGCTTCTCCGAAGGTGACACATGGACACCCTAGCGGGAATTGCTGCAACCCGAGGGAGAAGATCCATTGGAGATCAAATGCCTGACAAACAGCTTATTACAGTTAAACTTTGTGTGTGCCCACCATCAGAGATCCTCAGGGTGCTTTTGCTTGCCATCAGCAGTGCATTTATCCAAAAAACCCCATGAGATGCTATAAAATAAACCCAACAGCTGTTAGCAGAAGATGACAAATCCTAGATACCTTTTTGTCACATTGTAACCTATACAATTTACTCCATGTTTACAAACAAATTGCTGCAGAAAAATATTAAGTCCTGGCATTTAGAGAAGCTCTAGAAATTACTCACTCCCCTGGAATTCTGCATGACAAATTAAGACTATGCTTCGACTCCTAATAAATGTAGCTAGAGCAAAGTTTCATAAACATTCTTGAGATTTCTTCTGTAACAGCTTTATTTTGGCTTCCTACTTTTCCTGCTTAAACAAATGGAAAGGTTGGCTGATACTGTCAAAATATAGCACTTCTCATGAACCAAGAGTCATTTATTAATGTAATTAATTGAGCTTGCATTGTAAAACATAAAATCATATTTTTACTGGGGGACTCATGCACACTAAACAAACAAACAAAAAACAGCCAAAAAAAAACCCTCGTCACCCCAAGCTAAGAATATTTTCTTTTAACAGTCAAATTATTGCAACTGTGGATCTGTAAGTAAGATTATGTGCTTCCAGAAGTGCCCTTTCAGAGGCCAACAGGGTAAGTGTTAATGAACCGTGCAATGTTGGATAAGAACAGAACAGATGTTTGCACAACCATCAGGTAGACCTTTGTTTATATAAATGCACCACAGTAGATAATACCTAATACCTTTCTCATGGCTTAAAATAACCTTCCCACTGAAAATACAAACAGGTTTTTCCCCAGTTGTGAACATGCTTAAAATCTAATTAATACACAGCTGACTGCAAACCCACCAAACTGCTCAGGCAGGGTCGGACCTGTCACCCAGTGTCACCTCTTTCATGACACAGTCTTAATCTCCTCCTTTGTCCTTATATTGCAGTTTTTGCTCTAAAGGTTTCTGCAGTAAAAAAGTGGGGAGGTGAAGCCACAGTTCAATTCAATTTATTTTTATATTGCCTCTCATACAAAGTCTTTCAAAACTCTTTATAGTGAGAGATAAAATAATCATATAACACTTGCTGGAATCCAGTGTGGTGACTTTTACACTCAGGGTAAAAGCTACGTACCAGGAAAGTAAAATTAAGAATATTTAGAAACAGAGAGAGGATTAATAAATTCATACTGTTTCTGCACTGTAGGAAAAGGGGAAGTGTCCTGGAACCAGGTACACACCACGCCCTGGCAGAACAACATCGCAGCAGCCTGTGCACAGGAATAGACGCAGGAGTAATTGAATGGACTTTGTTCACCCTGCTATACCCATCAGATCTAGGAAATCAGCACCAAAAACTGCCTCTTGGGTGCCCAAAGTAACTCTACCCCATAGCTAAACAAACCCTGAATATCAGAATGCTCACCCAGTTTACCCCAGTATAAACCTCAAGCAGCGCAGCAGAAAAATGTTCCTGAAAACACAGTGATAATTAAAGAGAGCACGTTATAAATTCTGTGATATAGTCTTGAATTGTCACTGTAAAAGTTTACTACATCTTTGAGGTCCATCGATCCAGAAGCCCACACATAAAGAAGTCTGGTAAAAGAGCATCTAAGAAAATATTTGGGCAACAGCTAATATTTCTTCCCACCTGTCTTCATGCCCACACCACTCAACCCAAGCCACATCTTTATAACACACAGTAAGAAAACACAATATATAGTAACTCATTTTCTGACCTTTTAATATTTCTGCCATTGATTGTCAGAAGTGAGGATGGCTCTCTATCCTAAGGTGATGGATTATTTAATTAACTATTGACCTTTTCAGTATCAGATGTTGACAATGAATGTGCTCCTGTGTAAGCTGCCTCCTCTGGATGCTGTTCAGTTCTCCAGTGCACATGGATTTGTCTCACATTTTGGTTTTAAGTGTAATATTTCTATTATTTTAATATAAAAAGTCAAGTTCTTGTATTTAGTGATGAATACTTTTATGATCTTCAGCTTAAGTTTTCTTTTGAACTGCATTTCTAGCAGAATTTATATGAATACTAACGACATCAAGTCTTTCACAGATAAAATAATTTCTACTGCTTACCTATGACTTAGGTTCCTGGCATCTTTTCAGGACAACTTCTGCACCAAGAGGCAAAGAAGCCAACACAGAAAGGAGAAATTGCTCATCCTCTGTGCACACGGGTCAAGAGATGTCCCAGACTGAAAATGGTAGGAATCATTTGATATTAAGCTTTGCCTTTGGGCCCAGCAACGGCTCCAGCCAGGAACATGACATTTACACCAAGCACCTTTAAAAAGAAAGCATTTCACTACTTTCCCAGAAGACATGCAACGTGAAGCCTTGTTTACACACAGGCAAACTGACTTAAGACTTTTTCTCTCTCAAAATAAAGGATCCAGATCCTCTTCCTGGAGACCTGGGATCCCAGTGCTCCATTCCCAGCAATAACATATTCAGCTACAATCTTTTTATAAGCAAACAAGGTATTTTCCTCCACGAGCTTGTTGTTGGAACCAAACACTGAACAAATGATCCGTGCCTCCAGGTTGTCAGAGAGATTTACATGTGACTACACAGCAGTTTGGGTATTCCACTGTGGTTTCTCTCCAGGACTGAGAGAGCTGATTAATCTAACATATTCCTGGTAGAAACCGTCCAGCATTCTCCACAAAAAACATCCATAGCCTGGCATACCTTTGTAATAATTATTCTTTTTTGATTTCATCTGTTTAATTAGAAAATACATATTTGCCAAACCAGGTACCATTGAGAAATCTTGGGGGCTTTTTTTTTTGCTAGACAGACAATAATATTTTTTCAAGGTGTTCCACTTAATTATTTTGGTAACTATATAACCATAAAACCACTTCATAGGAACAATTCCATCATGTATCCCAGCACCAGTAAATAACAATTAACAAATTTCCAGAAGGTCTGCTAACAACCGATCATTTTCCCCTTATTTTTTAAATTTTTTTCAATTATATTTTTATCTGTGAAATCAGTAGCACACACAGCAGCAAATATTCCTGCAGCTGATAGATTTGGTAAGTGGTTTTAATCAGGAGCTTTCCTTTTGCATCAATTAGCCTTCCCCGCAACCCAGGAGAAACCCTCACATATGTCATCGATACACCCAGATAGCGGAGCTATAAGTCTGATTTTTTTGTGATGTTAATACAATATTATGATAGATATCTATTAGTGGGGAGAGCAGAGCAGCAGACAGACTCCAGCTCCTCTGACAGCGGCTGCTCTTTCTTTGTCAGTGTCAATCCGCACCGGAATCGTGGGGAATGAGCGAATGTGACAGGAGAGGACCGCTCCAATTATGGATGAAGGGATACTATCTACTCCCACTGGTTGATGTGATTTATTCGACGGTCCTTCTGCATTTATAGAGCAGCAGATTGTAGCTGCTTATGAAGTGACAAATAGTGCTCAATGACATTGACTGACTTGTCTGATCAATTTAGCTCGTCTGAAAAGTAGCCGTGAATCGCTGTCCTTGTTGAATGACGGCACGAACAGTCCTGGCTCAACTTCACCGACGTGAGATCTGAAATGCCATTAGAAAAACTATTAAAGAGGACTCCTTTTAATCAAATAACATGACAGCTCCGTACAAAGAATGAAAAATAGAAACCTTTCCCACAGCTTTGCTTTGAAACACACCTCACTTAAAGAATGTTTTGCCTTCGAGACGGTGTCAGCAGAACATTTTTATTATTTTATAAGTTCCTGAATATTTGATATGTTTTGGTGGAGGAGTAATGTATCTGACAGAGTGGAAACAAGTGATGTTTTCTCGCAAGAACCAACAAAGCAACTTTTCATGTTTTCTAGAAAAGTTGCCAACAGTCCCGATTTTATTGAGCCTTAAGTCATTAGATTACTTTTAAAATTCAGAGCTCCTGGAATCCAGTGGTGATGTAACCCAGCTTTATATTAAAATCAAGACAAAAAAGAAAAAAGGAAATTCCTGGTCTTGTGGTCAGAGAACAACTTAAAAATGTGATTTTAGTGAAGGCAGTACAACCAAAATCCAACACAAAATTGGAAGCCAACTTACAAATGCTGAAGGGTTTTGCTGGATTTTGAGAAGTAACCTTAAGACTGCTGGAACCTGGCAGGACGTTTTCACACTCAGGGCTGACAGCACAGAAATTTCTTAGAAGTCTGGCTCATTTTGATAGAGCTGTTGTGTTAATACCCTAATATTGAAAACTGTCAAACTCTCAGTGGCTGGAAGCCCTTCTGGCAGAGGGAGTTGTTAAATGTGAAGAGGTGGCAGAGCCAGGCTCTTGGGTGCCATAGAATTCCCACTGCTTTCATGAGCCTCGGCACAGCCCTTCTAGCAACGCTGGAATTACATGATAAGGTGTCATTTGGCATAAGCAAAGACCTCACAATAATTCCTTTAAACAAACACTGAATTAAAAACCATTGAGGAACCGCTAACAATTGTATTTTATCTAGCATTAGATTAGTATTTTTATAAAGCCATAATGCCACATCACACCTTATAAATAATGCTTATGATATTTCTTATACGAAGCAGGCACAGGAGTTGCCTGTGAACCGTAATTCCATGTATAAATATATACAAACTTGTGAGGGAGTCCACACACACATATCAATATATATATGGTCATAGCACGAATAAATCAATGTCTGCATGTGGGGGGTGCGTGCACGCCGTTCATTATATATTACAATATTAAACTGTTATCCATGCAAGTATATTTATGTATATATTTCAATTTATTAGAGCTAGGCAGGCCTTTACAGACTTAATAAAGAGCACCAGCATTATAAGCCAAGAACCATTTTTCCCTTTCCCTGTATTATTCAAATTTATTAAACAATATTTCACGTTTGTTTGACACAATGTCAAACTCAGGACTCCTAAAGAACTGCTGCAGCTTTGGAACTGTTATGCTTTCTTGGACTTTAATCATTTTTGGCAAGGCTCCATTTCCTGTCAGAAAGTGAAACAGCTTAGGAATGTCATTTTCACGAAAGAAAACAGAGAGAATCCGAGAGGAAGTTCTCCTCCACTCCAGAGCCCCTAAGATACTCAAACACACTCGCAGGAGGGCTGGAATACATCAAACATTAGCAGAGGGAAAAGGACACACTTTTCCCACATTAAAATACATGGATAAAGTTGAACTTTTGCTAAAAATAGTTCCCATGACTAATCCTATTAAGTTTTTAAAAAATTGGGCCGTATCTCCCTTGAAGTCAAATTGTTTTTTAACGTCAGAATGACATTAGAAAAAGACTCTAAAGTGCCTTTGCTTAAATCAAAGTCCCAGGAAGATTATTTTTTCTTTTCTGCTTTTTTTAAGTGAGATATGAAAAATGAGGACAGGAGCATGGATCACTCTTCTAAAAGGGCAATTTACCTATTGAAGAGGTGAGGAGGATCAGTCTCTCCCAGATCATCGCTTGTGATTTACTGTTTAAAAGACAGGCTCCCTACAGAGGGAAGAGGTCCAAGGGAGCAGACACAGAATAACCCTTCCCTGTGCCAGCTCAGCGCCTGCAGGACTGAACACAGCCAAAGGGGCAGGGATGCAGGAAAGCCTGCAACACTTTTGGGCAAGAATCACCTCTTTTCTTGATCTAAAGGCTGGTTATGTAAAAACCACCTTGATTGCTTGTTGTGATGGGGAAACAAGCAATGGCCAGATGGATTTTGAGAACACAACCCACACCCCAGCAGGAAAAACACTGCACCAGGAAAGTTAGCAGTTCCCACAGCATCATGGCCACGCTGGCAGTAAATAGAACTAAGGACTTCCGACAACCACCAGATCCCTGTACAATTTATGAATCCTATTTGAAGCTCATCTGAGTGCTTTTCTAGCAGACCAAACACTTCCCAAGGTTTACGCCACCCTTGTTTGTCCTAGCATCCCAGACAGAAATCCCAAGCTATGGTAATACCGCGGTTGTTTCAGCGGGAGAGCAGAAGGAAGTTGGCTGCAGAGGGGGGTGAGAATCCATTCCTAAAGGAAAAGCCATTTGCAACAGGACGCTGAGATAAAAAGGATGTTTATCTCATTCAAGGAATTTGACCTAAATCCAAACAACACTCATAGACAACAAGGAAACGCAGGTAGGCTTATCTATTGCATTTTCCCTAGAATTGGGTTAAATACCAAGTATTGGGATTTTAGGAGCCTTGCAAATATCTTAGCCCTGATAGCTTTGGTTGCAACATGTGCTTAAACCTGTGTCACAAACCTCAGGGGGGCACAGGCTGCCCTGGGGCCCAGATCAGGGAGGACATTGCAGAACTGTGATCCACAGGATCCAAACACAGGAAGAGAACACCCAGCTGGTAAAAGTTGAACAGTGTGGTGTGTTCAAGGAAAAGATTAAATCCTAAAGGGAAAAAAATATGACCTATCCCTGCACTACAAAAAGCATGCATACTTCTGGTTCAGTCACAAGAAAGATCAGGAATTGGTATTAATGAAATGAGAAGGATGTTGGAGGAGAAAAAATAAAATGAAAATAAAATTAATAACTCCCTTAGTAATAAATTTGCACTTTCTGGGTTTTGATTTCTAGGGATAGGTGAGCACAGAGCACAAGGGGATGAGGAATGGAGGGGTCACAGGAGTTGTCCACTTCCATAAACCTTCACATCTCCCTGTTTAAATTCATCCTCCACCTACCTTCAGCTCAGCACAGAACAGGGAGCAAATACAACAGCATAAACTTCCCTCAGGTTTGCACAGGTAGATCTTAGAGAAGGGAAAGAGCAGAGCAGGTTTTGGTGGAAAACCACACCCCTTACATGTGCTTTTCCTCTCTGTCTCTCAGGCAGCTGGGTCAGGTACGATGGGGTGGTCCCAGCATGTCCCCTACACACCAGGGGACTGTAAAAACTCTCAGCATCAGCCTCCATCTGCTTGCCTTGAAGTCATCCCCCCCACCCACACTTCCATAGCAGCTGAGTGAGGTCAATCCCAAAACACTTGTGAACATGTCGCTCCTTCCCACCGCCCTGAAGCCCCTCTGGCAGCATTGTTTTCTTTTCTGCCCCCAGCTGAGCTTTCATGGTGCTCTCTAATGTTCCTGCAAGGAATAATTCATTCTCCCAGCCCAAACCTGTGCAATAGGTACCTTTGCTCTTCCCGTTGCACCGCTGCCAGTCATCCTGACAGCATCTTCTCCCTCAGACCAGACTCACTGCTGAATCCCTAATTCCAACCCAGCACATGACATTTGTTTGTTGTCAAAAGTATTACTTTGTGTTTGCACTTACAATAACGTCTTGTAGCAAGTTAGTCAGCAAGGAACATTTCCAGTCATTTAGTTTCCAGCACAGACTACAGGTTTCCATGGCTATATTCCATGGGGGGGAAAAAAAAATAAAAGAAAGAAAAAATTCCAATTTCATGTGTAGATGAAATACTTCAAAGTCTCAAACACTCAAGCCATCACTAACACATGCAATAATATAAACTGGAATGAATTTCCAGGATGTAGTAGGCTGAAACTTAGCTTTCAGTGCAGCAGGGTTGAAGCGCACTTTGACACCGGCCCTCCCCATCCCTCTCCCCACACCACCTCGCTCCTCCTTACCTCACCTTCTGCTCGTGGCTGGCCCAGTCTCACAGCAGCTGGCAGTCACTTATTAACACTAGAGCTCATGAATTTGTCCAAGCTACAGCTCAGTCCGCACTTCCGATGCATCACCATAGTATCAGTTTATACTGCAAACCCATGAAGCCAACTCATTACGCGTTCCTCCAAAAATCATTCCATTCCTCAGCACCCAGCCTTCATTGAAGCTCATCTTTAGCATCGTTATATCCTGTATATTTCCCTGCATATTAAGGCAAATATAAAATATTTTAGGTTGGGAAAGCCCTCTGAGATCATCAAGTTGAACTGTTAAGCCAGCACTGCCAAGCCCACCACTAACCCATGTCCCCAAGTGCCACATCTACATGTCTTAAATACCTCCAGTAATGGGAACTTAAACAGACTTTTTGAAGGGTTATGTGATAAATCATTGATAAAAGTTTTGTTTGTATTGTTGGAGAAGTGTTCTTTTGTACTGGGGAGAAGGAATTTGGAGAGCAAAATCTGTATCTGGAGCTATACTACTACTTTTCTGTACAGTTAAATACTCATAAGGACTTCCTCAACTTCCTGAATTTAATTTTTTTTTTTAATCTACAAAAGAAGTATTATTAATAAGTTGTTAAGCAATGATCACCATGCCCATTCTTCTTGATAAACTGTGTCACTTAAATCCCAGCCTCTTCCCACTCCCGTTGCTATAGGTGCCTCTCAAACAGCAGTTCACACATTACACTTGGCCCTCCTCCCTTCTGTCCCAGCCTGGTACCTCCTCGAGGGTGTCACACGCAGCCATCCATTTATCTTCCCTTTTTATCAGCTTGCTGAGCCATTCAGAGATGGGCAGAATTTCTTGAGGCCTCCCCCTTTTTCCTTCCCCCCCTAAATTTCCATTTATATCCAGATTTTTCCAAGCCCAACACAACCTAATGG
Organism: Pardalotus punctatus; assembly: GCA_013400915.1. NCBI lineage: Eukaryota > Metazoa > Chordata > Aves > Passeriformes > Pardalotidae > Pardalotus > Pardalotus punctatus. The sequence continues at coordinate 319,689 of VZTX01016142.1, forward strand.
GCAGGAGAAGGCCTGAGCCCAGATTGTTTAACAATGCCTTGAGGGGTTTATTCACCAAAGTTCGACGCTCTGACGAACAGCTTGCTGCTGCTCTAATGGTAAGGCATATAAAATGCATCATACATTAAATTTAATGTTGCCTCATTAGTCTTAATTAGATTCCTACATTACACCAGGATTATAGTTTCTTCATGTTTATGTTTGCTCCTAAAATAAAGTCTACACTAGACAACAGTTTGGTGTACTTTCTAACCTTTGAATAAATACACCCTGAATGGATACCTACAGACACTCTTAACCTTGAAGAAACAGAAATTAGGTGTCATTACGATTGCTTTTTGGACAGAGAGGCTACATGGAGTCAGTCACAAAGGAATAAATTTAAAGCAAAAAAATACAGCGTACAAACATTAGAAATTACTCAACTTGTGTTTTAAAGGGTAAGCACTAAAGGAAAAGGAAGGGGCTTTTTGCTTCACAGAACAGGGTGGCTTTTCTATTTTTATGGCTGCTTTGATAGCTTGCTTTCCTACTAATTGATTTAGTCTTCTGGATTAGATTTTTCACAGTTTATTTACTTTCAGTTTTAAATTCTGTTTCCAGGTGATGCCACTAACTCACCTTTGGATGTTGGTTCCAAACACCAGCAGAGCTCATCCCACAGTCGGTCACAGTGACACCAGGACCACGCATTTCAGAGGTCAACTCAAACAACTGGTCTTACATGACAGTCCTACCTGAAATGACATTCACATTTAAAATAAATAACCACAAACACAGGAGGTCCATTTTATGATAACCTAGTGTCATTTACAACATAAAATCAAACTGATTCCAGTTTCATGAAATCTTTTTTTTTTTTTTCTTTTCTCTTTTTTTTAGTAGGGAAGAAGTAGGTTTATACCAGAATGGTTCGAGTAATCAGGTTTCTTTTCAAAACATTTTTTTCTCCAAGTTTTTATTAAAATGGAGCATCCCAATGTTATTCCTGCAATTAATATAGCAAAGCAATTTTAAATTTTAAAAAATTTGGAAAATATGGCTTTTTTTTTTACAATGCCAAAATGAAGCTTGATTTTTATAAGCATTGAAAAGATGAAAGTTGGTTTACCAAATGTTGTCATTCTTAATATTTTGGCTCAGATCTTGCCATGAAATTGTTCAGCCTCTTGACGCTCTTTCTTGCCCAGCAGAGACTGAAATTCATACAATTCCAACTATTTCTTTCAGACTGATTTGTCCGAGCACCCACAATAATAAGGAGCAAAGAGAAGTCAATTAGCATTATTACCAGTTAGCATTCTGCTGATACTTTTAAGAATATTTCCTTTCATGTCCCACACCATTAATTTGATAAAATTTAATAAAATTTCATTTGAATTTGCGTGTGGCCTGGTTTACTTTTTAATTAGAATTTGAAGAACATTATTGAAAAGACAGTGCAAATCTGTATATTTCATTTGCTTAAGGGTTTAAAAGAAATTATTTTGTCCTGTTTGGATTTACCCTTTTCAGAAATCTTTGCACAAAAACGAGCATTTGAGGTTTCTTAATATTTCAATGGCCTCACCAGGTACACTAAAATAGCATTTCCTCTGAGATAAAACAAGATGACTTAGGCTTTGAAAAATCCTTTCCTTGGCTCAGGAAATAGGGAAAAACCTTAGGAAAATTTTCAAGAACTATCTGGCTTTAAAAGTAGATCAAAGTCTAAATATTTGTTTCAGAGACAATACTGAAACAATTATTTAAATGACGAAGAGTGCACATGCACTGACTTTGTTCAAACCTGAATTTATACTCTTCATCCATCTACGCTACAGTAGCACATTTTCCTTAGGAATGACATCCTGGGAAAAGCCTGTACAACACGAAAAGGAAAAGGTTTACATTTTCTAAAATCCCCTAATCCTGCCTTTTTGCAGTCTCTCCATAAATTGTTACCTTTTTTCTGAGGGGATAAAAAGCTCAGTGGTTTCTTCAGGTTCCTGGGGCAAACTGCAGCTACAGAACAGCTTAAAACCCAAACAAACCAACCAAAACCCCAGAAACACAGAGAACTACCCTTCTTCATCACGAATTCAAAGAATAACAAAATCTATCAGTAAATATGGATGAGGGCCTTATCAATGGGCTATGGAGAGATTCACAGGAGGAAGGAGAACTGGATGTATTAAGGACATATCTTTAGCAGTTAATATCATGTATAATTACAGCACAGTGCTGAGCATCTGAAAGAAATTTTGGAGAGGAGGGGTGAAAAAAGCAATTACTGTATGATGACCTGTTATTTAGAAACTGATGCCCAGGAACACACATTCACTTTTATCTTAAAACCACACAAAGTCTTTTAGAACGGGTAAGATTTAACAGAGTTGTTTCTGTTGCCAAAAGGCCCAAGAAAAGTCAACTCTGTCTCCTGCGTGGGTTGGCTGCAAGGCAGGATGCAGGCAGGATACATCCACCTCCCTCCACTCTGGTTCATACAACCTCCAGCAAAAAATAATAGATGTTGTAGGAAGGCTGTGACTTTTTGTCTTTTTATTGCCTTGCTGCTGTGGCCCGCTGGCAGCAAGGACAGCCAGCCATGCTGGGCTCACTGGGAAAGGCTCCCAGCATGGCTGGAACTGGATCCATGGAGAAGGGGAGCGTGTGAACCCCAGGCACCCCATGCTGCAGACCAGACCTCCAGATGTTGGAAGAGCAGAGTCTCCCGCTCGGCGAACGATGGAGGAGGCGACGAGGGTGGTGATCCTGCCGTCGGGAACTGCTCTGCTCTGCAGAGCTGGCAGGAGATGAGAGGTACGATGTGTTCTGCAAAGAGCTGCAGCAACTTCCTCCAGAGCAACAGGGAGCTGAGCAAAGGGCGGCTGCGCTGTAAATCACAGCCCCAAGGCTTCCGCAGGTGAGGCACAGCTGGGCAGGGCTCCGCGCACCGTGATGGAGCAGGCAGGATCTGGTCCAGCCCATCGCTGTGCTGGTTGGATCCAGACTTTTCATTTTGCTGGCTCTCTGTGAGGGGGATCTATCGCCTTCCTGTTGGATTTCTTTTGAGGCATAAAGCAAGCTCTGGGACAACACCCAGAAGGGGATTAATTAATTTATTCTGCCTTCCCAAACAAGGTTTGAGCGCTTCCGGGATCAGCCGCGCTCCTCGCACGCACATGAGCTGTTCTGGCAGGGCCGCCTCAGCCCAATTTGGTTTGAGTGACAAAAGTTAATTTTATTGATGCACAGCCTTCTGTGATGCTAGGTAGGAGGTCCGACGATGCAAATCAAACTCCTTCTCCCAAAATATCCCAGTGATTGATAATGAGGCAGTGATGCAGATTTTTGACACTTTTGATCCTACCACAAGCAAATGCTAAATTTAGCCCCAAGAATTTAAAAAGTTAATGCCATGTTACTTTAAAAGCGAGCAGTGAAAGATATACATAGTTTAGCAAAGTCCAATGCTATTCAATGAAGATTTATTTTTTTCAATGCCAAAACAAAGCTGTAACAAGCTAGGTTTCAAAAATAAGTAGGAAAAATAACTTGAAAAAAACCTAGGTATTGAAACATGTCAAATATGCTATTAAAGTTTAATTTTACTTCTAGTGAGAAGGTTATACATTGTATTTTGATTTCACTACTGTATATCTACATATAGATGTGTCAACCATTCTGCAAGATGTATAAAGGACATATCCAGAAGCATTTGAACAAGGAAGATGACTGACATTTACAAGGAAAGCCTTTATTATATGTCTATATTTTGTTTCATTAATGATGTATGTTCATTAACCAATCATGGTAATTTATTATGCACTGTTTGAAGCCATGTTGCATTACAATGGTGTCATTGTCACTTTGATCATCTAAAGATCTTGCAGAATGACATTTCCAACCAGAGGACCTGGCTCCTCTGTACGTGCTGTATGAATATGTACTAGAGACTCAGAAGTGTTAAAAAAAAAAAAAGGGAAAAAAATCAACAACAAACCTGCAATGCAACACTGTTTGCAAGATACAGAAATTAATTATGTAGCTCAAAGATAACAACCCACAAATTAGGTAGAAATATTCAGGTGAAGTGATTTGCACATGATTTTAATAGTGGATAAGCACCAAAAGGAGATACTATTCATTTTGTCATGTAATATTTGATCATTAAGTGTTTTGCTAGGTTGTATCATGCTCAATCTACACAACAATCTGAAAAACATACCCTTTACAAAACAACCAAAAAATATTCTCAAAAGTCTGGGCTTTCATCACTACCAGCTATTGCATTTATATAGTGAGAAACTAAATATAGGTTTATCAAAAGATAGAGACATCATTACCATAATGCAGCACTTCCTTTCTCCTTAGTCTGAGGTCACTGCAAGAAATGTTGCGAACCTGAGCATAGATAGAGTCTGACTTTATGGGACCAAGGTTTACAACTTCTTCACTGCTCATTTCTGCCTGCTATTGCACCTTTCATAAACCTACTGATTAATATCAAACAGTGAACAACTCTGACAAGCAGGATTACTAATCCAACATAACTGTTTATAGTGTGAATGAAAAAAGTGCTCCATTTCCAGCCACTGCACTTAATAATAAATTCCCGTTGTACTTAAATGTTGAAGGGATTACATAACCGTCAAAGTTCCTTTAAATGTTAAGGGTAGTAATCATATTAAATACATACTATACAGAAGCAAAAGCAAATGTCAGTTTAGCTATTATTACCATATTTGCATGGAGTTTGGAAATATAGGGCCAGATTCCTCAACACATCCCCTTTGGGCTGGTTGTGGCTGATCAAAGAGGAAAAAGAGCTGCAAACCAACCCTGCCAGTCGTGCTGCGATCCTGTGCCATATAAGGGTCAGAAAAAGGAGCTTCACGTGCCCTAGCACAGCCACGGGGCTGGTCTGGATTCCACCAGCTGAAACAGGACCACCAGGACAATTGTGCCAGAGAGACGAAGGGGAATGCCACGCATTCCTCCTCCCTCGCTCCCTCTTCCGCTGCACATACTTCATGCAAGGAAGCTGCTAGATTGGCTCAATATCATCCCAGGACAATTCTGAAGCACCCACTTAAGACTTGCTTATGACAACTGTGACCCTCTTGGGTATCCCTAAGACAGCGAGAGCCAGGAATCTGGTGCAAACAAAATCAAATATGCAGATGCTCTCCATGCAGTCTTTAGATACTGTTCCTCTGACCTCTGCTATTGGCTTAAACATATTAAACACCCTGGAGTCAATTAGTGCCTTAGTAACAAGCAACACTATGAATTGTCTGGAGAAAATTAAGGTAGATCAATTAATTACACTACTAAAATATGAATTTTTTTAAAAAAACCAAAAGCACAGCAACAAAACCCCCAGCAAACAGAACTCCAAACCCAATGAAGACCTAGATCTCGGATTGCACTCTATATTTACCTCCTTCCCTGCATTGGAATCATTTGCAGGATTAAAACCTGAGCCTGGTGCCTCCCCACTCTACGATTATTGGCAAAGAAACAATTCTTTGACTGTCTTCCAGTACTCTTTTAAAGGACTGGGGCTATTCACGCAGAGCCACACCCCGCATCCAGCAAGACAAGAGGAATGCTTGCCCGTGGAAGTTATGTGCACGCAATGAAACCCTTGTTCCCAAGTTAGAAATGGGACCCCATTATTAGCATTCCTGATATTCATAGCACTGCTGGCGTTCCACAGCACCAGCAGGGCTCAGCCAGCAGCCTTGAGGAAAAAAAAGTCTAACCCTGAGTTTTATATCATCATGAAATCAGTAAATTTCAGAATTACTCACTTGCAGAGCCCTGCTGCGGTGTTTGCTTTGAGACAGAGGACTCCAGCCATGGTTTCACCCAAAAGATGAATGTCAGTGATGCCAGTTGATTCTGATGTCCTGGAGGAGCATCAGTGCTGAAATCCTTCTCCCACAGCTCCCTGCATGGTGTTCCTTGGAAATGCTCTACTTACACACTGTCTCACCAGCAAGCTTTGCCTTATAATAAATAGAATAATGAAAAGGCAAAGAGAAGCAATGTAATTAATTCAGTGCAGTTAAGGTCCATGGATAGCTACAACATATTTGATACCTAAACATTAAGTATTGTCTGGTAACCTACCCAGTGGTGGGTGGAAAGCAGTCTTCCATGGCTCAAGAATCCCTGAGATGTTGAACATTTTCCTCTACAAACTCAAAAATTCAAAACATTTGCCAATAATACACGTGTAAGAATAGAGATGTCTCTGGATAGGGTCTAGAGAAGGTCAAATTGCTTTGAAACATCGTCTCTTTTTTTAGGTTAGATATCACTATGGCAGTGATAAATATTTTGTGAAAAATCTAAATAAAGCAGGCTAGATGTTGCATACTTAGAATTGGTGTCACTAAAAGAGGTTGTTTTTTTTTTTTTATTCCCCCAAGTGAAATTTCTAGGAAGGATTTTGGCAACTTTGTTAGTGTGGAAGTCTCCATGGGAAGCGCATTGGCCCCAAGGCATTCGACGACCTACGACGTGTTCCCTGTCACCACAGCTATCACGTCTGGCCCCTCTTCATGTCAGCCTCTTCCTTTACAGGAATTTTAAGATGAGAGAGGAACTGGTCATGTTCTTATTTCTCAGCATTCTTTTTCGAGAAAAACTATCAAAACAAACTGCCTTTTTTTTTTTTTTTTTTTTNTTAAAAACATATTCTTTTTTTTTTTTTTTTTTTTTTTTAGTTAGTGACTGGTTTTTTAATCTCTGTTTTGCTGTTTGTCCACAAATGGAGAAGGAGACTTTGTGGCTCAGTAGATGGTCACCTTAGATGTTTTCCTGTGGGTTGGAAAGGTTCAAAGAGTGAACCCCACACTCCTTCACTGGATCCTGAGGTCCCCCTGGCCCGTTGACATCTACCATCTAATGCCTGATGACAGGGCAATGGAGACTGCATGTTTCAGCTGCATTTCTAACACTATCAAAGCCCCTTTCCCTTGTAACTGAACTGTTCTAATTATGCACATTTCCCTTTGCTGTATTCCTCAAGGTCTTGTCTCACCAAATGATGTAACTCTTGATTACAGCTCTTGTATTCAGCTTGTACGACGAGGTTGAAATACTCCTGAACACCTTGATGACAAGTACATGGATTTGCCTGGCAAAACAATAACCACGCTAAAGCTCTTTTAACATCCTGGTTTCTTTGCTGAAAGCATCTGCCTATACTGTCAATTCATCCTGTGCCTCTTGGGTGCCTGACTTCAGCATAAGTATGCAAGTCCTATAAATGAATACATGCCGCTGGGGGTAGCACTTACAGTAGAAGAGGATCGTCTCATGAGTGATAAGGGTGACAGAAGTGCAAAGCAGAGCTGAGTGGATCTGGCATTCACATTGGGAACAACACAGCATCCGTACGGGAAGATTTTCCCACAGAATGACATGCAATAATTTATTCTAAGCCCTTCCAACTTGTGTGCGGTTGTTTTTTTTTTATTTGGATTTTTTTTTCTTCTCCTCCTCTGTGAAGTTTCTATCTTCTGCAGCTCTCCTCTAAATAACTGTTTAAGATGCCACTGCTAAAATGAAATGCATCATTTGAAGGAAAACTAACCCGTCTGACCAAGTAAATAATTACTAGTCAACACTATCCCCACATAACTACATTCTACAAGAGTATCACTGAGATAAAAAAGGGTGAGTTTTAATATTAAAATACAGTGGTCTAGGTAACAGATTTAAAAAGACCCAATTTTTAACCAGTGGTTATAACTACACAATTATAATAAAAATATGCCTCACAAAGTTTTAAGCAGGAAATGCTGTTTTTTCAATGACAACCCTGTACCAAGCATTTCAAATTCCTAAAGGTCAGAGCATGAAGGACTTCCAGATCCCCCAACACTGTGCAGCACAGAGGAGCAGAAAAGCTCTCATCCTGAGCCAGACGGGTTTCCCAGCACATCCACTGTAATGTCTCCAACACCAGCCACCACCAGATGTTTCAGCAGATGCCAGAGCGGATGAAATAAAGGTGGCTGAGGGATACTCCTTGTCTTCTGGAGGAGATCAAACATGTTCCAACCACATATGACCTGGAACCAGATAGGCACGGGCACCGTGCCATCACCACTGAGCGCCATAAATCACAATGGGACATCCTCCCATATACGGTTGCCCTGACCAAAACTTCTGCTGGAATAAGTGCAATGCACTGATCCCGGGGTTTGAAGTCATAGTGGGAAAATCTGAAGACTCCCTGGACACCTACAGACATCCTTTTTTCTTACCCCCAACTTTTCTTATCTCCCCCTCCCACTTAAGTCCACATAGCCCCATTGTTGCTTAGCTGCATTGTTCAGTAAATCGGCAAAAATTGCTATATACTAAAAAAAACCCCACAGATTGTTACACTTACCTGATACATAAAGGCCATGGACTAAAATTTACATATATTACAAATATCCATACTAGTATTTAAAAACTTCCATTCCATTTAAATACAGACATCCAAGCAAAGGCAACAGAAAACCCGTACCTTTCCCCCGGAAACTTTGCTAAACCTCAGGCCTTTACTCACATGTCCACGAGACGTGATCCTTTTGCTTGCTGCCTGTTCTCCAGCTGTTGGTGGTTAGTGCAAAAGAGACAGGGAGTCCAATCCTGCTCTTCAAAACATTTTTGCTTCACTCTCAGGCATCTTCTGCCTTCAGCAGTCTGGGAAGACACTGATTCTTAAACATGCTCCCCCTTAGACTAAAACTCCCCTAAAAAGTAGCATTTAAAGGAGGTAAGCACTCAGAATTAGTCAGTTCAGTTAGTCCTGATTTTCCTAGGCAGCAACCTCAAAACATAAGCACAGCCTTCAAAACACAAACTTGGAATGTCAACCAAAGGTCACAATTTGATTATTTTTAAACCAGCTAAGGAAGAGTCTTAAAATGTCCAAATGGAAAAGAAAGAGTAATGATGTAGTAGTTTGAATTATTTACTAAGTCTGAAATATGAAAATCGTTTAGAAGAAGGAAATCCATGTGGCAAATGACCAGCTCTCACCTTGGTGTAAAGCAGTGGGAAAGGGAAGGAAGACCTGTGTAAGTTTTAAGTACTACACTATCTAAAATAACTGGTGGATTTGAAAGGTGAGATTATCAAAGACAAGAGTCCACCACTGAGATCTGGTATGGATTTAGCAGACAGATTCTCCAGGTGGCAATTCTCACAGCACACAACTACAGCACCATAAAAATCACACAAAAATTTATAAATATATACAGCAAACAGATTTTTTTAAATTACCATAATTAACAAATAGGAGAAAACACAACAAAACTGGTTTGAGAAACCACCTGTGAGGTGCTGAGCAGGTCTGTTCCATCAGAAATCCATGATGCTCCCAGGGCATTGCTGCAGGAGCATGTGAAACATTGCTCTGAGCGTATGCAGATCCTTGTGAGACTGTTTTAACAGATTTCTGTAATACATACATGATTTAAAAACACACTTTCATTTAAAAGTTCAGTTTTTGTAAGCACATCAAAGCTTTGCAAATGTAGATTTACTTCTTTTAATAGTGCATATTAATAATATAGATATAATTATCACTATTCATATTTGAAGACTCACGAATACAAATTTTTCAAAGATTACTTGAAATTCAAAATGGGGAGTAAAGAGATCCATAATTTAGCGGGTAGAAGTGGGAGTCAAGTTTTCTGGAGCCTAATTTTCCCAGTGTTTAAATATTGCCAAGAATCAATGCAAAGCTCTGAAATGAACTTTGGAAAAACTGTTCATTGCCTTTACTACACTTATCCAATACATAAACTCAATAGGCTAAAATTCATCTACTTTACAAAGATTTGGTGCAGCTTAATAGAGTGCTTTGAGATCTTGTGATGAAAGAGTGAACCCAAGTACAAAGTAATATAATAAAGATAGCACCATTAATTAGAATTATTAAAATTCATACACTAAAATCTATAATCTAAGCAGTAGGGACCAAGTTATTCATGGGTGTTTAAAATAAGGAAGAACATTAAGAATGCTAATTTGGACAATTGAACCCAGCATACCAAAACTGTCCCTTTTGTTCTGTTTAGTCTTTGGGGAAGAGATAAGTTCACACAGAAAAGAACAATAAGCTACTGTGTCTATAGTCTTTGATTTGGTTTTTAAGATGGTCAGTTAGTACTTAACAGCAAGTGCTAAAGAAAACTGTTCATTTCTGGAGCAACCAGGGACGTGATGGGGTAAAAGACGATCTTTTTTGAATTTAAAAGGTGGAGAACAACAATCTCACTGTCACAGGAGGTGGCTGATGGGGAGATGAGGCTGAGCAAGGAGATGGCTGGGTGGGGCCCTGAGCAACCTGGCCTAGTGGAAGATGTCCCTGCCCATGGCAGGGGGTGGAATGAGATGATCTTTAACCCAGCCTTTCAGTGAATTTATAGATGCCACAGAGGGCAGCAGTCCATGCACAAGCCAGCTCCTCCTGCCTCAGTTTTTAGACTTCAACCCTTCTTGCTAATTCCCCAAGAGAAAAAAACACTGGAAGCCCCCACATACAGCTTGTCTAAGCCACACCTTGGCTGGGGAGATGAAGAACTGCTGTGACTGTGCCCCATCCAGCCATCTCCATGAAGCCAAACCTTGTTCTAACAAACTTACACATGCAAAACTCTGCTTGGACACAGCAGGATCGTCCAGCAACACTGGTGTCCAAAATATGCTACAACAATGGCCACATCAGATCTGCTGCCAGCCTGGGGACTGTGACTAACTTGCGCATACATTTGCATAAGTTATATAAAAATGAATGTATAAAGTTATATTTATCTGTACTTGTATCTTCTTTGATATGAGTGGATGTTGCTTGTCCACCCACAGTAAAAACTTACAATATTGTAGGCTTATAAATACAGAGAGCAGGAGAGCAAATTACAACAGATTTCTCCTAGGTTACACTTCAGATGTTCTTCAGAGGAGTGGAGTTGTGGACAGCAGTGAGGGCTTGTAGCACATCAACAAATTGCCCATCAAGGTGGCACCATTTCCAGTGCTCGTGTTCCCATGAATAAGGGAATTGTTGTGATAAATAACTCCCTCACCTTCATTCCCCATCACATGCAAGGTCCTTACAGCAATCTCTTTAGTTACAGTTCTCTGCCTGCACTGCATTTTGCTGTATCCCACTCCAAACTGGACACAAATGTGGGAAATCAGGGTCTGAGCCAAATCCCACTGGAAGCTGGTGGGAGTTTTCTTGCTGACTTCAAAGGAAGCTGGAGCAGGTCCTCACTGCATAGCAAGGAAGATGTTCATTGAGATTTATAAACATGATTTTTTGTTCATCGTTTTATTTCCTAACTTCATAATCTCAGTTTCCTGGACAGATGCCATGGATTGCTGTTCTGTAGCTGATTTACAATAAACAGAAGAAAAACTCTGCAAACATATATTTTACTGCCAGTAACACACACTTCAAATTCTTTCTGTATTTTCAGTGAAAAAAAATTACTAAAAAGATCTAGAGAAAATACAGTATCTGCCTTAATCCCTAATTGAAGAAGAGTAGATTGTTATGGAGACACAAATTATATTGTACATAATGAATTTCATCAGAATACAAATATAACAATATTGCTTTTTTGCCTTTCAACTAGGGAACATCCTATTTTAAACTTGGGAATCATTTAGCTTTCAGATTTCTCAAAGTATTTGCAAGGAGACTTGGAATTTCAAAGTAATTGCAAGGGTATGTGAAGCTCAAATCCAGCTTAATGACAAAGGGGGAGAGAAACCAAGAAATCTCAATTAGCGTAAGCAGTGATAACTAGATTCAGTTTCTGGGTGAACAGTGTCAGATTAGTACAAGGAAACAAAATGCTCATTTAGGAAATATCAAGGTTTTGGGGGAAGGAAGAAAAAAAAGTTCAGGAGATCAAGTTCAAACTGCCATTACCCCTCTGAAACATCAATGCTCAAACTGTCCTAGATAACAAAATGACTGAACTCTCCTCATTGAGATTAGGTTGATTCATCATTAAATTTTTGCTTGAAAAGTCACACAGTGGATAAATCTAACATATTTAGTTTCAGGAAGAGAATTAGGAAGAAAAAGCCCTACTAAAAATATTACTCATCCCTACCTATGCAGTGTACATGTCTATATTTACAAACACAATTCTCCAGGGAACATAATCTCATAGGTAACTGCCTCAGCATAGAGAGATATATTTGTAGTTGTTGTTATTCCATGCCCATGCCCTGATCTCTGTAAACACAGGACTAATGAGTTTTCTCGAAACTTTCATTGTGTATCCAATTGAACAAGAACATCTTCTTTGGATAACACAATATAAATTACCTAATTAAGACACATGATCTGTGTAATAAACCCACATATACAAAACATGTGCTGCAAAGAATTTTTCAGTCCAAATGTGTCAATGGACTTTTTTTTTATTTTCAATTCAAGGGGAAAAAAAGTATCCCACATGTAGACTAACAGTCTCCCAAATTTCCTTTTTCTTTTTTCTTTCAATTACAAGAGCATTGTCATAACACAAGTCTAAAACAGAGCTCCTCATGTTGGGGGATTTGTGATTTATTTTCAGATTTTAACCAAAAAATGCATGATATGTTCCACTTTAAGGGTTGATACTATCTATGTTTTAAATTTGTACAGCTGCGCTATAGATTATTCTATATCACGATTACAATTATTGCTGAATAAAAAATTAGCATGATATAGGATAAGCATAGCACATAAAATGCCAACAGCTCGAAGTTCCAAAGGAAGGATGTGATCCTTGAGTACATAAAATGGAGGACAACACAGCAGCAGTGTTGCTGTCTCCTCTGTGTACAGCACCGGGAAAACTATTGGAAAACTAAAAAAACACCCACAAAATTAAACCCAAAAATGCACAGTTCTGCAAATAACACCATAAAATGTCTGGAAAAACCACTGGAATTAACTCATGGGGAAAATAAAAAGGAAAAAACTATGATTTTAAGAACAGTTACAGATTTAAACTCCACCTGGTTCATTTATGAAAGAGAAGGATTTTGATAAAAGTTAAATTTGTTCAGGCATAAATAATAAGAATCTAATTCTGAAGGTTAGAGGGCTAAAGAAATTTAAGTGAGAAATATTTTCTATACAGAAAAAAATTTACTGTAGAACAACATATATTCTTTCTCAGAAAAAAAAAAAAATACTATCTTGAGCTGAGTCCTTAAGAACTATTTAAGCTGAAGCATAAATTGGAAATATCGTGGTGATATCAGTGAACAAAGCCCTATGGCCTATAGATCAAGGGGTCAGACCAGTCCCTTTTGACCTTTAAATATAAGAGCAGCATTTTATTTAGGGCTTCTACTTTTTGTCTTCTATTAGTCCTAAGAATTCCCAGTCACAATTAAACTCTGCATCATGGAAGATCCCAAGCAAACAGACACATTTCATGAGCGGTCCCCAAGAGTTTACAGCCTTTAAGCTAAGTTTTGCGACTTGCAGTGAATGAAGTTCCACACAAATGGGATCATTTTCCCAAATTCAATGATAACACAACACTGACTTTTATTATAACGGCATTTCTTTCACTTTGCCATCACAAAATTTGGGAGGTCGGCTGCATTCCTTGCTAAGTGGCGTATTCTGTTCTGCTCATACGAGACTCCAAAGTGGCATTTAAAATTCCCAAGTTGATTATCTTCAAACTCTTGGTGCCAGCTGTTTGAGATGACAAGCTAGAAGGCAGGAAGGGCCCTGTGATGGAACACATCATGTTCATGTACATGTTCCTGGAGAATACACTGGAGACTCCCCTCGTTGATCTGACCTCTGACTCAGAAAGGCTCATTACATTGGCCAGACAGATTATTTTCACATTTTAAGGCCTCAAATTTTTCCAAGTTACCTAGGGAAAGAATTAGAAATGCTAATTTTGGCATATCTGAGCTAATGGGGTGTCCTGACTTCAGCTACAGAATCATAGAATGGTTTGGGGTGGAAAGGGACTTTTAAGGTCATTTTGTTCCACCCCCTGCCATGGGCAGCGACACCTTCCACTGTCCCAGGCTGCTCCAAGCCCTGTCCAACCTGGCCTTGGACACTCCCAGGGATCCAGAGGCAGCCACAGAGCTTCTCTGGGTATCCTGTGCTAGGGCCTCCCTACCCTCACAGGGAGGAATTTCTTCCTAATCTCTAATCTATCCCTGCCCTCTGGCAGTGGGAAGCCATTCCCTGTGTCCTGTCCCTCCATCCCTTGTCCCCAGTCCCTCTCCAGCTCTCCTGGAGCCCCTCCAGGCCCTGCCAGGGGCTCTGAGCTCTCCCTGGATCATCCTTTCTCCAGGGGAACATTCCCAGCTCTCCCCGCCTGGCTCCAGAGGGGCTCCAGCCCTGGAGCAGCTCCATGGGCTCCTCTGGACTCTCCAGCAGCTCCACATCCTCTCACACTGGAGACCCCAGAGCTGGATTCAGTCCCCATCTGTTGGAACAGCCACACTTTGGAGGTCTCATGCTGATGAACGAGCTTCTGGCCACTGGCCAGAAATTGCACACACCATGTTTAAGCAGCACAGTTCATGTCCCCAGAATTGTTGTATTTCTGCTCACCACAATAGTTACTAAAAGCTTGTGCTCCAGACTGGTGGGATTCGGCTTCAATTTTTAGCACACTATTTTCACTGCATCCTACACCCAGCCACAGCTTATCTATCATTTGATTCTGACAGATACATATTTTATATTTTGACAAGCTGCCCACTTGACTGCTTTCCTGTGACATCATCTTATCTCTGAATGTACCAACCTGTTAATAACTTCATTTTCTGGTTGAATTTTTCCAAATTAAATTAAGCAGGCGAAACATGTTAAGCTCACCAAGTCCTCTTAACACTTCTGCTGAAGGGCATCCTCTGATAGCTTGATTTTGAAAAGGGCAGCATACAACCTGTTCTGACAGGGATCTGGTCCAAAATATCAGGTTTCTGGAAGGTAGAAGATTTTTCCCTCAGCTAAGAGATATAAAAGGACAAAACACACAACAACAAAAATTAAAATTTTACCATCTGATAACTGATATTCTAAAAATTATATCATTACTTAATGGTACTTGAAGAAACCTCTTATGAGCTAAAAAGAAGCAATAAAATTTAACAAACTAATTTTCAGGTTTTCTGTTGTAAATAGAAAGATGGAAGTTAAATATAGTTCAGTGGGAGCATGAAAGAATTTTCTCTCTATCTCATGACAATAAAAATCAGCAGAAACTTTTCCTTCATGTTAATTAAAACAATTTTAGTGAAAAAAAATCTTTTTCCTGAATATACTATATAGTAGTAATTAAATATGGGCACTTTCATACTTATCTTATTCCATAATTAGCTTTTCTGTGGAAGCAATACTGCACTGGACATGAAATCACAGGACAGTGACAAAATTTAATTGGATAACACGGACACAAAATCAGAAAACCAGGCTCTTTTCCCAGTTGTGGAGCTCAGAACATTCCTTCCCATTCTGTGCTTCAGTCTGCTGCCATTTAAATTGAAAATGCTGCACCAAGAGAAGGAAAATCAATATGAAAATATAGCACAAGTTATTTTTTTTTCCAGTTGTGTTACAATGTGAAACAGAACGCTCTCAGCTCCTGAAGGTTTTCAGTGCACTCACGTAGTTTCAGAAATAAAATTTGGCATTCACACAGCCACAATCACAATTCCTGACCCACTTGGCTACTGGTGGTTAATGAGGAGTCCAAAGGAGCAGAGCCGCTCTGTGCCCAGGGGTGAATCAACATCTCTGGCCATCATCTCATCCTGGGGACATTCCCAGGGATGGACCTTTGTGCCCCAGACACATCCTGCCTTGGAGAAAGGGTTTTGGCATGTACCCACTCCAAGCCACCTGGACCATGACAAAGAGAAAGCCGAAAACCCAACAACAGAGCCCAAAGGCTTGAATCCCTTCATTTTCACTGTGTACCTACAACGTGCTCTGCACCTAGAGGATGCATGAGGAGCTGAGAAAAAGGCTGTTACTATTCCCCTGGACTTACACCTTTGAAAGCCTGCTGAGAGACCTGAACTCCACAAAATACCCCCAAATAAATTACCACTACAGTGGGACTTCATTAGCATTCATATCATTGCTGGATATATCTGAAAATTTCCACTTAGGGCAAAACCCTCACTCCAGACAATCCAAGGAGGATTTTTTTGTTTTCACTTTTACCTCTAAGAGGGTGTCAGGCTCCAACAGAGAGCTCTAAAAAGCCAGTGGATCTTGTTGGGCTTTATACCAGCACCTTTCAAAGATGTTGAGTGTGAGTAATGCCACCCACCACCAGAGAAAGCGGCAAGAATGTGCCAGAACTGGCCAGAGCTCCCCAAGCCCAGACCTTCCCTACCCCACTTCTCTCTACTATAGACTTCTGAACTGACCATGCATTTATTGAAAAACACATTAAGACTCAAGAGCCTAAGTTATAATAAATGCTTTTCTCTTCCTCCAATGCCAAAACAAATTTCCAATGGTGCTCACACCAGCCTGATTCCATCCCTTGTGTTCCTGCAACAACCTAAATTTAAATCATTGAGGGTTTTGCCTAGAAAAGACGTTCAGACCTGAGGCAGAAGAAACCTGGGATCAGAGACCAGCTACAGAAAAGAGTTTTAAGCAGAGATCTACTACTGGGTAGCCACGTGCAGCATCTGAAATACATGTTTATTGTATTGGGGAGTGGAAAAACCAATCTGTAACTTCAGCTTGTTTAAAATAGATTTAATTAGAACTAATACAAATGCATCTTTCCTACATCGTTGATCTAATCGACAGTGGCAGGTTTAATTACAAGCCTATTTAAGGTGAACATATTGCATTACCGTGGAAAAGATGCATTATTTTACATTGTAGGTGTACCTCCTACTTCTCTATCTGTCACACAGGCAGTGCCTTTAATAGCTGTTAATGTAATGTCTCTTTTTTCAAGCTCCGCTTTTTGAAGTTTTTAAGCAGAATCCAATGGAATCCAACCCAAATCTAATAATTGCAATCTATTTTATTTTTTTCCTTGCTGTTTAGTTTTCACCACAAAGAAAATGACAGGTCTAATATGAGGCTCCTGAAATGTAGTTACATATAAGCTTCAGTGCTCCAGAGCACATAAAATAAATATATGATCAATGAAATGAAACATGACAAAATGTTTCATATTGATGTTATTTTTCTTTTCAAAACGTCTTTTATGGTTAATGCCCTCAGTCACTTTTTCCATACATTTTCTTTTTTTGTAATATATAGCTTTCCTAGTTCTGATTTCAAGTTCAGGGTGCCTGGGGAGAATTGGAAGATTTCTTCAAACCAAGACTGTTCCTTCAGCCTTTCACATGAGAAAATTGTTAGGCGCATTAAAGTATTCCTGACTATGTTGCATTCCTTTGTTCAGAGTGAGTTTTGGGAACACATCCTTTTCTCATTATATTTCCATAAAATATATTTGATCTATTCTATTCTTAGAATACCTCTGATGTGGTCTGTGAATGGAGCACAGTATAAAAATATTTCTCTTTTTTTTTTTTTTTTATACGAGACAAAATGTTTCCATTTCTTAGACACATAAAAAGTCACTATATAGCACTCCACGAAAGTAAAACTTTACAGAGAGTGTTGGTGCAACTCGGCACAGACCTCAATAGCAATCCATCCTCACAGCATCCAGTTGTAACTTGGAGCCTCATCAAATCCACAGTGACAGAGGGAGAAAGAGGGAGAGGAACAGAAAAAAAGAAAGAAACAGAGAAGGAATGAGACCTGGATAATACTACTGGGAAGTGGGTTTATATTTAGAAGCACAGAAAGATGTTAACCATGTGCCTGCTAAAAAAAAAATAAATCTACCCTAATAGTAGTTGACAATAAAATCACCTTTGGAAAAAGTCTTAAACTTTCAGAGCACAACCCAGGATGATTCAGGCAGATATTTGAAATGGTCCCACAGAGAGCACTGCAGCAATTTAGGCTTTTTCCCCCCTTCACTTCCCTATCTGCTGGTTGTTTTTTCCTTCAGGACCTTGGGAAACACAGAGTAGCAGCCGCTGAGCTTTTCTGCAGCTCAGGCTTGGCTTGGCTGTTTATTGCTACACCCATAAAATTATGGTTTTGATCAATCCCTTCCAGGACCCTTTATTCTCTGAAGTTTTCCGTTCACCCAAGGAGCGCTGCTCCAATCTGACATGTTGGAAACACGAGGAGCAGGAAGGGGAAGTTGGATTCACTCCAGTCTGGATTCACCCGGGTCCGGCAGGGAGCGAGATGCCCCTGCCTCACATGCCCCCAGTTCTCCCTGCAGGAATATCATCTGATGGGAGCCGGGAGCCTGCAGCAGCCCAGCTGCGTTGGGTACTGACCACAAATGATTTAATCCCCAGCACAAACAAGGCCTAACGTTCAAGCTCGGCTGCCGATTCCCTCGCAGCTTCCTACTCACAGTTCACGGGAGATGACTTCTCCATGTTCCCACGACTGGAGAGTCAGGATCAAAGGCTTGAAGAAAAAAAGAATATAAGGCTTTTTCTGGGTTGGTTTTTTTCTTTCTTTTTTTTTTTTTAAATTTAAACTCAGGTTGCAAAAGTCTTTGCTTCAATCTGTTGAGGTGTTTAAAAAAATACATAAAATTTTGAGCAGTAACAGGCTCATGTAGGTACAGGCAGCAGTGACTGCACGACATGCAGTTTGTGCCTCTCACTCATAAATTCATATTTTTATTGTTGGTTGCTTAAGAGACAAATTAGCATTCCGTCTACTTGAGTAGCCATGGGAAGGCTCCAAATGGCTGAGCCAGAAAGAAAGTGAAGTCGGGGAGGTTGATATGTTGCTTAATTTTTTTAATTCTCATCAGAACTGAAAAATATGAGAGAAAAATTATGTCAACAAAAATGTAAAATCAGTGAAAAACAATGTTCTCTTTTTTTTTTTAACTACTATAGTATTTCACTTTAGAGGAGTGAAATATAGTTTATGGTCTCAAAGTCAGACTGGTGGTGTCTGCCTGAGAGCCTTCTGTGCATCAACAGCACAAAACATCTGCCTGGCCCTGCACAAACAGCAGAGCCTGGAAATGTGGGAATTATTCACATAGGTGTGTTGGCAGGGTTGTGTCATCTACCCCATAATGCACCTGGTTGCTATCACTTTTACTTTAAAGAGCACTAAAACTCAGCTAATAAAATTTAAAAAGAAAATCATATAAAGTGACATATAAGCAGGTTTCACATGCGAATAAAAAGCTGTAGTGTGTTCTTCGACACGTGAAGTGTACGTTCGCTTTTATCAGGCTTTCCCCAATTAAAATAATGGAAAACATGCACTACCTAGAAAAAAAAAAAAATTTAAAAAACCCCTCAAACCAAAGTCACCCACATTAATAAGTACTGCATGTGCAACAGGATCATTCTGGCACAGGAAGATTTTGCTCCCCTCTACAAAACTTTCTTGGGTAACATTTGACATCACACTGTTCACAGATTTCTACACCTAAAGGGACTCACATGAAGGCAAGTTTTTTCTGCTAGGAACTCTCCATTCCTGGAGGTTATTTTAATTGCCATGTGGCACTTCTCTCCCTTCAGCACCCTTGACTTTGCTATTGCCACCCAAAAGGCCTCAGCAATGCCCATCTCAGGAGGTCCCAGCCCTGCAGGCAGATCCACGCTCCAGGCAGGTGGTCTGTGTCACAGTGCTAGGGGACACTATTTCTTGTCAGTGGCAGTGGCTCTGTGACAGGAGCCAAGACTACCCCAGCACCAAACCTTCTGGCTGAACTACTCCAGGAAAGTGACACAATGCAACCTAAGTAATTGAAATTAATTTATTAAGCGCATGGTAAGTCATTGCATAAAGCTGTTCATGTGAACTCCCCTTGTCACGATGTGGCTGAATTTTCAACACTGAGAATCACAGAATATCCTGAGTTGGAAGAGCCCCACAAGGACCACAAAAGTCTATTTTCTCCACTAAAGAGGTTCATGAGCTCCTGTCCTCACTCCAAGGAGCTGAAGAATCAGTGTGTGATGGACACCATCTCCCTGCTGTAGCTCAGCTTCATAACCATCCCTCAGCCACCTTTGATCACCATCAGCCCTTCCCGAAGTTCTCCATTCCCCAGGTGCCCCTTCACAATGTCTGGCCACACATGTAGAGTACAAGAGGATGCAAGGCCAACACCTCAAGTGAGAACATCCCAATACTTTCTTGGGGGTGAGGCTTTCTCCACTTCAAAGAAAAAAACAACTCTCAATGGTTCATCCAGAATGAAAATAAAGGAAAGAATCATGTGCTTGGCTTCCCCTAAAGCAGAGGGAGTTTGGAATGGCTGGGATCAGGACAGTTTTACCATCTCAGTTCCCCTGAGCACATGCTGCACATCTAGGGATGGGCAAGGTACAGGCCAGTGACAGAGCGAGCACTCGGTTTATTGACATTCCTCCCTATCAGCTCCGTGATCTACAGGATCAATCCCTTAATTTGCAACATCCTTTAAGCACGTCAGAGATCAGAAATGAGCCATATCTCGCTTCTTAATAAGTTTCTATATAAATCACTGCCTGATTAAAAACAAAACATAGTATCCTCCACTAATGATCAAATTCTACAGTATAGCAATGTTAATGACCCTTTACTGTGAAACACTGGAATATTTTTTATAATAAGGGTTATGACTTGCATCGTATTTATTGTAAGCAGGGGTTTTATATTCTAAAAAAATCAATATTTTAATATGTAACACCTAAATATATGACCTTCCTATGGCTACATTTCAAAGGCAATGTGTGTGTTCCATTTAACTTTTTTCTTCCACACACAAAAAAAAACCCAAAAAAAAACCAAACAAAAAAAACCCCTCACTCTCCAGAAAGTTGTAAATATTCTAGAAAGCCTGTTAATCATGAAATCTCATGAACTCAAATTTGTTTATGGCAAGGGGAATCTTATTTTCAGCAAATTGCCTTTGTTTCAGCTGCACCGGTCCCCGTGTCAGCACGCCAGCGTGTCATGCCTGGTTACATGTGTCTTGTTGGGTTAAAATGATGTTCCTGACATACCCAGGCTCGCTGCCCCATCTCCATTATGCGTCAGGCTGCCCATTTGAAGAGCATTAGATTTTAATTTCCTTACTCTTGGCCTTGCATGGGTTTGCCAAGCAGAGAGCACGTCTGATGCCCTCTTCCGTCACTGGTCCCAGTAGAGACAGCCCAGCAGGGCTCCTGCGCCCACCAGGACTCCAAACACACTTAAATCATACATGGCAACAGTCCAAGAAGGGAGGAGAGGCTGTACAATAAACAGCTGTGTCAGCTGAACATGACAGTGGGGCTTGGTTGTTCCTTTCCCAGAGCCCTCCCTGAAATCCCTGCTCCTCAAAAACAAAATATCAATGCTTACATTTAACACCTGGACTGGACTGGCAGCGAGATGGCGTGCAAAACTTCATTGTTAGCTAGAAAGTGTGGATAAATTGAGCAAATGTGGGCTTTGGTCCCACTGAAAGCAACCTAGGATCATTGTTCTAGGATTATTGACCCAGGATTTGTGTTCTACAAAACTCGCATACAGCTCTCAGAAATTCAGACACAGGTCAGTCAACATTATTAACATTCGCTTCTGTTAAATTCATCCAAATATTTTGCCTCTCTTTCCTCTGAAATCCTGTTATAGTCAGCCCAATACACAGGGCTGACTTTGGGATAGCCAGGCATCATCAGTAAACAGATGCTTCCTTACAAGGGCATTTTGTGTTTCTTTTCCTTCTTATGTACCAGTGTTGAAATGTCACAACTCTCATCACAAGGCTGAAGACTTAAATGTGTATTTTGGCAAAATGGTAACTTTTTCTCTTTATTCTGGATATAAAATTGATAAAAAACATAGCATCAAGTTTTTATGGGGTTTCCCAGATAATATGACAAGTGTCAAACATACATTTGTGCAATAGGCTTAGATTTTTTTAGTCTCCCCTTAAACCTGGGCATAAGGTAGAGGCCTGTAGTAAAATATTTTGTGATAGATATAGCTATAACTTCCACAAATACCCAACTTTTGACTTATTTTATACCTGCCCTCTCCATACATTCAACAGCCAAAAATGGAAGTTTCCTTGAGTAAGATGGTCTAGAGAACATCTCATATAAAGCTGCAGAACCAGCAATGATTTAACTTTCTCAATCCCTGCACCAGAACTGCCTCCCCTCTGGGAAAGGGACCCTAGACCTTGGAAATTTACATTATACATTATTTATAGAAGCACAAAAGTAACATAAACACGTTCATTAAGTGAAGACTTTTGTACAGCTGACTTTGCAACTATGATCCATGTTTGGGTCTTGAGCTGACATACTTCAAACCTGACAGAAACCAATTTTATAAAAGCAAGAAGCAACAAAGCAATGAATAATTAAGCTATCAAGCATAGCTACATCACAAGTCAATGTTTCTCCAGCAGCAGCAGTTGATGTACACTGTATTATCTCATACACTTGAAAAAAGTAACATTTATTACTTGTTGCTGCAAAATTCTAACAGCAAGCCCTGACTTTTCAAGCTGACATAAGTAGTGACACACATACGACAGGTGATCATAAAGGTACTTGAGCAGTTAAAAAATGAGTAAGTCTGAAAATGTCACCCAATGACAAGAGTCAGACTAGGCTACAATTTAGAGTTGATAATTTAAGTTATAGATTTTTCTTATGACGAGGCTCCATATTTCTGCAAAGCAGTCCTCTACCCCCATTTTCAACTGTGTTTCCAATAGCTGGGCAGTTTCTGACACATTAAGATCCTGAGATAATTTGGAGTTCTAACTTGGGGCTTTTTGAACTGCAGCAGAAGTTTTGTGAAGAAAATTTGAAAGGCAAATTTGTTAGTCTGAATCTAAACATGTTGTTTTTTAATTGAAACTGACCGCTTTACATCTTGCAGCATTCCAAAAAATAATAAACATCTGAGACTTGCTGCCTCTTTAGCTGGACAGGTTTCCCACAGCTGAATCCTTTGATGATACTCTTTGGACTTTCTATTTTAGGAAGTCATCCCTTTCTGCTTCTCTCTGGAGGCAAACTCTTTTTCTGTCCTGCCAGTCTTCCTCTTGACCTCCCTGTCCTGTGTACTTGGCCCTTCCATCTCTCTTCCAAAGTCCTCTCTCTCTCTCTCTCTCCTTCCACACTGCCAGACCTTCTTAATTTCCAGTGACTGCAATTAGCCATAAACTGCCAGAAAACCTCTTCTTCTGCCCTGACTACCAAACTCTTTCATCTCCAAGCCCATCTTCTTCATTTTCCTTGGAATATTTCTCTAATTTGCAGAGAAAGTGTATTTCCAAGACCATCCCATATATATGCACTAGTGTAACAGCCAATATTGATACAACTGAATGTATTAACTGCAGGAACCACACAGAGCAGTAAAAATCTCCGTTATTCTGACATTGAAGTTATATGTAAACACTGAACTTAATTGCATATCAAGAGGAAATTATTTTTCAAATGCTATAATTTTAAATCAATCTCTAATTTCCCAACCTAAATATTATGTTAAAGAACACACAAAGATGTACTGGAGACCCCTTTTTTTCTGTAAAGGTCCACTTTGTAAACACCTCTCTACCATGAGCACCACAAAAATGGAAATACTGTTAGATCAGCTGCTTTGCTCTGTTTTGTGTGAACTCCCTGTTATTTGTTGCAAAGGCTGCAAGAAAACAACTGAAACCCTTTCCTCAGCACACAGATCAACATATTCCTTCAGGAAAACTACAACTCTTACTAAAGATTATTTATCAGACCCCTCCAAGCCTTCTGTCAGACCAGGAAGAACTTTCCATGCCTAAGGACTAAGGGAGAGTGCTCGTTTTGGCCTTGGACAAAGACCTTATTTATAGACACACATTATTCTCCCCCAGTTACAGCATTATATCTCTATCTGCTCCAGTCAGATTAATATTTAAACATGACAACATTGTCATTCAAATGCTTCAGGCTTGATTACCATAGTTCTCACAGTCACAGTAGGAAGCCACTGACTTTAAAAGAATTACAAATCTTTCAGAGCACAGCAAAACCAGAAGCAGCCTCCAAGCCCATCATCCTCACACACAGCCCTCCCTCCCATTAAATATCATGCTGGATACTTCATTTTGAGTTTTCAAAACCCTCAGAGGGACAGAGCAGCTTTGTGAACTCCTTCCCCCAGCATGAACACACTTGCACTCAAGAATTGCCTTCAAATAGGAACACAACCAAGGATCAAACTCATGGAGACAGATTAGGTGGTTCAGGCAACAAAGAGATTCATTCCTAAAAATATAGCAATGATTAGAATACCAGCATTTCTAAAAGCCACTAATAAATCTTGCTTTATTGACCTACAGCAGGCTCACAAAAAGAACACCATAAAATAGACAGCTCTACAAACCCCTCTTCATAGACTGGGACAAAAAAAGAATAAATGCATTTGCAAAATTTTGAAATAAGTAAATTGATAAAAAACAGTTGTGTAGTTAGCCAAAACACTTAAAAATATTCTGCTTGCCTGATATAAATGGTCCTTAATATCAGGATATTATGTTGGGCTTAGAACATTTTGTCTTATAAGCTTTTCTCAACCTCAGACCTGTAAAGTCTTAAAAACTTCTAGTTTTGAGGGCCTTCAAGCTGTCCCTGTACCACTTCTTACCTGGCAAACATACCGATCCTAACATTCATGTTCGCATTTTATGCAGCGAAGTAGAACAGCTTTCAATTTAGGGAATAAAACACCCTCCAGCTGAAGAAAATTCTCGCATTACAGTACGTTAAGAAGAATCTACTTCAATTGTGGTCAGTTGTCATGGAGAAAGAAGGAGGGGGGGGGAAGTATATTCCCATGTGAAAACCTTTCTCAGTTAGGGAAAAAAGAGGAAAAGAAAAAAAATAAAAAAGAGAAAAACACAAACAAAACCTCAACTCCCCTCCTTCCTGCGCTTGACATTTTATGCAAAGTAGGTGAATCTAGAATGAGAGATCATTTAAAAAATACTCATTATGCTATTTATGTACAGAAATGTGGTTGTGTAAAAGTATAACAGGAATGCATTCACAATTGGTTTAAGTAATTTTCTCTTGGCAAACCACCATAAAAAACGGGCGTCATGGCGCCACCAGAATCCTAAATTGTGGTGGAGAATCATCAGTACACATGGCATTAATCTCTGTCTCCTTGCAGGAGACACCCTTGCCTGCATCGCTGGCCTGTCTCTTAAATCTAAGACATTGTAACTTGAGTTTGAAATGACACTATAAATAAGATACACTCTCCCTCCCCACCAAAAAAATTACCCACTTTATTAAAAAGACACATATTTCAGACAGTTTATTCCTGTTGGAGCTTTTCATTGCCAAAGAACACCGAAAGCGCAATACTAATGGGTTAATAATAGATCATGTAATCCACAGCATTCGCATTGGACATGATTCAGACTACTGAGAGACTTTTTAAATATATACATATAATTAGTTAACCCATTGGTATTACATTCTTGCTACTTTGGATTGATCACAAGACTGTAGGGATCTCATTATACCATCCCAGTTTATTTTCCCCTGTGACCGAGAACGCTTAGCTGTCTTTTAATATCTTACTATTAATCGCTTACTAAGTTTTCAAATCTTTTTCCTTCTTCCAAATTTAGGCAGAGTTTTGCTAATAGAGCAATTTAAAATATCACCATTCTCCCTGCAAATTTCTCCATGGCATGTAAACATTGTTAAAATGTTCTACCAGATGAAATTCATGTCTTTTAAAGGAAACTGTGCCTCTATTTTGGTGGAGGGGAAAAAAAAAAAAAAAAAAAAACTGATAGTTTGGGAACACCCACTCAAGATAAAATAAGGATTCTGGAAGATTTCCTGTGGGGGTTAATGGAGGCCAGGCCAATGGTAACTGACCTTGAAGTCCCCAGATGAAGCTTCATGTTTCTCCTCAAATTATTTCTGTTGAGGTTTTTTTAAGGTTTCTTCGTTATGTAAAGCTTAGTTTGTCAACCCTGATATGGTGAGAGTCCAAAAAATGTCACTGGTAAGTGCCACCTTTCTATGCTCTTACTAAAAAAACAAGGAACTCAATATGGAAATATTTTTAGTTGATTTTCTTATATTCTTAGCACAGCATTGCCAGAAACATGCTAACATAATTCAGAGATAGTACAGCAGCACGGCATTAGCATATTGAATAATTAGCAGAAATAGGTATTTTAAATGAAACTTACCCCCAATGACACACGTTTAATTCAGATTGTGAGCCACAATGTGCTTTTCCCCACAAGTTACACGACTCTATTCCTGTCTTAAAAAGCCATTATTTTAGGTAACTCAGAAAAAAGAGGGGGGGGAAAAAAAGTGTTAAAGATCCATACACGGGGTTTCTGCAAATGAATATGATGTATTCCAGAAACAACATGCATTCACACAGACACTCAATAAGAAAGGGACTGTTTACTCAGTTTATAGCTTGAAAACCACTAGGGACTGTGTTCCAGTATGGGAAATTTTAGTACAGTGCATTGTTAATACAAAATAAAAAGCAAGCCTGGGAAGTTAGGATTATAATTTTTTGAAAATGCTTGTTTGGAGCATTAAAAAAAATATTGCCTTCTAATGTCAAAGTACGAACAAATACTTTTTCAGATGAATAAAATCTGTAATCAGTTAGATAAGTGCAATATGCCTTTTTTTTTGGCATTTAATCAAACAATGAAATCACATACACATTTCCTGACACAAAAGACAAATGATGTAATAATCTGAAGGAGTTTCTCTATCTCCTTGGAACTTTGCATACTTGACTTGTTTTCCATATTTTGTGACTTTAAATGGTGGGAAAATTATATTAAAATGCTTGTAGCAGTTCCTCTAAACTAGCATCCTTTTTGTTTTATTGTATTTAATATAAAAGCAGCAATTATTTGATTTCAAAGTTATGAAAATATGTACCTTATGAGAAAACAAGCAATTTAAGCTTTAATTGGTGTCATTTTTCACAGAACTGGCAAGATTCTTGCATCCCTGGCATGTTGTTTTCTATAAAACTGCAGAGCTGCTTTCAATGAATGTTTTACGAATGTATAAGTTGTTACATGAAGGTATGTGAGTGGATGCCTGGAAATATAAGATTTCTGGGGGGATTTATTCACAAAAGATGCATTTCATTTCATAGTGTATATACTGTAATTTTTCCTTAATATTCCTAATGTGCTTTGGTTCCCATTAAGCATTTCTTCCATTCTTGCATGGGAAGAAAGGGGAGGTATGCAAGAGGGATATTTTGCACAGGAGAAATAGAAATAAAGATGGGGGGAAACATTGGGGGGGCAGGGAAACTGCCTTGAAAAAATTATTTGGTGTACATTTTTTGTGTAAAATTAGGCAGCAAGACCAGTTGGGTTTTGGTCTGTTTGGGTGGAGGGTTTTTTTCTCCTTCGTGAAAGGCACAGTCATAATTTAAACTTACAATAGTCATGCCCTTACCCCTGTGTATAGGCATGATTTTATTTTTTAATTTATTTTAAATGGTACGCACACAATACGAACTAGAGACCTCTGACAGTAGTTCCTGCAAATATGCACTAGTAGAGATAATCCCAATTAAAGAGCTTGGACTGTGTGTAGCATTCAAGTACTGGCAGGGGCTGCCCGGGGAGTGGTGGGGTCCCCATCCCTGGAGGTGTCCAAGGAATGACTGGATGTGGTACTCAATGCTCTGGGCAGGGATTGATCACAGGTTGGACTCAATGGTCTTCTAACGTAAATGATTCTGTGTATAAATATCCAACCCCTCACCAATTGTGGACCACAAAAACCAACACACCCAAGGTGTTGCAACAGCCCCACTTCAACAAGAAAACTCAGAGAATTGAAATATAACCACAAACCTGAGACACAACTGTAATTTCTGTCAGATTTGGAGCTTTACAGAGGAGCGGGAGCCTTGTGGATGCCATGTCCTGCTGTGCCACACATCTTCAACACTGAGAAGCTGACAGGACCAAGGCAGAAAAGGGCTCACTGGCCTCACCTGCAGCAAGAGAGCATCCCATAGAATCATAGAATCATTTGGACTGACAAAGACCGCTTAGATCATCGAGACCAGCTCAGCACTGCTGGTTTTACACGGGTGGGTTGGTCCAGGACTCGGTGTAAGAAGAGCAAGGCTGTATCAATGAGCATGTGGAGGAACAGCATCGCCACAGATCCATCACCCCCATCACAAGGGGCAGCCCTGTACCCATCTCCCTGTGGGGTTGTCCTTCCTTCACACAGAGGCCACCACCCCACAAATGCACGTGACACAAGGACCTCGGTGCTTTGCAGACACTTAGACATGACATCACCCAAAAGGATTTCAGGAGTGGATTTTTCACTCTGCACATGGCCCAAACTGGTGAATTAATTCACTCACATACCCAGGAATTTACTTCTTCCAGAATAACTACATTCCACTAAAAGCCCAGGATTGCCACTGGTTTTGGGGTCTGCCCTGTACAATCAGCCACTCATGAGGTGGTGTCTCAAAGTGAGAGGTGAGGACTTTTCCCCACCTGGAAAACCAGGAACACCATGAACTTGAGCTCCCCACAATCTCCTGTGTGGGGATCATCAAAACGTCTCAGCCTCCACCAAGGGGGCACGTTGGTGCTGAGCACTTAATTAAGGGTTCACAGCCATTTAATCGCTCATTTCTCAGTTTGAGATTTTACGAGGCAGACCCTGATGCCTTTGGCTCACAAATGTTTCCATTCAGCCTTGTGTTTACTGGAACCAGTGGTGGGTACCTGTGAAATACCCAAACACAGTGACAGGCTCCTCAGCCTCTCCTCTCCCCATCTCCCTTCTCACCCATTCCCCTCTCACATCAAAACACCTACTACTGTGACTCTCTATCTGCCTGTGACCATTCCTCCTTTACACTTCAACATTTTAATTAAAAAGCAATAAAACACTTTAATTTGAGGTTTGTACATAAAAATACAAGTAAAAATGGCCTGAACACTGGGCAAATGCTATTGAAATCTGAGCTAAAAGGCAGTTAGAGTAACTTTAACCACCTGAGAAATGCAATAATCACCCTGAAATGCACAGCCTGGAGTGTTTTATTGCCATTATAAACTGCAATTTATGCATTAAAATAAGGAAAACAGTCAGACCCATCCATTTATGAGCTATAATAAATATGGTTATGACATCACTGACAACCAGTCACAAACTTCCAAACACATCCAGAGCTCTAAAGCAATTTCACGATTACCTTTTAAATCTGTTTTCTATCAGCACATGTGTATTTCTAGAGTGTGCACGTAGCCATGGGCCTGACTCAGCAGCCATGTCTTCATGGATGCAAAGGTCTCCTGTATTCTGCAAGCTCTTGACTCAATTTTACCTTTCATATCTCTTGCATCCATCCAGTCCCCTGCTACATTTACATCCTCTGTCTTCCCCATGACTTCCAGGGAGGAAAACAAACCAGGAAAATCTGACTAGTTGAGAATCATTCCTAATTTTCTTTTTGTAGCTCTCAAAACACCACCTTAACAGTATTTGGGGGAATTTCTGTTGTTGGGGAAACCTCTTAAACGACCATTACAACTCTCATGAAGTCCCTCTCTGAGAAACAAGTGTTTCTCAACCATTTAAACTGAGTGGCTGCACCCAGAAGGTTTGCCTTTGCATGCAGCCTTGAATCCAGCTGCTCAATCTCTTTTCTTAGATTCCTCCTTCAAACACCGTCCCAAACTTTTGTTCTTTCCACTATTGCAAGTTTCTTGGGGGAGGAAAGTTTCTAAAAAGGATAAATTGTACCTCAGGGAACAGCTCTTCTCTAAGAACAAGCTAAAAGGATAAGCCTATAATAGAAATATAAATCAACTGCAGAACTCTTTTTTTTTTTTTTTGGAGAGTGTTTTTTCTCTCAGAACCAGCAGTGCAACAATTTCTTTCTCTCCTGCTCAACTCCTCTCCTGGTCCCTCTACCTTCCTGCTGCCAATGCATGTGTCACATGCACTGCTCCTCCATCGGGATCAAAGACCTTTGACTCCATCCTCAGCCTGATGGCCTGGAGCTAAGCTGGAGGAGATGAGCCACAGTAGCAGTTCCGTGGGCTTCATCCAGCAGTGGCTGCCAAACACGAAGCTCTCCTACATGGAGGACAACAGCTGAAGACATTGAGATCAGAGGGAACTCGCTGTGCCAGAGCCAGGAGGAGCTGGGAGTCACAGGGTGAGGAGCAGCCACTGGTTTGGTGCCACACTGTGTGTGACAGGCTGGAGCAGAGAATTTACCATCACAGGGAAAGGCTAAACACCAGGTGAGGGAAGGAAGAGGCACACATTGCACTGGAGAAGACAAAACCTTCGATATGCTTCGCTAAACACAAAGTCTTGTGAGATATAATGGTTCTGATCCTGTTATTTTTCATTTTATCCCTTCCGCTCAAAGCATTTCGCTGCCTCTCTGTTCCTCTCTCCACAGCCCAAAGGTGCTCACTTGTCATCTCCCCGAATTTTTCCTTAAATCAGCCCAAATTTCTTGCAGAATTATTCCTGATTTTCACTCTGCTCCCAAGGAAATCGTCTCATCAGGAGATTTTCAAATCCTGCTTACATTGCCAAGCATAAAACTCAGCCCTTGGTGGAGAGACTTCTTAAGCAAATTAACAGTGGTCAGGCAGTGACTTAAAAAAAGACATTTTAAGTACCTTGTGGCCAGAAAAGGTAGGACAGGATGTGGAGGATGTGACAGGAGAACAGTGGTCAAATGATATAAAGCCTTTTCAAAGGCCTTCACAGAAATTTCCTCTGAAGACATGCTGGTAATTTTGCACACAGGACGTTAACAACCAGCATGATTCAAGATATTTATCTCTTCAATGCCCCTCCAAATTAGATTAAAAGAGTACTATTTTTACCACTTCAAGGAATTAAAAATTAAAAACCAAGGATATTCTATGATTTTTTTTTTTGTGGTTATAGAAACCATGGAAAACTGGCAACTAAGGCAAACAACTTTCAGGAAACATATTCAAATACAGCCTGTGGAAGGATGGCTAATACATGAAATACAAAAACCAAGACTCAAAGTTTGATTTGAAACCTGGAATTTGGTTTGAAATCTTGGCTGAAGGCTTAGAAGAAAAGCAGAGAGCTCTTAAACATAACCCAGTATTTTAAAATAAGCCAACAGAGAGTGAAGTGCAAATGCTTACAATATATCACATTATTCTAACAATTATAAAGGAAATAAAAGTTTAACAGATGAAGTCACATTCCAGATGAAGATAGCTACCTACCTAAGAAGAAATCCCCTTTTCAGCCAACCAGAGATGGTGAGAAAGGTTACCTGGTTTCAGCACTGAAGTATCACCTCTTCCATTCAGCCAGGTTCGTCCAAGTATCTTAACCAAAGCTGATGATGTGACTTTTGTCTCTGTGACTTCACCTGCCAGCCAAGGGAGGCAGGACATGGGCTCTCTTGTCAATATTTGCAACTTTACATTTCCTCACCCATCGCTGGCAGATGTGCATTTAATTCCAGTACTGTTTTGTTTTCCCATGATGACATCCTCATTTCTTACCTGCTTCTCCTTCTTTCAACTGCAATCATTTCTGCAGCACATTCATATTTATCCTCCAGCACCACACTGCACTACACTGGGTCAGTAAAATCCTGTGAAAGAGGAGCAAGGAAGCCTTCAGAGTTGGGCAACAAGAGCAGGTAGATTGGTAGGGCTGCAGTTTTGCAAGAAAAATAATTTTCCTGACTACAGGGGAGATTTGGCACCGGTCCATAAGGAAGGTGGCAGTGAAAAAATGACCAGGTAATCAGGGGAAGATCACTGGAAAACACTGACACCTTCAAAGCTCTTCATGGCACTGGCTTTCACCAGCCGTGCAGAAGTAGACCAGGCGCTAAGGAAGATTTTTTTTTTTTTTCATTTTGAATATGTGTTCATATTTAAAAGGGTTTATTCTAAAGAACTGCTGTAGATTTGATTGACATGGTGCTGTTGGGGGAAAGGAGAGAAAAGCAAGTAGTTAAAAATAATCAACATTAGTGGTTGATGGTAAAATAGCACTGGGTAGATGCCGAGAGGAAAATAAATAAAATAAAGTTTTTTCCAGCCTTCATCATGTAGCAAAATAAGAATGTAATGCTTTTTTTTTAATGTAAGCAAGTTAATATCTCTCCTTATGTTCATAACTGAGCAAAGGCAGATAGGACATCAGGCAGGGGAAAAACTCTATTTTTAGTCTGGCATAACTCATGATGAAACACCCATGGACACACATCCCCACCCAAGGCTTCTCAATCTTGTATGCGCAATCTCAGTGTTCCTAGTGAAAGGAGTCATTTTGCTAGTCTGAGTTTTAAGAAAATTTGTAATAGAAATTCAAAATGTTGAGAGAGATTATGATAATAAGGTTACACACAGGTCTCATACATATATATATATATATATATATATGTTCTTCCAGGACAATAAAATTTTATCAGCTGAAAATTTACTTAATTTCATGGGCTTTTCAGCATCAGCACATACAAATTTTTCATTGACACAGAATCATTTTTCTCCCTTTCATCAGAAAATCATTTCTTAGCTGGAAAAATAACTCCTCAGTGCTCCTTATTAACATCTTTAATAATTTAAAATGTTTATCAGTTTACTGTATCCTAGATATCTAATTATTTTCAGACTTTCACTTACACATTGCTAATGGGACAAACATCTTCTGGCCTCATTTGTTTTTCAATTTGGGAGAAGTGTCGAGTTACAACAAATGCATTGTGTGATCAAAAGTTCAGAATATTTGACCTTTTCATGATAACCAGCTGATAAGCAGGGATCACTCTTTCTCAAAACACTGAGGACACTGTTCCTCTCAAGATTTGATAAGTTATTTGCTATCTGAAATGAATGTTCCACCATTGTAGTGCTCTTGTTCTTTGATTACGTGATCAAAACTACAGAAGCAGGTGGCTACTCTGAATAATTTGCACTGCCTTTGGTTTTCTCTGAGGGACAGTGGAAATACTCTTGTTAGTGGGGAATGACAGGCTAGGAGAGGGTGGAAATCAGACCAGTGGAATGATAAGGATTTTAAACCTTTTCTTAGGGACAAGAGCAAGGACTGTGTGTAGTTTAGTACTTGGATCAACAGGATACCATATCTAGCCTTTATCTTAGTGACCAGGGCAATAAAACAGTGATATCAGAATGTATTTTTAATGCAGAATTCAAGCTTTTCTTTTTAAGACTCCGAGTGAAAATCAATCTGTGCAATTGCAAACCAAGCCTTAACCCTGCAAAGACATATTTATACGTTTAGCTGTACCCAAGCTGAACAGCACCATTTTCATCAATAGGATTCATCATGGGACTACTTAGAGACATTAACACTAATTAAACACAAGCATAAAACTCTTTGCAAGATTGAGACCTAAATGACTTCAATTTCCACTAAAAATTATTTTCATCTTGTAATTAAAGCAAGTTTTTGCTACTGGCATAGCATCTGATCTCCACTTAAATATATGGAGATAAAACTGTTAGTACAAGTGGCTTTAAGAAAGCCAATAAGAGCAGCAAAAACATCTGCAGTTCAATTTCTGGATAAAATTTGTTTTCTGTGTTCTCATTTTTTTTCTTCATCATTCTTCATTATTACCATGTCTTCACTATTAGCCCATGGTCTATGATTTTTATTTTATTTTCTTGATGTCTTATGGTCTGTTCCTATAGCACTTCCCTTAAAGAAAAAGATCCACGAGGATGTTAATGACTACAGGCTCTGTGCCTTTTCTGAGGTCAAAATCTTGTTCCTCCCAAAGCTGAAAAGTGACTATTGGACTCATGATCAGCATTCTGTGGTTTAAAAATCCAAGAATTACTTCGCCAGCTATTTCCCCAGCACTGTCAACCACAGCAGAGAATCACATCTAGGAACTGAGGCAGTTATGCTACTAACAACATAAATGTGGGTTTGGGGTGGGTTTCTTGTGAGGGTGGAGAGAGAACGAGTAGTCCCCTTACTAAAAACATACTGCAGGGTTCAATAGCAAGCCCATCTGTCATTTTAAGTTATTACTATAAAAAAAATATTGTTAATTTTCCTTTTTTTTTTTCTCTTCTCAGAATAAATGCACTTTTAGCTTCTCATGGGCCTCTTCCAACTACTTTTCTAAAATGACATCAGCAAGCCAAGGCCAAAAACTTAATATGTCTGCTCAGTAAAATATTACTATTTATTTTGACCAAACAGTTAGGGAGGTCATCCTGCCCCTCTACTCCACCCTCGTGAGACCAGGCAGTGCTGGCTTCAGCTCTGAAGGAAGGACACGGAGGTGTTGGAATGAGTCTAGAGGAGGCCACGGAGAGGATTAGAGGGATGGAGCAGCTCTGCTGTGAGGAAAGGCTGACAGAATTGGGATTGTTCAGCCTAAAGAAGGGCAGCTTTGGGGTGACCTAACTGTGACCTTCCAGGACCGGAAAGGAACCTACAAGAAAGGTGGAGAGATTCTTTACAAAAGCAACCAGTGACAGGACAAGGAGAAGCAGCTTCACACTGAAAGAGAGTGGGATATTAGGAAAAATTTCTTTTCTGTGAGGGTGCTGAGGCCCTGGCACAGGGTGCCCAGAGAAGCTGTGGCTGCCCCTGGATCCCTGGAAGTGTCTAAGGCCAGGCTGGAGTTGGGGATAGTAGAAGGTGTCTGGTCTAGTGGAACGAGATGTTTCCTTCCAACCCCAGTGATTCTGTGAAGTGCAACCACAGCCATGGCCATAGTGAGCATGGGATCAGAGCAAGGTGGGGGAGCCCAGAGGAGCAGCTCAGCTCCAGGAGGGACAGCGTGGGCTGGAGCCCCGCTGCCATCACTGCCCGGCCACCACCGGGCTCACTCAGGGACCAGGAGATGAGCACGAGCTATTTCTGCACCCTGATTTAAATGTTATTTATACCATTGAAGTCCTATTTTGAGTATTTTGAGCTCTATTTTTAGATTTTTGAGCAATCTTGTGACTCTACTGTACACACGATCCGGGAATATCAGGAAATATAACATGAACCAAAATATTCCTTCAAAGACTGTTTTTTTAGCTTCATTTCTGGAACTGGATGGAGACAATCACAGGACTCCAGCTCCCATACCATTCCACAGCAAACCCCCCACACCTCTGTGCCATTGCCAGCTCAGGGCTTTGAAGCCTTGAGACAGCCCCAAAATTATGAGATTTGCTCAAAAATACTTTTTTTTTTTTAATCAAAAGTAATTGAGAGAGTGGGAATGTTTGCTTGTTCCTTGCTATGATTGTGCCTCATATATTTCTTTAAATCTCTCCATATGGGCAATCCACCAGGAGAAATAATTTTTTATATCTTAAAAATGAAAAAAGGCTGAAAATTTCATGCCACCGAGGTTTGAAGAGGAAGAGCATTGCTGTACTTACTGAAGCTGACAACTTCATCTTCTTCCTGGGAATGCCTGTAAAGAAGGAAAGTTTAGCAAGACCTTTTGTCTTAGGAACAGAAAAAGGGACAGTTACTGCCCATCACATGTGGATTTTTGCTTTCTAAAGCATAACCACAAATGAAATTTCTGCAGTAATAAATGTTCTAGCACGGCACTCAATTACCTTTTCTGTCACTAATATTTCTGTACGAAAGGACTCAAACTTCCCAGTCCTACTACGGCATCAAACTATAGTGCCTGATTTACATTTCCAAAAGGGAAAATTGTTTTCCAAAAGACGCGTGTGGCAGCAAGAGACTCCGAACAGCATTCTCATAGTAACACACAGTAGCACATTTCAAGCCAACTAAATTTACTGAGCCCTGCTCTATGTTTTCAGCATGTTTCAGATAATTTTTTAAGAGCCCAGAAAGTGAGCAGCAGGCATGGGTGATTTCTTGAAAATGTAGTTCTTTTAAATCTCTCCAGTTTAGAGACAAGGATGTCCCACAGGACAGTGTCAAATCCTTTGCACGGGTCCAGGTAGACAATGTCTGTCACTCTTTCCTTATCCAAAATGCTCTAACCCTATCATATCAGGTACTATTTGCCCGTAGTGAATCCATGCTGGCTGTCAGAAGTCGCCTCCTTATTTTCCATGTGCCTTAGCACAGTTTCCAGGAGGATCTCCTCCATCACCTTGCTGGGCACAGGTGAGAGGCTTCCTTTTTCCCCTTTTTAAAAATGGAGGCTCTGCTTCACCTTTGCAGTCAAGCAGGATCGCTGCTGGGCTGCCATGACTTCTCAAATGTGATGGATGGAGGGTTAACAATTTCATCCCCCAATTCCCGCAGGACAGAGATGTATCTCCTCAGGTTCCAGGACTTGTGCAGCTTCAGGTTCCTTCGATGATCTCTCAGCTGACCTTCTACAGAGGGTGTTTCTGCATTCTTCCAGTCCCTGCCTTTGCCTTCTGCACCTTGGGTGGTGTGGCTGGAGATCTTCCCAGGGAAGACTGAGGAAAAAAAAAGTCCTTGAGTAGTTCAGCCTTCTCCATATCCCAGGTGGATATGGTTTCCCATTTCCTTATGGACAGAACCCACATTTTCTCTCACCTTCTTTTTATCTCCCTCTTAAGATTTCGGGAAGCCAACAAGAAATAAAAACGCCAACCTGCAAATGCTTGCAGGTGCCTACCTTCACCTTGGGCTGAACATGTCATAGAGCAGTGCTGACACACACAGCTCATTCCTGTGTCCCCACCTGCTCGTGTATCACAGTCCATGTGCTCTGGTGGCAGCACATTTGGTGGCAACATAAGACACCATAAGGTAGAAACTTCATTCCCTGCTTTTGTCCAGGAGCCCTGCAACCTAGATGCCATCATGTAATGGGGCAAAGCTATTTTAAAATCCATTTATATGCTCATAAAATAAAGATAAAATGATGATAAAACTGAGGAATAAAGCTCCCAGGTAATGACCATATGCTCCCCAACCACCCAGGTATTGGCTGTGGGTTTGATAGTAAGACAGAACCTTATGGAAGGTATACTTGGTCAGCTCATGTGAGAGCTGGTCACCTGTGAATGCTCAGAGTTGTTTTGGCAAAACCAAGATTAGGAAAGAAGCAGAAGATATGTTCATATCACACACTGCTAAAGCGCTTCTTAGTGAAGTCTTCCCACCTGTGAGCCTCTCTAATTTTTCAACACATGAGCAGTCCATCCAAAATTAGACAAAATATCATAAAAATCTCTATCTGCTCCTATTAGTGGATGCACAAAACTTTCTCACATTATGGCTTCAAAATAAAATATCCTTTTCATACTAAATACGTATATTTTCCCTTTTTTTTTCCATAAAACAACCTTCCTTAGTCATGATAGAAACATGATGACTGTCAAGCAGAAAGCTGAGGAGAGAAACAGTATTATGTTTGCAAAGGAAGTTATTTTTGGAAGATATTTTTCACTTAGGGAAGGAAAAAAAAAAATCCAACTGAAGTAAACAATTTAGTTCATAATCATCAACACAGGGACACTTTGCACAGACATTTCCTTTCATAGGTCACTACATTCATTGGATTAGAATTAGTTAGAGGACTGAAAATAGTAAATGACAAAAACTACTGGAAGTAGTAGCCCATGAAGGAAAACATAGCCAGCTGAGGTGAAAATTAGATCACATTATACTGAACTTACGCCTACCTGTCCTATAATTCAGGATCCAGTTTGCATATGTACAGCTTGCTATAATGAAACCTAAGATTTATTTAAGATTTCAGCACTGGGGAATTGATTTAGCTTGTGAAATTCCTACCACCAAAAAAAAAAAAAAATTCTCAAAGTTTTTTTTGTTTTCTGGTGTTTTTTTTAATCATCCTCTGCATAGCGTTAACACAAGCTAATACAGTGTAATGCATCAATACACTATAGCAAATTTTCTCTGCTTTAAATATCACCCTCATTCATACTGTGATTCAATTTAAGAATCATTCAAAGATAAATCTAAATAAATAACAAGCTGGCTTTCAGGCAAACAAATGAATTTGCATTGTTTTATATTCATCATAAATATTTCACTTAATTACTGAGGTACTATGTTCAGAAATACAAAACAACATTATAAATTTATTAGCACTGTCCCTGCTGATTTTACAGAAGTTCTGTGGAATGTAAGAGCCAAAAGTAGAAACAGGCTCAAGAGCATAACCAAAAGAGCAGAGGCTGCATTCAAATGCTAAACTGGATTGACACCCTCTGCTTTGCTCTGTATATTTACCCCAACCAAAGCTTCCTGTCTCAAATCAGGTGTTATCCTATTTATTCTCAAAACCCAAGGTCAACGAAAGCCTTTTCCTTCTGTTGACTTTCGAAAGCTAAACATCTGAATCGGGCTGCTTCAAGCATTATCTCGAAAACTATCACAGGAGTTATTTTTCCCCTCATTGTAAAATTGTGAAAACGTAAAAGGATGTAACAGCATTTTTCAAAGGTTTAGGGAGGTCAGCTGTGTGGAGAGAAAATAAGAAGTGCTACTAAAACATAAAAGGTACAGCACACAGCATTTATCCTCAAAATTATTTAAGTTCTTTTAATGGCTCTAAAGGCTATGAAAAATGTTTTTAAAATGTAAATATGTGGGTCTTTTAGAAGAAGCTATCCTTCTTTGTAAACCACAGTATCACTGGTGATTTATAATTTTCAGAAAATCTTAATCCCACAGGAAACACATAAGAGTTCCTCTTTATTTTTAACCTAATGCTGGATCTAACATGGAATGCAGTTTTTATTATTAGCAAAAAAGCTATTATTTTTATTTGCTTATAATAAATTAAGATAAAATCTGAAAGAGCGCAAGTATGAAACCATTTTAAAAACAGATTACTCTTTTCCCTTTACCTTTGAAACAACTTCAGATGTAAATAAAATTGTGGCTATCACATTTCCCTAGGGATTAAGTACTCTTACTGTTCAAATGTCATTAATTACCCTTAATGCCGTTATGAACTATTTGGAGATTATCATTATTAAACTGTTAGAGTATTTCTTAATTCCTCACCAGAAAGCCACAGAGTGACTCGCTGAGCCTATCCTCCCCCTCTTTTGTTGAAATAACAATAGCCTAGAGAAATTGTGTCCGCAAAGAAGAAGTCAAGAAACAACAATAAAACACATTTTGTTGGATTAAATGAGTGGTAGAGAGAAGAGTTTGGGGTTTAAACCATGTTCTGTTTCATAAGTGGAGTGTCTGGGGCTGGTGCAGCCCCATGGGAGTGGCTGGGGTGCTCTGAGGGACTGGGGATGCAGCAAAAATCCCTCTAATAAAAGGGTCTTATCTGTAACACGCCTGTTTGGGCACACTGATGTCTGAAAAAATAAGTTTTAGGATCCCAAGTATGTTTCACTGCTGTAAAAAATAGCAATTAAAAACAGATATGGATACTGTATAGACCGGGTTTGGCATCAAAATAATTCGCACTCAAAAATTCAAAATACACGCATTTTTGTCACAACCTCATCCTTTTTCTGCAAAATACTAAAGCAATGAGGATTTTAGCACAGTTGTTATTTAACTGTGCCACATGGCTCTCTGAATAACCGTTGGGCTGGGAGGGTTTGCTCCACCACAGGGGCCACGTGATCCTACTACAGCTCAGATCCTCAGCTCTTCCAAGAAAAATCACAGTGCCTGGATTCGTATTTTGAAGTCTATGTTTTGCTTTGCTATTATTACTCAACTTGTATTTTTCATTCAAATGCCCGCCAGCACCTTTACACTCACGTGTTTAAAAACTAAACTAATGCATTTAGCTACAGGTAAATAGGATCAAACAGAAAAAAGGCTCAATGGAAACTTTTTAAGGAATACCTGGAAAGGTGGGAAAAGACAAATCTAAAGTGTTTACTCACTTTTGCTGCTGGAAAACAAGCTTCTTGTCAGGCAGAAATTAAGACACGCACTCCCCCCACTTTGTGCTTACACATTAAATTAACAGCTCTGAGGATTTCTGAGGGTGATTTTTTCAAACAAAGGACTAAGAGGGTTCTCCAAGGACACAAGCAGAGGACCTCAGAGGTCCTGCTTTCTTGGTTTGCATTTATATCTCCCCTTGCCTCTGTTCCGGGGGAGTTCCCAATTCACGTCTGAAACACATTGGGCCAAATTTGTTTTTTTAATAGGACACGAGAGTTGACAGGTGATGCTGCCAGTCACCAGCTTTGTAAATTATCCCCAAATCAGTCAGAAGGGTTTTTCTCTGGGAGTGCCTGTCCTAGGAAGGAGGGGGACACTTGAAAAGGGATTGCTGAAAAGCTGTGCTGGTTTTAGAAATGGGGAAAGAGCCTCAGAAGGGCCATCACAGAGTGACACTTATGAGATAGGAAAAAGCTTTTCTCTGCCTCTTTTCCTGATCAGATCTACACATTGCAGAAGCCACAGCTCCCTCACAGAGCTCTGCTGAAAGGTAACACAGCACTGGGGATCTGTTATGAGTTATTCCAGTGAGGAATGTCTGGCTTTTTATGGTTATTTTAATTGGTGACAGTACTCACTACTTAAAGTACTCAATCTGGCACTGAGGTTCTCCCATGTCCTGCTCCATCCTGAACACTCATCCTGTCTCAGGGCCGCTTTCCCATCCTCATCAGAGGCTGCTGCCCCATTCCTGTCCTTGCTCAGGCATTATCTGTTCTGCTCTGTGTAACACCAACCCGGGGCCAGCACTGACATATTTCACCAGAGATTAATACTCAGGCTGCCTGTCCAGAGAGCAGGGAAAGCTGATAAATACCACAAGCTTTAAAGCAAACCTGAACTCAACCCCCTTTTTATATCTTTTGTTCACACCAGTAATTAGAAATTCTGCCTGTTCTTTGATACATAAAATAAGGTTTATATCAGTAAAAAAAGCATCACTGCCAAACTGGTAGGCCTGACAAAGGAAACTGAGCTACACACCTTGACACAATTTTCTCCTAAGCATCTCTGAGAATTTTACTGCCAACAGCAGCCTTTACTTTGCAACACTTGTAGGAGAAGGCAATTATTATTATGCTTTTAGAAATAAGACACAGTGACTTAAGTGTCTCATCAAAGGACAAATGGAATAAAAGCAGTAGAAACGTCAATATGTCTTTCCCATTGACTTAAACACAACCCTTCCAGTCTGCTGAGCAATGGAAGTTTGGGGGGCTTCATATCCAGGGCAGGCTCACATCATTGTGCATAGGACATGGAAAACAAAGCCTGCATGATTGACCCTCCTCTCCCATTTTGCTGGGGAATCAGGAGCTCAGATCATTAGCACTCACCAGAGTACTTGTCTTGTCTTTCATATTACGGATGAAAGAACAACTGTGGGCTAGTGAGGATGAACAACCTCCTTCACTTAAATTCAGAAAAGAGGCAGGAAGGGCAGCTCAGCAGCTTCTGCTTCCATCCTCCTTTATCTCCCGCCCCTCACAATCTTCTCCTCCTTGCACTGCTCCCACCTCCTTGCTCCACCGCCCGTCCCTTTCCCATAAGCAGTGCTGTTACTCATCCATCCTAGCACACCACATGGAAAAATCCTCGTTTCTTTCTTTCCCAGATTAAACTTCCAGAAAGATGGGACAAGCCCAGAGACACTACCTGGGGGAGGAGACAACAGGCTGCCAATCATCCAACAAGCAGAAAAGCAGTGGGAGGCTGGAGCTGGGAACCACCACATCTCCCAGTTTACGTCCTTCGAGCCACCATGGCTCCCAGCCCTCATTCCTTGTTTTACACTGCTCAAAACCAGCCCACGTGTTGTGCTGTGCTGGAGCTTGGGAGGCTGCTAACCCCCAGCATAGGTCATGGAGAAAGGACTTTCCTTTCATCCCCGCAGGCAGCTTTTGGCAAAAAAAGGCCAGGGAATAATCACAGGACAGTAGTGACTCACTGTTTCTGTCAGCGGAAAGAATCTCTGCTGCCCAGTGCTCCTCTTCTCCCACCTGGCATCACCACCAAAACCACCACACCGACAAGCAAGGAGGTTATGCAAGGCTGTGAGGCCGGAATATTAACTTACAAAAGTCAGGAATGGTGGGAAAGGGCTGCCAGCTTGACTGCATCAGCTTCTCTGGCCTGCTAGGAAAAATAGGTCAAGGTTTTCCAAGGTGACCAACAATTTTGGATGTCCAACTTTCTGCATGTTTAAAAACAAGCAAAACAAAACAAACAAAAAAAAAAGTTTATTATGCCCGAAAAAACACTAAATGTCTATCACTGAGGGGGGAAAAAAAGACAGCCAGACAGCTGCATGTTTCAAGGTCCTTGCGGTTGAGCACCCCAGAAAAAACAAATTACCTTGAGACAGAAGCCCCTGAAAAAAAATTTTAAAAAAATAAGTCAAGCACTGTGTAAAAAAACAACAGAGGAAAGCCTGTGGGTAAATAACTAGTGGGAGCTCACAAGAGCACGGCTCAGGATGCATGTGTGTTTCTACTGCGGGATAGAGAACAATTGAATTACGAGGAGCTCTTAAGCAAGTAAAGTAAACATCTTTTGGCAATTTAGTGCTGCACTTTGAAGCCTGGCGATGTCATACAAATGGTGAAATAGCACGGACACCCTTCTGCTGGCTAGTTTGTTTAATATGGTGAGTCGGGAGTTTTTGGAGCGCAGCACTCTTTTATGAGCTCACGAGCTGGAGGAGGGAAAGTGTGGAAGGAGCAGGAGAGAGATGTTTAAGCAAAGCTGCAGTTGCCCAGAGCCTGTGGGAAGCAGCTCGAGCGGGAAGGGGCTGCGGTGGGAGCCCTGCAGCATCCGGGGGGCTGCCACCATGGGAACAAACCCCGAGCATCCCCCACCACGGGAAAAGAGGGGGAGAGACAGAGGTATGGGGTGAGGCGACAGGGATAATCACATGAGCGGGGTTAATTGCTATAAATATCAAGAATCAAATCAATATGTCAAGATGTGTGTTCCACTTTTCACATATATGCGGCACGTAAATGAGAAACGGAGAGAGAGGGAGGAAGAGCTAGAAAGAAAAAGGAGAGACTACTAAAGAAATAAGCCCCCCTGTACAGACAGCCTGACGCCAGATGGCTTCTTCTAATAAATATTCAACCTTAACTCAGTTCCCATGTAACTTTGTTGTAAAGCTGCCAGCACACCCACACAGATCTGGGCCAGCAAAATGATTACAGTAGTACAAACAAAATAGTGCAATAGAGGAAACAGGCAGACAGGGTCCTGTATACAGAAAGACAGAGCTGTAAAGATGTGAGTTGATGAACCTTTAGATTTAATACTGAGAAACTTAAAATAATGACTTGGGCAGAGGGGAGAAAAAGCCTTGGTGGAGGGGGGAACACACCGACTTATTTTTTCCTTGCTGTTGCTTTTATTGT
This sequence comes from Pardalotus punctatus, assembly GCA_013400915.1. Taxonomy (NCBI): domain Eukaryota; kingdom Metazoa; phylum Chordata; class Aves; order Passeriformes; family Pardalotidae; genus Pardalotus; species Pardalotus punctatus. The sequence continues at coordinate 363,089 of VZTX01016142.1, forward strand.
TGGGAATACAGAGAACATCGCTCTGCTAAGACAGCAAACGAGGCACTATAAATCAGTTGCTCTTCTGCATATTTTCTGCATTCAGCTGGAATTCAGATACCTTCCCTGAAATCAGAGCCCAGCTTGCCTTTCCGCTGTTTCTTGTGCTCACATGGGGCACAAGTTAAAAAGGGAGATTTTGTGCATGACATTTTTTATATTAATTGGGAAGAGAAAGAGGAGGTTTGGTACATTCTTCGTAAGAAAACACTGGCTCAGTGCTCACAAATATGCATTTCAGTTGTGCGAGTGTTTTTGCCCCGAGCTCTTTAATTTCAAAATTGGATTATGAGATCTGAATATCAGAACACACCATGTTGGCAACCCCAAAACTATTTAAACAGGACCTTGACCAAATCACGATCTCGTGCTAAGATTAGAAGCAGTGGAAAGGCAATGAAAAAGGATGTGCTTTGCAGAAAGCCTTCTATTGATAAAGTGAAGCAAAAAAAAAAAGATAGAGATTAGAAATTAAATTTTAAAAAATGCTAAGGATTCATTCTATTCATTTATTGAATCTTTTCATGCAGAATATCTTGAGTTTAGGGGCTTACCTAAACTTCTACCTGTAGTTGTGTAACAACCACCTATGAGCCAGCAATGGAATGAGGAATCAGGGAATTAAATTATGCAATTACTTTGGTCAAGAAAGCATCAACATGAGGCAAAGCTCTTCTTTCTCAAGAACATAACCTTTTGGTGTTGTAACTTGTGATGTGCTCCTGGAAGGACATTATTTTGCATGATACAGAAGAGTATAAACAGAATTAATAAGACAGAAATGAAAAAAAAAGTGAGGGGTGTAGGCTGAACGTCAGAAAATATTTCCTGGTTTGTGAGAGTCTCCCTCTGCAAAGCAGATCGACAAGGAGATGTAGTAGGCTGTGGAGTCAGGCTTTCACCACTTCCCTCGGGAGATTGTCACTGGAGGTTTTAAAAACAAAGCTGAACTCAGCACTAGTAAATATGCTGCAGGGAACAACCCTGTGTTGGGCAAGATATGGACAAGATCAATTAACAGATCTCTTCTATGTCTACTTTCTATTATTTTTGACTGTTGGTAAGAAAACTTTGCTAGGGAAAAGCCTAAACCTCCCTCCACCCCCTGCGTTTTCTTTTTTACAGAGAACAGACTCTCTGGCATTGCAGGCTCAGCTCTGTTCATTACAACAGCGACGTCTCTCCCACCACTTTTGCTCTGCCCACCCTTCATCCCCACTGTTATTGAGAAGCAACTGGAAAGAATTTCCTGGAGAGAAAAGAAAGGGAAAAAGATCTGAATCTCCCTTATTTCTGATCTTTCCAGACCCCTTTATAATATTCATCTATTCTGAGCAGCATTTGACACTTCCTTCCCACCCACCCCCATTAGGAATCAGCCGTGGGTTGCCTCCTTGTGCTCCTTCTTCTCCAGCCTTAAGGTGCACATTACAATTCTATTCTTATCCAGAGTATGATAGCATCAAACGAGGAAAGGAGTCTGGGTAAGCTCCATGCCTGAAGAAATGCACACCTTTTGTTTATGGCAGCAGGATGAAAGCCATGAGCTGGAGCCGGACACAAATCTGTCAGCCCTTGGGAAAAGAAGCTGCTAACGACGTGGCTCTGCAGCTCTGAGTACCCCAAGCACATCAAACAATCCTTCATTGGCTATGCTGGCTTGAAGTTCAACATATCTGTGCTTACCTTAATAAACCAGGCCTGAAAAATCACCGTACAAAGCTTAGAGGTGCTTAGAGGTACAAGCGCACCACTTAGACTCCTCCGGCGCTAAGCTTCGTTCTGCAAACAAAATTGGATCAAAATTAGGGCTAAATTCAAAATCAATTTAAATCCTCCCCACACACTTTTTATTAAAAAATATGCCAGATATTGAAGGGAATAAAACCAAAGCACGTGGATTTCTTCCCTGCGGAGAAGCAGAGAGATGAGCCCATGGCTAAGAGCGGCATTTCCCTGTGGGCTGGGGTGCCACGGCGTGACCATACAGTCATATAGCAAAGCTCCTCTAAATCAACACAGACTTTGATTTTCATATTCATTTAACAGTGTCAAGTTTCTATTAGGATTGTTTATTTCATAAAAGGAAAGAGGCAAAGGGACATCAGGAGAAAAAGATCATGGGGAAAATTAATTAGCAAAGAAACCTTAGCAGAAAGAAAATGATGGACACAGAAGGTTCTACCCCATCCTCTCCGTGTCCTCTCCACTGCCAGTCCCATGGTCCCAGAAGAGGTGCCACAGCCTCAGTGGCAGGCAGGGCTGGAGCAAACCTCAACCCTCCCTGGCTTCTCAGCTAAGCACCAGAATGAATCAAATGAAGGCAAAAACATGGAAAAGGGAACTGTGAGCTGGGGAGGAAGGGAATGAGGAAAGAGCTCTGCAATGCCTGGAGGCACCCAGGATACAAACAGGAGAAGGAGGAGGCTCCAGCAAAACACTTTCCACTGCACTTCCACTGGGTTGAATCCCTCCCATGAAGACATTGCCCACATCCCATCTCCTCCCACCATGGAGCAGAGAAGGTTTTGGCCCAGTGCAGTCACAATGGCTGGGGCAGTAGAGAGACGCTGCAACACAAAATATTCTGGGTTGGAGGGGACTCACAAGGATCATTGCATCCAACTCCTGCACTGCTGGAACCAAAGTCCTCCAAGATTTTGAGCTGGAAGTGGCAGGATCACTATCCCAGCAAGGAGTTGGTGAGGGTCAACTTCTCAGCTCCTGTTAGCAACCTAGATGAATACTTTTCTGTCATTTAGCTTCTGGAGGTTCTGCCTGAGGGTTCAGCACCCTGCTGGAAACCACCAGGATTCAGTAGGAAGGCATGGAGCTCGAAGCATTACATCCTCATGATACAACTCCCATCACATGGGATTTCTTCAGTGCAGGGTACTCACCTGGCCGAAGCAGCAAAAATCTCACTATTGCAAAGAAATTTTTTAAAAAGTTTAGAAAAAGGAAAATAAAATTGGTCAAACTTACATCTTTTTGCAAAATTCTGTGTTGTCTTTGAATCACAGGCAGTTATTTTAGACACGAGACTGAGCAGAATGCATTGTTGATGCTCTCAGCCATTAGTTTATAAATTGAATAAGATAGATGTGTTCATTCATATGAACTAATGTAGATTTTTTTATGAAGGTTTCGTATTATACAAATCCATTAGCATATTTACAAATTAATCTTCCCTTAGGAAGAAAAAAGATCAAAGATTTACAGAAGGAAGTGCTTTATTACTTTTAAACTGCCTTTTTTTTTTTTTAAGAAAGAGAAAAAGAAATGAAGGGAAATTATGTTGAACCATAAATGTTTCTTTATGACTACTGTACAGCAGCTTTGTGGGAGATTTAAATTTACTAAAGGGCAAGGGGGACTTTAAGCCATCTATATGAGTTCAGTATTAAAAATATATATACATGACAGGTGCCCATATAAGTTCATGCAGTACAAAATATTCCATAAATGAGCTCATTTATCTGAGTAATTTAAAAAGAGCTTCTGCACAAGGGGAGATATTTAGTATGAATTATAGTCCGTTTACCTTTCATAAGTTTTTTCATCACTTCCCATACCTCCTTTGGTGCTACTGAAAATATCTGTAGCTATCACGCCTTATATTCAACCTTGCTATTCCCCTATTCCCAGGAAAGCCCTACTGGTGAAGTGGCTCCATGTTCAAGATATGCCGTTTGTAAAGCCCTGCATGCAAGATTATTTCTTCATCCGTGCCAGATAAAATAAGATCAGGCTAAGAAATCTTTTATCTAAGCAAATAACTTGAGTAACAAAGAGCATTCCAGGTAAAGAAAAAAAATCTCTGGGTTCACCCCCATCATTTAGATTTGACTCAGTTGTAAAAGATTCCTCCTTCTGTTTTCAAAATTACTTTGTACTATGGTTGGAAATACAGAGGAGTAGAGCAGCAAGGAAACGAAATGAGATGCAAACCTTTAATGATTTATTAATAACCACTTTCTGAGACATTTCTAACTACTAAAGAGAAATCAGAACACTAAATACATTAAGATCTTCAAGGGCGGGGGGTGGAAGGGAGAACTATCGGAAAGTTATGAAAATAAAGGAAAATTTCCAAGGCAAAAAAACCCACCTGACAGCTAAAGCATATCTGAGGTAGAGCTGCTCCTGCACTGCGACAGGAATTGGAACAAGATGACCTCTGAAACCCCACCCAGACACAAGCTTTGTACTTCTATACTGAAATGTCTGAAGAACTTTTCCAACACATACCAACCTATAAAAGATTTTTTAATCCTTTAGGATATATCCCAAAGGAAAAATGCAAGGCTATTACTAAGACTACAGTTAAATCACCATCCATGAACAGAATAACACTCATTTTCTCATGATCGCTGCACTCACTCAAGTAAAACTTCTTTCACTTCTTGGAGCTTGCTGAAAAATTGATGTTAGATTAAAAAGGACCAGAAACCTCCACCTCTCCTCCTCTCCACTACACATCCAGCAACAAATAAAGTCTTCCATCAGCAGGACAGCCATGGATTTGCCGTACTGGAGCCATGGACACAAACAGGCACATGCAGAGAGGTCCCTGCCAGGCAGGAAATGGTTTCACAGGGTCTCATTGGAGGAGAGAAAGAAAACCCCAATAAACACTACTAAGAAGCAGAAATTTTACTGTTGTTCAAAAAGCTGCACATTCCCTTTTCATAACTTTCATCACTAGTGACTGGAGCCTACACAAGGAACCAAAATGGACCTGTCCTCCTACCTAGCCCTCCTCTTCCAAAAAAATCTCCCCCTTCATCCACATTCCACCTATCCCCATGAAAGACACATCCTGTGAGTGAGTTTTGAATGAAGGATATTCTTCCTCTACTCTGGAGCTGACTTGAATTGTAAAACACCTCCACATCCTCCTGTTCCCATTCAGGAGTGCTCTCCCTGAATAACCAGGCAACTTCATCTCTCTGTGTCTTTCCCTCTGTTTTCCTGAGGGAAGCTCTCCAAAAGGTTTCCCTGTAATAGTTAGAGGGGAAATTCAGTGTCATTTTTTGTTTTCCTTCAGACGTTGCATTTGGCTATCAGAGTGCTCAGAGTTAGCAAACCAGAACTCTTCAATGTCTCAGTCAACCCACTTGGGAAATCAATAAAAGATAAGACTTCCCATGTTTCAGTGCTATGAGGGTTGGTAAATGCTTCTAAAGTGCTTTGAAAACCTGGAAAGGTGTAATGTTTTTATAATGGCCTGAATGCTTTGTAGTTCTACAGAATACTTTATTCCAAAATCTTAAGCTTTTACAAATAACTAACCTTAACTATGACAGTCCTATGAGATGTCTGTAAATAAAAAATAATGTTCAGGATAGTGCTTAGTCCACCATATCTTAGTCCAAAATACTGACATCAGATACTGTAATTTATCGTTCATATGATCTTCTAGTCCTGCTGAAGTCTATGAAACCTTTTTGTTGAAAATATTATTGGCAAACCTACTCAGTAGAGTAATGCTAATTAGCTCAGGATGGAAAAGTTGTGTATTACTCGAAATTTGGCTCACAAAGGGAGAATGAATAAGTAAAGAGGCACGTCTTAGAGCCAGCAGGAGAGGAGTCAACAACTGAGGTTCAACTATAGAAAAAAATAATTTTAAAAAAAAATATATATATATATCTTACCAGAAAAACCCTTAGGCCAATGTTCTCTCAATCCAAGAGGCATTTAAGGTTAGGACCTTACACTTTCCAGTCATTCCACTCTCCAGCCATCACCACCTTGTTAAGGATACTGACTACATCGCACATGTGAGAGGAAGTTTGGCACCACAAGTTTTCCAGGTGAAAAAGTGTGTCATCAATGAAGAAGAATTACAAGTCATTAAATTGGAGTGCATGCTGTGCATGCCTCTTCAATTCAATATAGGGAATTAAGAAGTCAAATGCCTGTGGCATTAAATATGAATGATGAATGCGAGAAATAAAATAAGTAGAAGAGAAATCTATGTGTTTCATTACATGAGGTAGCTGTGCCACTGGCACCTTTTGCTTTTGTATTAAAAAAAAAATGGTTTAAGATTAGAAAGCAAAGAAAACTCGGTTTTTAAGGAAATTCATATACCATTGTGATGAGATTAAGAAATAAAACATTTTCCAATTTGGATTCCATTCTAATAATCTGAAAATATCACAGTGTATGATATTTTATGAACCAGGAATTGAGAAGAATAGCAGACATACCTTTCTTCACAACGGGCTTCTGAAAGAGCAGCCAATATTTAAGGAAAGAACACAAGCTATAGAAAAAGAGCAATGTCAGAAGTGACATATTATCCCATTTTAAGGCATGTGTTGGACTCCTTCTTAGAATACGAAGGATAAACAACATGAGCCACAAAGGCTTCTGTGTGTATCACAAAGCACACGGCATGGGAAACCACTTCTCCCTCTCTCAGACGGAAATGGTTTCTTTCATCTCCGATCAAGTTTCAGAGGTATTTTTATTTATTTACACATGAAGGGCTGTGAACCAAATTCACCTCATCGTTTCGTACAATAAATTGAAAAATACATCTACTCAGCAGCCTCACCAAGACATGTAACAGTTGCAGTTGTGCTCTCCAGATAGTCAGATGTCCTCTGCATCCAAGACATCTCTCTGATGAACATCTAATATGAAGCAAAATTCTATTAATCCTCCAAATGTGCTTGAACAAATGACTGTGCTCTGAAAGAATGAGAATTGAGAGCAGCCAGGTAGCATCTAGAAGTACTAAGAAAGAAAACAAAACAGCTGGCTGAATATTTTTCAAGATGCTGAAGATGAGAGAAAAGAAATTCTATTAACTTATCCCCAATTTCACCAAAGATTCAGGTAAAATTAAGGAGTGCTAAGAGCTCTTGGAAATAGAATATATTGGTGAGAGCATATTAGTGATATTTTCTTGCCTGTTTGATGATTATGAGATTCCAAGACGACACAGTATCCAGACAGTTAAATATCAATAAAATTTGATCCATTTTATATTACTTACTAATATTTCTGGATACATAATGAAAACAGGAGCTCCTTAAAGACCTGCAAAATTTTCTGTTCCAAATGAGCCAGTTTGGAAACTCTCACTGAAACATAACACACAGTTATTGATAAAATTAAATTCTGATGATTTTTGAGGACAAAAGCATGAATTATATATATACATAAGCACACACATATAAATAACATACACCATGAATTTTGGCACAAACTGTGTTTTCTGTCCCATACAGTCTCATCTACATTTTCCTCAACTTACTTTTAGGGATAAAATATGAGATGTTTGCATCACGTAATTTCCTTTTCTCTACATTGTTGTGTGATAAATCACAATGAGGATGGCATGGATCACATCCCAGTCACCAGAATCACTGTGAAAGAGAAATCAACAATTTGAACCAGACACTCACCAATCCCAGAGCATCTGATATGGGGGCTCCTTTAAATCACTTAATACAGTCTGCCTTTGTGCAGGCACCTAGAAAAGAGAGAATATTGCAATTAATCCCCCAAACCTCAGGCACTGCACCTTTGTACAGGCACTGTGTCCTTTTATGAATTCAACATGTTTTTTGACATTTAACACGTGCTTTGTTGTGGGAACTGTGCAGCTGGAAGTTTTCACAGTTGCTTTTCCTCAAAACTCCCATTGTGGAAAAATCACAGCTCCACCAGCACCATCAACCACATCCTTAATACGGTTGATGGAATAACTCAGGTGGCACAGGAATCCTTGAGAATTTCAATCTGAATTAATTTTTTTGAAATAAGATTTCTTTTCCCCCAGTGCCAAAACTAAAAATGATGTAAGTGCAAAAGTCTCTGTAGTAAATTAGTGATAAAAGAATAAAACAGTTAAACGAATATATTTCTCATGCTTGAGGGCTGTGTGTTTAACAGTTTTCTAACTGTTCATTCATTTATATAAAAATACTTTGGTTATTATCTACTTGAGTTGAAATTAGATATTTAATTGACTGGAGGGAATGAAATCCGCTCACTTTTAAATAAAGCAATGATTTAAAAATATTCCTGTAAAGTGATTTGTAAGACCACACCAGCACTAGTTCTTGGCACACGTCCTTGTCTGTGTATATATTTTAAAAGCATGGTTGTTTTTACAAATGTAGTACTGTGAGAGCTAACTTCTTCAGAAACATGTTTATCTTAATTAGGAAAGTCAACAGACTTCTAATGGGAAGAAATGCGTATTTTTCTCTGTGGTATCTAAAGCATCAAAGGCCTCGTTCTCATGCCAAAACAATCTTCCTTCCTGCCTGCCTTTCAAACCCAGGTGATTGCAGACAGCTGAGCAGACATTTTCCCAAAAGCTTCTATTGACCTGGCTCCAGTCCTTTCCCGTGCTCTGTCTCCTTTTCTATCCGCATGTCACTTCTCTTTCTCTTTCTGTGTATTTGTTGTATTTTTGCCTGAGGAAACCTAGGGATATTCATGGCACTGAGGCAAATAATGTGGAATTAAAAACTAAATTCTTCAGGCCTTATCCTAGCAACAGGACCATCACCATCTGTTCAGAGGACAGGACTGCCATTATCCACTGCATTCTTTGTACGTACTCCATCACCTGTGAGGGGAAAAACATTGCCCCTTATCCTGGGGTCTTTGTTTAAAAACAAAGTCGTCTGCTTCTCTCTGGTACCAATACATTTCATAAATGTGATATACAGTACATTTGAAGGGATTAGGCAGCAATAAAAGCCTTAAAAGCATAAAAAGAAGAAAAAAAACTCTAAAGGGAGGACATCTGCATGATAAAAAACAAAAGCAAATATTGTTCAATTTAAATAAACAGTTGAGATTAATTAGCAAAAGTTCATATGAATTCTTATATCTACTACCAATATCAATGATGCAAGCACTACACCTTTGACTTAGGGAAAATTTTACAGCAGTAGTAGAATTGTTATTAGGGTTTGGGTTTTTGTTTTTTTTTTTAATTTAAATATCTGATTTAAAATCTGTGCTCCCCAATGTACTGTAAAGGCCATTTTGGCTGCTCACAAACACGTCTGCAGCTGAAGTCCCAAAATACAGCAACAGAGGCTGAAGGGATGCACACCTTTTACTGCAGGAAAACATGAAGTTTCTCAAAGAGCTAAAATACTCCACAATTTAATTTGAAGTCATCTTTTACTCTCTAAGAATAGTACTCCTTATTCCTCATTTGTTTTAGCTTTGAACATTTGAACATAGATAAAAGTGCATGAAGGAGAAAGAGGTAAAAATCAGGGAATTAAAATAAAAAAAAAATCTGGAAATCACAGAAGCAGCCTTGACCTCATATTATGTTTTCAGTTTAAAATTATAATTTATAAAAGCTGGTTGACTGGCTGTCTCTGTTGTTTTTATGCCACTTATAAACAAAGCTGCAGTCATATTTATTTCTCAGGGCTTACAGACATTTGTGGTGTGCAGCTTGGCAACAGAAACTGGTAAAAATCTGCCCACTCCTACCAAATCTCCGAAATGCTCATCCCACCCCACAACAGCCACCAGGCTGAAGGTGCAGGATGCTGCATCCCCACCTCCCTGGGGAAGGGGAGGGCAAAGCCACCTGCTCTAATCACCCTCCTCTTCCTCTCCCCAAGGGGTGAAAGTAGGAATGAAATTCATAGCCTTAGAATTGTAAGTGAACTTCTTCTACTTTGCCCAGGCTTTTTCCCCATTCCAAGTTCATCAATTACCTTAATTTCTTCTGCATGGCTGCAGGCTGCGAGGCTGACAGGAAGAGATTAACAACCTGTTTGGTGGATCAGAGGACAAGGGTTGTCCTAGATGGACATTCAGCAACACCTGAACACAGAGGCTGGACCCATCTCATCTTCATTTTCAAGTAAAAAGCTGAGTCCCTTCAGTTTTCTCACAAATATTTATGTGGATTGGAAAAATTTCAAAGGGAATGAAGAAGAAATAACCCATCATTTAAAAAAAAAAAAAAAAACAAAAAAAACTTAAAATTTGCCCTAGACTATTAATTTATTGGATTAATGAATTTCAGTCCCTGATATCAAACAAGGGCTAATGGTTGGCCTCATCCAAGCACAGTTACCCAAATTTACGTGAGCAAAGAGGTCCAAAGCAGAAATACAGAATTTTTTTTATCTAGAAGTATCTGGGATGTTTTGTGCTACGGAATAATTCATCAGCTCTTCTGTAAACTTACATGTGAGTGGAGAATCTTCCTTGGAAGCCACAGGGATCCCAGAGGTCCCTGGGCTCCAGATAGAGGCTGGTGCTTTAATGCAGCATGCTCTGCATCGAGGTGGCCTCAGATAGGGACACCATGTTGGCCAAACATGAATGCAGTTGTGCTTTTGAAATTGCCTCTCAATGGAAAAATCTGTCTCAAATGGTACTACTTCAGTTTTGTCAACACCAACATAAAGATTTATTTTAAAAGCCTTTGAAGCATTGTTTGGATTTTGGCTTTCTTACCATATTATTAAACTTCTCATCTTTGCATTCCTCCAATATTTCATGAAAGTCATAAACTGCTGTACATATTTACAGAACAGAACCGATGGTGCCCTCACTGTAGAGAATACAAATACCTGTATTAGTATTCACGCAGCCCTGCCGTCATTACAAACCAGCCTTTAACAGAGAAGGAAAGATAGAAGCGTTATATTTCATATAGAAAATTGGGAGATGGTAGAGGGAGGGGGAGACCAGAACATAAATGTACTGAAAACAAAACTCACATTTCAGCCACAAACTTATATTTTTAGCAGTGCTCAAAATGCAATATAGAGACTGAACTAATGAGGCCCTCCATACCTTTCTACTTTCGAGGAGGAAGTTGTTTGTTATTTAAGACTGATAAAGAAATCCACTAATTAAAATATTCTGAGATGAATGGTAGCCTCCAATTATTTTCCTGATTTGACACAATCTAGTAACAGCATAATATAACAATGTTTTACACAATATCATGGGATTTTGTGAAAACAAAGTACAAACTGAATTGGAATTTTGAGGACAACAACAATAGAGCACTCACAAGCCAGCCCATGGCTGGATTCATCTCTCTCTGTTTAAATGAATACAGAAATGAACAGAGGAAAGCCTGATGTTGAGGAATAAGCAATTGTTAATAAGAATAAGAGTTGCAAAGGAGAATGTTAACAGCAGGAGGTAGTAAAGGTTGCAATGGATTACAGAATCATTTAATAGGTTGGATTGGAGGGGACCTTAAAGCTCATCTCGTTCCACCCCTGCCATGAGCAGGGACACCTTTCACTATCCCAGAGTGCTCCAAGCCCTTGTCCAGCCTGGCCTTGAACAATTCCAGGGATGGGGCAGGCACAGCTTCTCTGGCAATCCTGTGCCAGGGCCTCATCTCACCTTTTTTGTGTAGTTTATGTGCAATTTTAGCAATTCTACTCTTTTATAAACAATTTACATGTGCCCCATCTCTAATTGCTAAGTATCCACAAATACAATAAAGCACAGAGCTCAACTTTTTCCACTCCAGAATCCATCGCAAATCAGCAAAACGCTTGCCATCCAACTTGATATCTGAATACAAATAACAGTACAAACCTCCTCTCATTTCCAGTGTAATATAACTGAGCACCACAGCAACTGCTGAGAGCACACCCAAGGTCACTGATGAGTGAACTGAAGAGGCTGCAGGGGTGGGAGCTGGGCTGTTCTAGGAACACAGGCTGGTGTGACAGGGACCTTCCAGGGCTGCTACCCACGTGGAGATCTCTCACTCCATAACACACTTGAGTTTGGCCACTTAAAACAAGCTGTATCTCAATTTTACCCTTAGTAACATGGATATTAAACATTTGTCTCCATCCTGATGTATTGCCAGGAATTTCTGTTTTAGAGGAACATTTTGAAAGCTACAGAGGAATGGAGATGATGGCAGTAACTATCAAGCCAAAGCTGAGCTGCTGGTGTAGTGCGTAAGCATAATGATAATGGGGAATGGTAAAGACATTTTAAAAGCTGCTCACTGACAGCTCCAGGTTTGATTCACATCTCCAAGCTGCCCAGCCAATTGCTAAGAGAGGAGGTGGGAAAAATAAATAAAAAGCTCTTCTTGTCACATGGTGTTTCTTCAGATAGACCTGATAGCCCTGTAGTGAGTACAGCTCATAACCAGTAGCATGAAAAGGGGCAAACAAAGGTAAAACACCATTAATTATGGAGCTGGCTTGACTGAGAAGGCCAGAAATACAGGAGCAGCTGATGGGGTTGGAATCTTCGATGACACGCTGGGGCTGGGAGCCACGGGCACTCACAGGAGTGGTGCCAGGGCAGGGCTGCCAGCAGGAAGGTGGGGAGCCCGGCGAGGCAGGGCTCGCCGCTGGAGCGGTGTTATCCAGCCACAGCCCGGCAGAAACGGCTTCTGTTGCTACTGCTAATGATGAATACCATATGCTTGGCTCTTGCTGTTATAAAATAAGTTACGTTACTACTGCCGGAGAGTGAATCAACTCTTTTCTTTCATTAAAAATAGACATTTTTTGCCCATTCATATTTCCTCGGCACTAGTATGTGGGCAAAAAGGTTTTGAAAAAAATCAAAATATCCTCCAACAATGCTTTTTTCCTGCCTTTCACCATATCATCACCTTGTTCCATTTCAGATACAGCATCCCTTTTCTCAGACAATAATCCTGAAACAGAAGAGAAAGAACTGATATGATCATTCATACAATTTTTTTCCCTCTTTTACTTTGAACCAGTTCAATTCACCATAGTTAAAACATAATGTGTGATTGAAGGCCTTGATTTGGGAATCCTTTAGGAAAAAGGGATGTTTGCTGTAGACATCTAATTTTATTCAGCCTCCCCCACCACTATCTGAGAATCAGCTCTCTTATTAAAGTCATTTTGGCCACCACTTATTAATTTATCAGTGAAAAGGAACCTTTTGGATCCACTTGTTTCCATTTATAACTTCATACACAAACAACTTATTTTGTGATTTCACTAAAGGCGATCCAATCACAGGACACACAATTAATTCAATTAACATGAATCCTGCAGGCCTATCCACTCAAATACCATAGGAATATTTCAAAGTTCCATAATTTAAAACTGTTGTCTTCGGAACAGCATGCTCTGTTCTGTCGTAAAATGGAAGAAGACTTTGTTCTTATTTTTGTTTTCAAATAAACATCCCCCTCTATTTTTTAGGTACATTAGCAGATCTAGATGTATATAGATACATTATATATGGTAACATATACACAGCTGTTAGGATATCACTGCTGTGTGGATGCTCAAACACAAAGGAAGGGATGATTTAAGATTTTGACACATCTTCTTCTACTTCTGGGGTTTTGCTAAGATCAGTTTTTACCAGTCAAATGAAGCAAAGCTCCTGAGGAGCAGCACAGTGTCAGCACAGGTAGGAGAGTGACACAACTGAATGCCACAAAAGACCCCTTTTTCGTACCTCTGACAAAACAAACCTGCATAGTTCCAAAGCCTGCTATAAAAAGAAAACTGGAAAGATTTTTAAAAAATAAGTAAATAAAAGACTGGCAACAAACGTTTAAAACAGAGACAACCCATTGCAGTGCCTCTCCCTGTTTATTTTATGCCAAAACTATTTCCTATCCACCTGTTCATAAAAATGATAAATGCTAAAAGTATCCAGTTATTGTGAATCGGAGTCCCAGGGAAAACGAATACTTTGGCACACAGCCTGTAGGGAAAAAGAACACAATGTATTACTTCCGTCATACGTGTAGGAACTACAGGGGATCATTTTCATACACTTCAATAGGCCACTGTAAATGATCAGCAGTTGATTGGCCAAATTAACCCCAGGTCTACCTCCAAAATGATTACGATTGCATATTATAATTAACGATGACACTAAGGATATTAGGCTCAGAAGGGGTTTTGTTTGATTGAATGAATGATGGATCATTCCATTCAAGGGTAGGTGTTCATGGCATGCTTTGGGTTTATGCATCTCCATGAAACCCTGGAGATAATCTCATGGCTGATGGTAATTCTGGAGAAATGGGAAAGGGGGGGGTGCATTCTGGATTTTAATCTTATTTCTTCCCTTATGGAATGAAATTATCTCAACACTTCTTGGTTGCACTCTAGTCTATCATTTTAATTAAATGTATCTAAGCAGTCATTGTGAAGACTAGACGGGAATAATAGGTTGGAAAACTGAATATTGGTGTCTAAAGGCAGCAAGGAATGTCTGCAGCAGGTATTTATGGACTGTATATGGGCCTTAGTAAAAGACAGGTTTTACGCATGTATTATGAACCAGGAAAAAGAAAGGTCTAAATTCCCAGATCAAATCAAAGCCCTGATCCAAAAGTTTGGGAGTCTGAGTGACCACTGACTTAAATCTTGCCTGCCATCAGCCACTACCTCTAAAATAAACCAGCACCTGAAGCCACATCCCTTGAATTTAATAACCCTTGAAATTTGACTCTGGTTTTAAAACTTGGCTGCAATCACTTTATTATTGTACTCCCACTCCCTTCTTCCTGGGAAAAAAAAAAAAAGCAACACCCCTATGAGCAGTTTGAAAATTTGGGGTTCTAAAGCTGAATTACTGAACAGCCCCAAATAGAGTGCTGGCTCCACACTCCAGCAGAGAGGTGACACACATGGCTCTAAGGGCTTGCAGCAGAAGGCTCTAGAAAACTGAAATACAATATGATTTACCTTCCAACCACCTTGCCTTTTGTGTTTAAACCCTCCAAAGTGAGAAAAAACTTGACTAGAGGCGGGGCTATGGCTAACTCATTCCTGGATGCACCATTCAAAGAAAAGTCTGAGCTTTTTCAAAATAAGCTCCTCCCTCTTCATCTAAAGGCAGAGACAAGTGAACAAGGAGACGTGGCCCCTGAGGTTGTCTTTGCATTTCTCAATGTGATCTTCCTGGAAAATCAGCCACCACAGCACCACAGTTCTTAAACTAACACACTTCTTTGGAGTGTGCAACATATTTCTTGATGGGTTGTAAAAATTATATACACAGGGTGTGTTATTGCATGTGCAAAACATGGCCTTTACCACTGGATTTATCAAGAGATTTATGCATGGTTTGGAGAGAAAACCAACCTTTTCTAATTTTTTTTTAATATTTTCCCCTTCAACAGTTAGCTCATCCCCATGTGTAACTTCAGAAGAATTCCTTCTAATGCCATGTAAGAGCACATTAAAAGTTCTTTCTCTGGGTCTGTCAGAGACAAACTTGAAGCCTTAGATCAGCAGTTCAAAACTGTTATTTGCCACTGAGAAATTCTGGCCTGGGAAGTGGTTACCTTGACCTGTTACTGGAAAGCTGGAAACAATAACCATCATCTCCCTACCTGTTATTCCATTATAACTGCACATCACATGTGGAAAAGCAAATATTCAAGTGAGAAAATACAATGCCAAGCTGCAGTAAAAACTTCATTTTCTTTCTTTTCACATTTATTTTTACACTTCAGTATTCATATAATAGGTAATACCTACAATTAAAATAAACTAGATTTTTATGAGGCAAAATATAAATTCTATTATGAGTTACTTGTTCCTTATTTTTTCATTCTTCTAAGTGCATTTCTTTTCATGAATATATAGGTATATTTGTATAGGTATGTGTAGCCTCTTATGTAGCCTAGAAATAAACATCATTATTACTTTACATCACCAATTTTTCCACTACTAAGTACTGTCCACCTATAGTTTTGAATACAACAGCTACTTGACAGAGTATATTGATGGGCTTTAATCACTGCTGAACATTTCCTGTCTATTTGTAGGCACTCAGAGAAACCCAAGGGGCATCATTTACAAGAGTCCAGACTGAAGAGATTTGACAGGATGTCACAGGGAATAATCCAAGAATTATGAGGGTAAAAACAGTTATTGAATAGCACAAACCAGTGCAATCCTGGCAGTTTAGAAATCCTTGTAAAACCAGAATCACAGTGGTAATCTCTCACCAACATGGCAGTTAGAATAAATTATTTAAGAAATCTTTGTGGAAAACTCAAACAGAACTAAACTCCAACTGAAGTGTACAGACAAGCTTCAGAGAAGGGGAGAGAAAAACTGCTTATGTCACAGTGTTTCCTCATTTCTCAGAAGATGATGCAATCAAACCTTGAGAGTTTTTAAAACTACACACGCACACACACACAAAAGATAGAAAGGCATTTTCATTTTCTTGTTAGAAACTATGCATTAAAAAAAAACAAAACCAACTTTCTTCAGTGTTTTCTGGCTCACACAGGAATAGAAATCATGGTAAAAGTTGGAAAAGATCCTGTTTGCCACTCCAAGTCCAGGAATTGCAGATGAACTGTTTGCACCAAGGCAATTCTGCACTGCTTTACCTGGGCACTTTCTTCCCCAGGGATTCAGAAGCAAAGAAGGGACCAGATGTCACAGACAGGCACTTCTATCCTGCCTGACTCCCGTGCCTCATGTTTTGCACATGTAGCAGCAGCAGAGGTGGTGATTTGGCAGATGGGAACTCACAATAGGAGCAAGTATCTACGGGAAAGAATCCAAGTCAGAGAGGTGACAAGGGAGCTCAGGGGCTGGGGGTGATGGGGAGAAAGAAAACAGGAAAGAAAAGGCAGTTGACAAGAGGAATGCTGACTCTGAAAAAGAGTCAGAGGAAGAAAAAGGGGACAGGGAAAGGAAACCAGCATGAATTATATTGATTAGGGGATATGAACACCACTAGAAAATAATATGAGCTGGGGACATTACTGTTCCCTGTGGTCCTGAGAGCTTCACCTTCCCATTTACAGAAACCTGCATTCCTCGACTGCAGACTGACAGGGAGCAGGTGAAAGGGAGAAGGTGTTGAAGGACTGGGAGGAGGGAAAGCGGCTGCAGAGAGGCATTAGAGAAACTGGGTTTTGACAGGACGCTATGTGTAATTCAGCATAGAAATGCCCTTGACAACGTCTAGGGTGAACCCCGCAAAAAAGTCCTCCTTGTGTGCTTACAGCTCAGTCTCAGCTCAGCAAGTTGCTAAGCCAGGGCCTTGGAGAAGGGAAGTTGATTCCTCTGGTAATGAAAAATGCCTGTGAGGAAGGAAAAGACATACGTGCATTGTGAAGAAAAAAGACCACAGCCCCTGGATTTATTATATACATAATAATTAATAATGACCCAATTTTTCCTATTCCAGATTTTGAAATTCCTTACTCACTTTAATTAAGTTCACTCTAAAAATAGGATGCTGTAGAACAAAGAACTTTTTTACTACTTTAAAAATGCAAGCTTACTCACTAGTTAGGATTTTCCCAGCTCCCCTTGCTTTGGTACAAAGAGCTATTATGACACGATATAAATGCGCTATCAATGGGAGACATTTTTAGATAAAACTTGATAATGTAACATTTACTGATTCCATCTGTCAAGACAGATAAAGAGAATAAGACTTCATAGCAAAACACGCAGGAAACACAAAGGCAACAACAAAAACAAGTGCAGGCAGTGCGGACACCACTTGTGGACCTACAATCTCTAGGAGTTAAATTCTTTCCCATAGACACAGGGCCCACTTTCTACACCAGTATGGCTCTAGGACCTCCACTTTCAACAACACAACTGCATTTACTTGATAGCATTCAGAACCTGTTTACATTATGCATTTTTAAACCCAATTCTGTCTTCTACACGCAATTTTAATGATGAAGAGCAATATGGGGCTATATAGAGATGCCTAAACACACAGCCAGTCTGATGAGACCTCCTTCTCTGAGGCCCATCGCAGCACTGGGCTCATAAACAGCTCAGAAGCCTCACATTCCCCTTCTGAGCCACGAACCTGATTTAAATTCCGAGCAAAGACCAGCATCCCCGGTGAAGAAGAGCAATTGCTCTTTAAACAACTTTTGTAAATGCTTCCTGTGCCAACGAGGGAGCGCAGAGTTTGCTTAGGTGAAATAAAGCAGACGGACAGACCTCCCCATATCCTGCTTTGCTTCCAAGATTTCAATAATGAACAGGGGTGTGCACAGAAATGAAAGCGGTGGAAATGCCAAAGGTATCCCTTGGAGATGTGAGTGTCCTGTTGTCATGTAAAAGAGCTCTTGAATGATAAAGAAGCGGAACCCAATTACAACTGGTTTCATGCTAATCTGAACCCACAACGAACTGTAGGCTTTGGATGGTGCCGTGGTGTCCACAGCAATTAATTCACCTCTTCCTTCCCAAAACACACTAGGAAATTAATTTCCATTGCTGGAATTAATTTGGCACCAGAAGATGAGTAAACATTGTTTGGAGCTACCTGGCAGTGATTTTGAGGTCTTGGGTGCAGAGAAGCGGTGTCTGCCACCTCATGGAGGCTCAGAATCACCACTGCCATGGAAATCTACACCAACTACTGGAGAATGGAGCTTTTCCCAACCCATGATCATCTGGGAATGATGGACACCACCAGGCAAAGAGCAGGATACATCTGGGGGCTGAGTTGGGGTATTTAAATGGATAAGCTCTGAATCTCGGTGTTCCACAAGATGTTCTTTATGGCCACATGAAGAAAGAAATAATATCCAAATTAAAAGTGAATAAGCTTTTTTCAGCCCATTATAAATGATTCTGAACAGTTCCTCGGCTTTGTAAGGAGGCGGTGAGAAGTATCAATTTAGAGTTGTTGGGCAATCACCGAGACGCTAAGTTTTAAGTGGGGCTCACTCTGTAAAGTAAGTTAAAGTCACATTTTAAGAGATTTTGGATTAATTTTCATATGTTTGGGCAGTGAAGGATTCCTAAAACCATTTTCACTGGAGCTTGAATTCCAGTTAATGAGTAGAATTTTACATGCAAACAATCTCAAACTGTTCAGAAGTATTCTCACTAATTATCTTTTTTATTTTTTGCTTGTATGACCAACATTTTTTAATTGTATACAGAAATATCACCAAGATTATAATGTTGTCTGCCTCTTGAGCACGTCATGCCATGTAATACCTGAAAACCAGGAAAAAGTGCGGACCTGATATAGAATTTTGGCTATTTGGGGAGACCTGGAAATACTTAGAAGTCTCCCTTATTTTAAAACATTTCCAATATTAAATAATCCTCCTCAATTCTGTTGGAAATCAAAATTTTTTTAGTTTAAGTGCAAAACTAATATGATAGAAGGATGTCACTATATATTCAGGTGTAATTTATGAAATTTGCATGGATATATAAATAAAATACTTTTTATCCCCCTGGTTAACTCCACTTTCAACCAATCCTTCTGTCTTCTCTCTCTCAGCCTCTGAAGGCTGATGTTTATTTGTGAGCCTTTAAGAGATGTTAAAAAGCAAAGGACTGCATCACATCTCTGGGACACAAAAAACTTTGCCTCCCCAAACCTGCAGCTGATGACACTGGACCATGGCAATGGTCACACAAAAGATTTTGGACTTGGGACAACATTTGCTTTACCTCATCACTATTTTTTTTTCCTGCAAAAAAGCCACTTTTTAGAACAAAAGCTAAAGCTTTTGTGATAGGTAGGGATGTAGACACCCCCCTGCATCATATCTGATTTTTTATTTTTTTTAAATTTAAAAAGGGTCTTATCTATCACCTCAAATTAAGAAAAATATATCCCTGCACTAACCAACTAACCAAACTTAATTTTTGGAATTGCAGCTTTTTTGCTAGGTAGAGAGGAAAAAAAACAAAAGAAAACAACCCTTGAGAAATGGAATTTTGCCCATAGACTGATGACTACAGATCACATTTCTAGTGGGCTTATAACCTGCTCCAGTGAAAACATAATTTTTAATTTGCTTTTAGGGTTATTTATTTTTTTTATTATTACACTAAGGGTTTATAATTTAACGTCAAACATAATTTTGCACGAATTACGAGGCTGCACTATGATGCTGAAGATAAGATGTATGTGACTGGTTGGCACAGCCTCAAACTCAGTTTCTGAGAAAATGGATCACTAATTGGCAGGCTGCCATCCCATACACTGCTCAGCGCAACTTTACATGGAACAAGCAATCTTTTGCAGAGAGTTGTGCACATCATCCTCCCAGACAGTGCAAAGAAAAGTAGACATCTTTTAACAACATTGTCTTTACAGTTTCAAACCATACAGGCAATATTTGATGTTAGAATCATGTGATATTAAATTTGTGCTGTTCTTGAAACAAAACAAAAGCTATTCCTAAATGTTTCTGCCTTAAAAAAAAAAAAAAAAAAAAAGCCTTTTCATGTAGCAATTAAAATACTAAATTATTGGTCATATCACTTCATAAAAATCACACCAGTTTTGATTAATTGTAGTTCAGCCATTTAAGAGCTGAAAAAACATGACATTTTGCGATGATGTCATTTTCCCATTCATTCCAGTGGTAAAAGTCCACCACCACAGCTACAGCAAGAATAATATAAAAATTAAAGCATGGAAATGATCAGAGGAAATAATTTTGACAATGAAGTAATTTCCTAGATTGGTTTTTAAGTATGACTTCTTTGTCAGCTTTAAATAAAAAATAAAAGATGCCATGATTTTATTGAACTTGCATGGGGAATGAGTAATGTGCATATGTAAGAAGTGGTGTCACTTCACTTGAAAATCAAACCATATGCTCGAGCCCAACTAGAACAGAACACCCCAAGAGTAAACCCAAATCAAATATATACACAGGAATCCTGAGCCAAAGTGTGGTGCCTTCAGAACCAAGGACTCCTGAACATAAAACCCACAAAAAAAGTAGGATGTTGGGGTCAAAGGCAATTCCATGACAAATAGACAATATGGAATTTATTCAAATTTTCATTCAAAATTCTGATCAAACCTTTCATTTCCTATCTGAAATGCCCGTAAAATTTGAAGATTTTTCTTCTAAATCAACAATTTAAAAATTTTTTGCTGTTGGTTTGGGTTTTTTTAATATTGTTTTTGAGTGCAGTTGAAAGTGAGGCCCTTGCATATGTTTGTATTTTCATAGGTGCCAAACTGATGCTAGGATCCAATCCAACTTCTTTTGAAATCAATTGGAATTTTTCACTTGACTAGAATTCAAGCATCTGTTATTAGCAATTTCAAAGATGGAGAGGAAAAAAAAAAGTCAAAAATAATCCAAAATTTTTTCTGTCACCTTAGTTCCTCTAGAAATTGTGTCACTTGCAAACTGCTTTATTTCCCAAAAGGAAACCAAAGATGAGAAAAAGAGGTAGTGACAATATCCTTGTGATAAACTTCTGTCCAAAAAGTGACAGCATTCCCCATCAGTGCCTTGCTGGAACAACAGTACATGAAAAGCTCAAATACAGATGCAAAGTCCTCACAAAATCCTGAACTTGCAGTAGGGTCCAAGAGCAGAACTATGGAATGAATTTCCTTTTACAGCAATTTACATCATCTCTAAATGCCTTTGGACTGGAAACAAAACAGAACTTCTGGAAGGGGCCTTAAGTCTTATCTCATTCCAACCTCCCTATCACGAGCAGGGACACTTTCCTCCAGACCAGGTTGCTCAGAGTTCCATCCAAAAAGGCCTTTTTCCAAGATTCCAAGGCCTCAGTTCCCCCCATGCAGAGAGTGCAAGGGCCCTCAATTAACCCACACACAGAACAAGATCCATCCTTCCAGACTCAGAGTGCATTTTCTCATTACCAACCTCCAGGTTAAGGAAAACTTAAATTTAAACCCACATCTCCAACACACCCAGCCACCAACAAAATCTGCTTTAGCACGCCTGAAAAAAGAAGGAGTCCCCCACTGCAAACAATACAGCTCAGGAATGTTGCAACTGCCCAGAAATGAAATTTCATGCGGGGGGGGAAAAAAAAAAGAAAAAAAA
>VZTX01016142.1:385010-442947 GCA_013400915.1 Pardalotus punctatus
AAAAAAAAAAGGAGAAAAAAAAGAAAGAAAGAGAATCAGAAGGGAATCACTCTGCCTGTGCAGAGCCATGGGGAATGAATCATCAGTACCAAACTGTTTTTTCTTTAAAACCGTGCAACAGTTTGTGTATTTAGGACAACGTTCGTTTAGCAAACACACGTCAACACAATTTGCTCAAGGAAAATTTACATATATTTGGGGTAAGGAGGTGACCTCTGGAGAAGAGGAGGAGCCAGGCTCCCTGCAGTGCTGAGTGAGGATTCCCTTTGGTCCTGGCCAAGTCTCCCAAGGCTGCTCCTCTCACAGGACTGACCCAAGGATGGATTTATGACCTCAAGCCTCTCATGGAAATTTACTAACTGGGAGATGCAGTCGTAGCAGCAGATAAACTTCAATTTAACTTAAACCATTATAACCTTCCATTATTTTTTAAATCCATAATATTTTCCATTATGAAGACAATTTCTTGCATGTAGATGATACTTTTGCAGTTTTAATAGGGTTGATGCACTTTTTTTGTTCATGTGGTAACCTGATGTGTAAGATATTTTATTTAAATTACTGAAATTTTAATAATAAAATGTCCCAGCCACCACAGGAGAGAGAAGCTGTTCCTACAGTGCAAGTCAAACATAAGAGGGGACAGCACTGAGCATAGAAGACCTGGGAATAAAGGATCAATAGAGTGGGCTCACTACCCCTTTAAAATTTATGGATGGTTTCTTTGCCAGAAGCCTCATCTCACATCACAAACTGTAAAAAGCAATCAGAACCTAGCCAGGGTTTCATTTTTCTGCATGTACATGGGATATTTTGTGAGATGATTTTCATGCCCAGTCTTGCACTACTGGGAGTCACCTGGATACAAAAGTCTCTTTACCATCTGAGTGCTGTGGAAGTTCCTGGAAAGTGAACTTTAGCTAAGTCTAAAAAATAACTACAATCCGGCCATCCTTTTGCACAAGTTACCCAATTTCCCTGGTAAGGGTCTAGAAAGTAGAAAGTGATTTTTCCACAAAATGATTTCATGTAAACACATAAATGCGAAGTCAGGAGTTTATCTTTTCGTAATGATTGACCAATACGGACCTTTCAGCTTTGCTTGAAGTATCCAAGTTTTTCTTCTCTTTTGTAAATTATGTGCATAATCATCTTTTACTAGATTGCTCTAATGAGTGTACAGGAAACAATATTTCAAAAGACTTCAACAGACTTGTAAGAGATCATTCCCACTCCTGAATGATTTGATTAAAATCTTTTTCAGTTTTAGTTAAGAAATTACTTTCTTATCATTTCATTTTGCCTTTTATTCATGCTTTATACTCCACCACAAGAGCCTCACTGATCCCTCACTAAGCAGCTGGAAATCAGAGTGTTTTGGGTTAAAGGGAGCTTAAAGACCACCTGCCATGGGCAGGGAAACCCCCGCTAGATCAGGTTGCATCCAAGACCGAAACACTTGGATATTAAAAAATAAATATAAATTTGAAAGCATCTCCTTTGCCAGCAAAAGGGTGAGACTTGTCAACAACTGATTTTGGTGTGGTCAAAAGTGGCTGCTGTGTTACTTATAATTTGCTAATTCCATGACAAAAAGTTCCTACTTGTCTCTGAAAACTCTTCTAGTGGGCTGGAATTGACTTCATGTCCCTCCCATCTCAAAAATCCTACTGTAAAACTCTATTTCTCCCCATTCTCAGATACATTTTTCTTCAGTGACTCACCCAATCATCCTGTGACCCAGTTCATCCAGAATCTTTAAAATGACAACAAAACTATAAAAGAATCTGATTTTTTGCCAGAGTTTTCTCATTAATTCATCAGACCATAAGAGCAACCAGACATGTCCACCAGCCCACAGCCCAGCTGTTAGCACAATATCGTGGACATCCAGGTCTTTAGGCATTGCTAAAGGTTCTAGGAAAGGCTGTTTAAATCAGTACTGTAACATTAATACAAATAAAAAAAGAAAAAAAAATCGAAAAAGCTATAAAATGCATCATAATCTCCCACCTTTACACATATCAAGAATATTTTATTTCAAAAGTAATTAACTGAAATAATTTGGCTCGCTGCAGTGTTTCTCGGACTGTTTGTTTTTGAGGTTTCCTTCCCTCAAGAAAATATGGAATACATGAGATCAGTTTTTGAGTCCTTTAATTCACACTGGTTTTTTTCCATCTGTCTCTCCAGTCTGCCCAAAGATTTTTAGGTTTTCAGAGGAGCAGAGCACAGGTGATGGGACTGGGTACCAGGTACTATCCTGCTCCCATCCCAGTTCTTCTCTCCTGTATCCTGTAGCCAACCCTGTTTCTTCCTCAATCCTCCTTTCCCTCTATTTTCTCTTCCACAACTATTTAGTTTTCAAAATTCTCGAGGACAGAGACTGCCTTTACACCTCTGGTTAACCATTGCATTTCTATTATTATTAATATAATTCTTATATAAATGCAGACAGAGTCACAAGTCACAGAAATCACATGTGCCACACACTGGTTCATGTTTCACACGTCCCCAAAAATTACCCAAACTCCAGATCTTCACTTTTGCTTTTTCCCCCTCCAAATTAAATATGTGCAAAACCAAAGCTATTTGAGGAGATGCCGAACACGCCAATGAAATACGAGTTATTTCAACAGCAAATTTTTGCTTTTCTGAAAAAGAAAATATCCAAGTCTGTCTATTTACAAGCTCTATGTGAATCATTAATGAAGGGGCTACTCTTACCCTGAAGGTGCTGTAATTTGTAATACATGCCCTCCTGATTACTTCAAAATCTCAGAATTTTGTTTTTCAGGCACATATAAAAACACATATGCTTGAAATCAAAAATAAAGCAGATAGAGTTTTGTAGACTCCAGTATAGCAGCAAGTGGAACCATTAAGGGTAAAAAATACTGACTATGGAAAAACAGTATCTGTATAGGAAAAAAACAAGCAGGGGTTTCAATATCTTGAAAGCAAAGAAAGTTTAGTGGTTTTTGGACAAAGATTTATTTTTTAAGCTTTACATGAAGGGTCTTCATCCTGTTTTTCCCTATCCAGCCAACTCCCATTAGCTTTAATAAACGTTTTCCCTGTCTAAGTGCAGGCAGAGTAAGGCCTGTTTGGTCATGGCCATTAATTGTATTTGGAAGAGGGGCACAGTCCAGTCCAACTCCAACAGCAATTTCTGTTAGAGAACATCTCTGTACTAACAAGAAATATCTTTTAGAATAAAAAAATATAATAATAACCTACTATAACCTTACATCCATCTATGGCCACTCTTGTTTCATTGCTTTGCATTATTCCAGGTCCACTCTAATACCTTTTATTGCATAGATCGTTCTCTCCAAGCAGCACAATTTCTATTTGCAATGAGTAAAAGCAGTTTTGCCATTTGCATCACTGGCATAAATGAAAAACTACACCTCTCTCACTTTCAAAAATACTTCTAAAGACAAGAACAATCAATTTAAGTGGAACCAACTTCAAAATGAAATGCACTTGCCACAACCAAGACTGCTTCATGTGGGCTCAAGGAGAGGTGAACTTATTACTAGTTTAATCTAGTCATATTTAAGATAAAGCAGTTCATATTTTCAGAACCGAAGAATCAAAATTATAATTGTTTTTGTCATTTGCACAGCAATTTTACTCCTGAATGCGTTGTTTTAGGCAGGAATTAATAAAAATTGCATGCGCTTCAGGTGCTGTGTAGCTCACCCTTTTCCACACAGCCCAGCCTGGAGCTGTGAATGCTCCTTTTCTTATTATCAGTTAATAATTCTCTCTCATTGAGGCAAATTAGGAACTTGACTGTGTTAGAGAGTCCAGAACGCTGCTAGAGGCAAAAAGGGGCTAAATGGCAGAAATTCCTCTCTGAGCAAGATGCATGAAGCACAACATTGTGTCCACCACAAAAGCTGCTCTGTATTTTTGATCCTTTCTAATTTAATTAGCCCAAGAGGTAGCGCATTAATTTGCCAAGAATTCTTCTGATGCGAAAGCTGCCCTCATTGCAGCGAAGGGAAAAAATAACCTGCCTGCTACAGTGGCATGCCAGTAATGAAAGGGGGTTATTTTTGTGTTACAAATGGCATTGCAGGGTTACAAGAGACCTTTAAACCTTTTTATCTCTGGTTGGGTCATATGTAACACAAAGCACTAATTAACCAATTCTGCTCCAGAAATCTTTTTAAATGCTTAGAGTAACACTGTTAGAACCCAGGTCACAGGAAGATATTTTTTAATGTATTTTTTAAAATTTGGGAGGAAAAGAAAAAAATTACATACTATATTAAAAAGAGCGTTAAAAAAAAAGGATCAATCGGCAGCACAAGTCTTGTTCTGTGGGACTCCACATCCCAGACATTTATCCGAGCTTTGTTTTCTTTATGTTTAACGATATTCTTTATGTGGGCAATCTGGAGCCTTCAATTCCCTTAGCCTGTCTCTTGGCTCTTAATGCTGTATTTGTTTGGTAAATTGTCTCCATGTTAATCTTCTTCATCAAATACTTGGGGTCAGATTTGAAAATCTTTGATCAAATCTACTACCACCCAAGCTTCTTCATTGCCATGTGCTTCTGATATGTTCTTGTGCACATTAACGGGTCATTTACTCATTAAAGAACAATGAAAAACATGCATAGTATGAGAGGTCCTGCAGGAGACTTTGAACTGTTTATTAAATCTATGAAATAATTTCTCTCACTTGCCTTTTTATTAAAGGAGATAAGAAGCGATTTTTCAGGGGAATTCCTGATGCTTCATACTCTCCTTTCTCCCACTTTTCTGCTCTACAATGTTCAGAAATTACTCTGCAAAACAAAAGCCATGGCATATGCAGATTCATCCTGTAGGACCGAGAGTAAATGACAAATTACAGAGACTTCATGCTTTCCTACACAGAAATCAAAGGGCACACCAGCTCTTGAATGGGCTGGCGGTTTGTACTACTGGTGCTACGATTCCTGCACATCTCCAAGTCCATCAATTGCAGCAGAGAACCTCACCTTTGGAAAGCAGAACCTGATCCTATCCCTTTTCCCAGCACCCCACACAACTGGCTCAGCACACGCCTCCTGATGCCGATCAAATGCTCCACATCAAACACCTCACTCCCGTTTTTGCTAAAACGGTTGTAGGAAACAAATGTTAAGGGCTTAAAAGAAAAGTATTTCCCAAATGGTTTATAAATTCTTTTCCTGGAGGAAGGGAGAACATGAGAGCTGGGAAGACAACCTGACAAGGGACCTGCAGAGGCCAGTGTAGATGCTCAGGGCATGGACATGACCCAGTCCCTCACCATCACCAGCCAAGAGCTCTATTTACTTTCTTGCGGTTTTCAAGAACATGTTTTGCTGTTGTGTTTGAGGTCAGAGGGACCACAGAGTGAGCCACTCACAAATGAAGTCTGAATATTTCATTTCAGGATTCTTTTCACTTGCTTAATCATTTGTTTTATGTTTATATCTGCTTTTGTTTTTATAGCACATGGCACCAAACAAGTTCAAGTAGATGGCTTAACCGAATGAAAAGTCCCCTTAAAAAAAGAAACCAAAGCAAAACTAACATGGATGTATTATGAAAGTTAAAGGGGGGAAAAAAAAGCCTTAAGAAACAAGCATACTTTTTCAGTTTATTAATATTAAATTTCTTCAAGTTGTTTTCTAACTGCTTTTCACATCAACAACTCCAAAGAGTAAAATCTTACTAAATTCTTACATCAGCATGGATATTGCCCCCTTACTGTACCATATGAGAATTGGGATACTTTTTGCTCTGTCAAAGCTTCATGTAATACTTTCTGGAATCAACTCTTTCCTTTTGTATCCTCTTACCATTTCCACTGGCTGTTTAATGTATTCCTATTGCCAGAACTTGCATGTTTGTAATTACAGTGCAGGAGGCATCACACAGGGATCTCCCAGTCTCTCCGCATAAGCAAAACAAAAAAAAAAAAAAAAATCCAAGAAAGTTCACACTTCCAGACTGCAGCTACGGAGGAACTGCTGAAGATATGGGACTTGTTTTGGCCTAATTTACAAAGATATTGTACTAAAACCGATAAAATGCTGCCTGATGATGAACTTGGTTTGGAGCTGGCTGCCTGTCCGCAGGGGAGGAGAGCTGTGAGCTGTTTGAGCATCGCCCCAGAAAAGCCATCGAAAGAATGCCATAAACAATGGAGTGAGGCGGCCTTTGGACGCAATGACGTGCTGGGCGAGAGCCTTGAAGTCAATGGGAGGTTTGGCACCAGTTTTAATTAGGCCAGGATTTCAGCCAGTGAGCTTCGGGCTCTTAGCAGCCCATTGGGAAAGAGGCCAACCTCAGGAAGAAAGAGGCTGACCAGCAGGAAGAGGAAGCTCCCGGATTTCCCCACAGCAGCCGCTTCCTCTCTCCTGGTGCTCAATAAGTGACGAACCTCATGTCTCGGCTCAGTGCGAGTGGTGGTGGGACCCAAACCACAAGAAACGAACCCAGGCACCAATTTTTTTCTGCTCTGCATGATATCTGGAGGGAGATGCTCATAGAGGAGCCAGTGTAGGAGAGGGGCTTTGCCAAGATTGTCTGTAAACACTCAAACCAGAAAGCAGAAAACATAGAGTCAAGCGACCTATTTGAGAAATGGGGATTGCTATGGAAGGACCCAGAAGTTATTTGTCCACAATAAAAAAAAAGTAACATCTCACAGAGTCACACCTATAGAACATCAGACCCTGGAGGGATAGTCATTCTTCCCAGTTTTAACTCCTTGTGTTTTCTCCTAGAGTTATTGTCGAGTGCTGCATTTTGAATTTCAGTAGCTCCCGAGGTAATACTGAAGTAAATATGCTTGCCTCCCTAATGCAACTTCTAACAAGGGGAAACATCCCTAAACAGTGGAAAAAGAGAAAACTTGCTGAAAGCACAGAGGGAAAGAGTGCTGCCGACATTATCAGAGCTAAAAGAACCTAAGCAGGTTTACCAAGAATCGTTAAGTAGGTTTACCAAGAACAAATGGATCAATATGTTAAAAAGAGAGAGCAAACGGGGGAGATCCCTTTGGTGTTGGGATTAATTCACCGCCTCCTACAGTCAAAAAGTTCTTTGCTCTAAAACCTGTGTGTGCCCAGGGTATGCACTGGAAGCTGCCCATGGAGGGAGACAGGGCATTAACGCGTTATCCGTATTTTAGCAAACACCTTTGCCCTCAAAGTGAGGTTGCTTAAATGAATAAGATTGTTCCTGTTGATTTTTCATTTGCTATTTAAGGATTTGGGGGTATTCATCAACATCATATGTCACTACCACCACCTAAGACTTTTTAGGGCACAGGCAAAGCACTGTCTTAAATTTTACTCCTCACTAAAAGCACTCCATCAGACGAGGGGAAGTCTGAAGAAACTGAGAGACCAGAATGAAATCAGAAAAATAATGTATTATAAGCAAAGTAAATTTCCATGTACACACAGCTAACGCCACACATGAGGCATAGAGCACTTCAGCATTGTAAGAATTATTCAAGACTGAGCTAAAGCAATAGAGATTCACTGCCTAAAGATGTCCAAAAGCCCTGGGAACAACTCCCATAAAAGTTTACCAGTGGAATCTCTTGTTGAGTTTGTGCCTAGAAATGAAACTAATCTTATTTCCTTTAAGAAGACCCATATCACTTTTTGTCTGAAGACCTTTAACAGCTTTGTAGGGATTAAATTAATCTTTAAGAACATTTACCATTTTAATATCACAACCACCTTGCTAGACAAACTAAAACCAGATCATATATTTATATATTATAAATACATATAAATTTGCATCTATTGGTGCATGTACACTTATATACCTAAACTCATTCCTCTGAAAATACCCAGCACCATTGAAGCTGGAGGTCATAAGGACTTGCAAGCAAAACTCAAGTCTTTTGAGCTAATCACAAGACCTAAATCCTTTCTTGTACATATGGGATAAAAACACATCAAAGAGCACATGTCGAAGGAGATGACGTAAGTCATCTCCATTATTGGCATTTTATGGAACAGTGAAAGCAGCCCTAAGTAAACAAGAGGCTGGCAGAAACAAGTTAATTTAATAGAGGTGTCATTTTTGAAGACGAGCACTTGTACTCGAGACAGACATATTAGGATACTTTTCCAAGCATGAGAGGTTCACCAATAATTATGCAGTGTCCTCTACAGATTCCACTGAATTAAAAAACTCTCAATTTTTCTCAAAAGCCACTTTCTTGCCAGCAGTTTTAATTTCTCTGCCCGCACCAAACACAAAACTCATTTTTTGGTGGAAAACCCAGTCTCCCAGTGCTCTAGTTCAAGTTAGTAAGCCATCACAGACCTTCATAACCCCAAAATTTTAACATATCACCTGCAAGCACCACCTTCAGCAGTATCTCTTAATTGAGGAGGAAAATTTTAAGTATTTGCAGCAAGACAGATTCCTGTGTAAAATAAGTATGTGCATATAGCAGAGAATAAATACACACAAAAATCAGTAGGATAAATCCATGTGTTTACAGGGAAAGTGTTTCAGGTATCCCACCACTGAAACCAGGGTATGAACCAAGTGCTGCCCCTCAGGGTTTGCAAGGATTTCCCTAAACTCCTTTGAACCTCATCTGCCCTGCCCTATTTCAACCATAAACATTGATGCTGTAAGAGGACGTTACTTCCCCACACTTTTTTTTTTTTTCTTTTAAAGACAGTCTGAAAATCAGATTTTTTTTTCCTTTTTGCAGCAAACAGAAGCAGATCAAATATTTTAATTACTCTTGGGTCGTTTGCGCTCATATAATTTCATACCGGCATATTTTCAATATTTATAGCAGACACTGCAAAGATTTAACATATGTAGTGATTTTCACCAAGTAACTCCACACTCTCCCTGAATACAAAGATGTAATTTGTCACCATTTATACAACCTGCTAAAAATCCAGCTAGTAATTCATGTGAACAAGTTTCTCCTCTAAGATTTTAATTAAAACACAAATGTCTTGCCCACTTCAAATTGTGATATCCTGTACGTGTGTTTTAACTCCAGCCCGATCAGAGGGAGGGGTTTGTAAATAAGATTTATTCTCGTATCTGAAGAACATCTATACAACTAGATGAACATAAAGTATATATTTTTAAGGAGACTCCAAAATAACAACTCTACTAAGAAGCATATAACATAGAAATAGAATATTTAACAAGTAATAACAATTGTTGAGATCAAAAATAAAGACAAATTCAGGACTAAAGCAAAAGGAGCAGCAACTTCTTATGTTTTAAAGGAAATTTCATATTCTTTGGAGAATATCATGAGGAGTTTTTTAGAAAAGAATCGATAAAACAGGAAATTTACTGTAAAATTGAAATGGTACCTGACAGGGGATCTAGTGGCTCTTTTACAAGGACTGTGTGTGCTTGCTGGTTCAGTGAATTAAAAAAAAAAATAAAAAAAAGAGTTATGATTATGACACATAAGGGATAGAAAGGACCTCAAAATCAGAGTTATTGAGGAAAAAAATATAAGTAACACATCCCCATCATTTTCAGAGCCTTTCATGTCAATGAGAGGTTAAAGCAGTCACTTTTGGATACTTGAATTTTTGTGCGGATATACTGACACTACAAACCGGCTACAGAAATCATCCCCCAAAGGCCACATTTTGCCCTCTGTTGCCCACAAATAACTCCAATGGATTTCAAAGGAAGTTGTGTGCACGCATCTGAGGAATAGCTGGCCCCAAAATCTATTCCTTAAGTTGCTGAAAATCTCCCTGGAACGAAACAAAAGTGATAATAGGAACAGAATATAATAAAATAACTGCACTCTCTGGAGACCCCAAGACCACATCCTTTGTTTCTCTGAAACATTCCTTGGTAACTTTTCAGCTCTGTCTCTTTTTATTGCCCAAACTCTGCAGTATTCCCGTCCTCCTCATCATCATCTTGCTTTTTATCACCGGTCTGCAATTTGTAAGTAACCTCTGTATCTTAAAAAGCAGATCCAAAGCTTTCTCCAGGCCCTCTTTGAGAAAGTGAAGATAAATATGAAGAGGAGACATGTTTGACAAACTGACACTCAGCAAGAATTCCCAGGAAACATGGATGATTTCTTTTTCCTCGCTGCTTCTATTTTCTGTTTTATCAAAATTGATGACTCATAATTTCTGGAAATGTGGCCAAATGGGGTAAAAGGAACTATAAATATATATATATGCCTTCACCCTGTCATTGATGTATGTTCAGCATGGCTCAAACTAGGGGACTTCTCAGGGATGCTTCACATTTTCCCTGGAGAGCCAGGAGGGTGTTAGCTAAGATCTGCCAGGAATATTTGCCTATTTGAAGTTGGACTAAAAGTACAACTCTTAGCACAAATAAATAATGCTACTCTGCCTTATGCAAGTTATCCGCTGCACCCCCGATTTTGCAAATTCTGGATTGTATTGAGTAATACTCTGTACATATTGATATTGCTACATACTAAAATCAGGCAAAAATCCCCGAATAAATTTTTACTAGGCATAAATCATTTTACTCTTTCCTTTAAACACAGGTTAGATGAAATTTATCTTAGGAAAAAAAAAAGGAATGGTAGGAACTAGTTACACACTGGAATCAGTTTGTGTAATCTGGCTGTATTTGTGGCTTCTATTTTTCTGGGAAGGAGGTCTCAAATGCTGTCAGTGTATTTCTTCTGTTCTCTAGTCCTAAGGGAAAGTTGACCTTATTTTCATTTTCCCACTGTTTGAGCCTTTGGTTTGCTGCAGAATTCCAGGAAGAACTTCCTGCAGGAGAACAATATCTGGCACCCATCGAGCTGACTAAGTGAAGGAGCAGTATACTAAAGGGTAGGCCAGCTTCAAGTAAATAAGGTAAATCACTGTTATCCTGGATGTGAGACCTCAGAGGCAGAGCTGCAGCACCTTTCAGGAAGCTGGGAAGAACGTGCCGAAGGCTGCTGCTCTCCTAGAAACAGTAAATGGACAGAGGGTCATTCTGTCATAAATCCAGTTGCACTTTAGTGCACATCTTTATTCTATTAAAAAGAAAGCTTCAGAAATATTTCCACTGAACTTCAGGCTTGAGAGAGAGGGTTTGCTTGGCTTAATTTGTTTTAGGTTGTTTTTAGAGTTTTTGTTAATATTTTTAGTAAATGCATGTACTTTTTGGTGCTATACGGGCACGACCAAAATAACATGAGCAACAAAATCGCCAAGAGCTGTTGGCAGGTCCCCTCAGAGTTTAAGTACTAACATAGATGCACTTTCACACAATAATAGAAAGACTTGGTTTGGAAGGGACTTTAAGCTCATCTCATGCTAAGCCCCTGCCATGGGCAAGGACATCTTCCACCAGACCAGGTTGCTCAGGGCTTGGTCAGCAACACAACTTCAGGTCAGGGCAGCAAGAGAAAGTCTGTGATCTCTCACTCTCAGCACTGAATCCACACTCAGAGTGGCTTTGCCTTGGTTTCTTACAAGCACTACCTTAGAAAATAAAAATATGATGGAGTTCAGGCTGGAAGATGAGTTTATTCTACCTCGAGTACTCATTAAAGGTGTAATGGTTTTCCTGCAGCCAGCAACATGCGTGAATTGTGTTCCTTATTCACCTGTCCAGGTCTAGCCACAAAGAAAGTAAAGAACAGACCAAGAAAAGTACAAGAGGAAACCAACAGCCTTCTCTAAATTCTACCGGAGCACTTTTGCAAACCCACAGCAGCAAAAGCACAGAGAGGATCTCCATTCCCACACGACAGGGTCAGGACACCAAACCTGTCCCTTAATCTCCCCTTTCCCAACTTTGATCCAAACCTCTAATGCAGATCTAAGAAACATTTCCTGATGAAACGTATCTACCAGCTCCTTTTCACCAAGGCCTTGTGCCAGGAGTGGTTCAACACATCCTTTAACGGTATATCTTTATATCCTTATACCCTTTATACATCCTTAGCTCTGGAAATCCATGAGCTGCACTCACAGGCAGATAGGAAAGCATCTGAAAAGTGTCTCTCTGCCCACTGGCCATGCTCACGTAACCCTCCCAGGTAACTCCACTGCCTCCATGGAAAAGTATGGACAGCACACGTCCTTCTCTGCTCAGGGTGGCCATTTCCTACTCACATTTCTGTTCTGGCAGCTAAACTGTGACCACAGGCACTGGATACACATGAGCCTACAGTATTCCCTGATCCTTTTGGCTCATTCCTTTATTAACTCGGTTCCTATCCGACCCAAAGTGGGTTTTGTGCAGCAGAACATTCCTAGTAAACACCCACATCCCATTCAAAACCACTTTCAGCGCTGATACTATTCTTGAGTCCTGTGGTTAATCTGGACTCTAATTTCAATGCTTTTGCAGCAGCTGAGAATCCATTGCCTTAAAGTGTAAAACCAGAAAGGATTAAATGAAATTTAAAAAACAGAGCCTCTTCTTTGAGGCAAACAGGCATATGGTTTAAAATATTTCAGAATTCTAGCTGTACCTGTGAAACATAAGCCTAAGCAGATCACAAGCCTGGGTGCTAGTTAACTAGACTAGTGCAAAAGCCTCGGTGCACTTAAATTAGAAGACTTTTAGGGAAACACATTCCTTTGAGTTGACATTGGCAATCAGATTAAGACACATGGCATCCACGGGGCCATTATCCCAAACTCAGTTTGGGAGGGTACAAGTGATCTGCAGAGAGCAGTTGCCCTTGAGATGAAGGGAGCAGCGAGGCAAAAGAGACGGATGTATAACAACCACATGTTTCTTGAGGGAAAAGGAGGCTCTGGCAGGGCTCCAGCAAGGGTACAGCAGGCAGCTGTATCTTGCTGTGAAAATGCAGCAACCACCTTTGTAGGAGAGGATGAAAAGGGGCTGCCTCCCCGTGCAGAACTCCTTGCAATCTGCAGTTGTGTCTCGGGTGCAACTTTACACCGATGCTTTATTATTCTCACTAGGGAGGAGCATGTTTCTGTAAGTGCATTAGAAGTGTAAATATATTAATGCAATACTTTCTCCCAATTAAATAATTTATATACTCCCTTTATAACTGAAGCATGAAAGAATATGTGGCTTTCTGCTAATATTTGAAATGGCAGTGGTTCAAGCAGTGCCACTTTGGGGAGTCGACAAGTTGTAGGTAAAACAGGAGTGGTACAATCATCAGCAGTCATGTTATTCAGGATCCCTGGATTTTTTTGGACTGTTACATGTACCTCTGGCTATATCACACCAGTGAAAAATAAACACCTAACACACGTACTACATTTTTACTGCTTTCCCCCTAAATGGGAAACAGGAAAAAGAGAGATATTCCATAGTGCAATATAAAAAATGTATTTTTTCTCCTCCAACTTTTGTGAGAACCTGCAGGTCAGACCTCTACAAGAGTTCTCCCCAGGCAGGGAAAATCATTTCCTGTCTATTTTCCCATGAATTTTGTTGCAATTTGCAGGACTTTGTGGGAAATTTGCCACAATTTGTGGGATGCTTCAGTCCTCTGGGGGAGTTTGCAGTTGTGCACCTCTGCACCCTGAAGATTTTGCCGAGATGTAGATTTTATATGGTGTGATTTAAACATAGAACTTCACGTGAGGATAGAGAATGACCTTGTTTAATCTTGATCACTGGAAACAACTTATTACTCCAAACTCAGAGAGGTTTAAAATCAGCTGGACAGTCAGGAGCCCCATTAACAAGCAATAGGTCAAGAAAAATTAGGGAGAAAGAAAAGTGAACCTTCTCCACAAGAAAATTGTGGCTCAGAACAGGGGGAAAGATTGAAGGGATGAAAGACCCAAAACCAAACCAAACCAAACAGACACACAAAAAAGATCACAACAGATACACATATATAATTGAGAAAAGTGTTGATACTTTGACCTCACTTTTTTTCTGCTTTTCACAAAAAAAACCAAAACAAAACAAAAAAACAAACAAAAAAAAAAAAACCCAAAACAAAACAAACAACCTAGCTGCTCTCCATCTCCCAGGTAGCTGATGAGCAAATATTGCAAATTTTTGGCTCCATGTGATTTCTAAACAGTACAGGAGGAAGAAGTGACCATTTCTGCCAGAGCAAGCATTCTAATGAAATCTTTAAAAAGCAAAAAGTAAAGAAAAAAAGGGAAGGATGGGGAAGAGAGAAGTGATGATATGACAGCAGATAAACCCAAGCAAGTAATACTGAGGACACGGGGAGTATCAATCAGGCATTCATGTGCACAGGCACTGATCAGTGCAAGCGCTTGGGGAGCAGAAGATAAAGGAAAAGGACAGTGCCTGAACTGAGGAGTGGCAGGGAATGACCCTTCAGGAACACTTCATTTACCTCTGAACTCCACTACTCCAACAGCCCTTTAGGTTAATATTTACTCGGGTCAAATGTACCAATATCACCGAGTAGAGACAGGACTTTTTAAGTCAGCTTTTTCGAAACCTTAAAAGCGTATTTGGCTTCCTGGAACGATGCTGGCACTTCATTTTCAGAAAGCAGAAACTCATCATCCCCCTGGTTCCCCTGTTTCCAAGTATCAAGAGAAAAACAGAAATGCCCAGTGTTTTTCAGTACATATCAAGGACTTTGCCAGTCATAAACCACTAGACTTCCCCACCTTCAATACTGGACTACAGTAATTTTGTGACAGACCTGCATTCATTCATGACATGGAGACAACCTAAGGAACAATCTGGTTATACACAGATTTTATTATCCTTTTTAATCTTCACTTTCAGGATGGTTTCTGCTACTACAAAGTGAGTGACAAATAACAAAAACAGGTTGCCTCACCTTGTAGATTTTAAAGGAGAATGTTGTCCTTGTAGGAGAGATGGATCTTTATGTTTTCCAGGTACCATGGGATGGGAAAGCTGAGCCCTCACCTCTGTTTGAGGGAGTTGATGGGATGAGCTCTAAGCACCACAGCTGTTTGCAAAGACAGCTCTAACCACTGTCAACAGGCCATGCTGGGATTAAATGATTTCTACAGATAGGTCAGAAATACAGTTCACAGACCTTCATAACATTTGCTCTACATAAATTATTGAGCTCAAATTTCTCAACATCCAAATAAGTTTGAAAACATGCAAACTCCTGTGACTTTTATTTGATGAGCACCCTGGCAATGAGGGCTCAACTACTTGGGGGAAAGATCCCTCTTGTCTCACAAGAAGCCACACAAGGCCCACACTTCATGTTCACTTTTGAACTTGGTTTTTTGTTATTATTTTATTTTACTACTGCTTTATAGAGTACTCCTACATTGCATGTTTTTTTCTCCCCATCTACAGCAAAAGGCACTGATCTGGTACTTAACAAGACAGACAGTTAATAATTCATGTGCTCACGTTAAACCAGGTAATGCCATAAAATGGTGGAACCTGCTTTTTAGTTAATTTTTAAATACTCCTTCTGAATGCTGAGGGGACGGCAAGCACCTCAACAGTATGTAATATTAACACATAGAAAGCTACATTTATATAACATTTATGTGACAAATCAACAAAAGCACAAAAATTCTAGAGGCAAATGCTCCATCCATAGCTTGTTCACAGACTTTTTGCTACAACACACACATACACAGAGGAACCACACACAGCTGTGAAACCCATGAGGCACAGCAGAGTAAGGCAGGGCACGAGTAGCTTATCCTCTGTACCTCCACACTTGGGCCAGGCACTTGTGAGACAAATTTTGTTTCAATATTTAAAAAAAAAAACAAAACAAAGCAAAACAAAAAAAAACCACAGTCAAAAAACCAAAAAAACAACAACAAAAAATCCACCCAAACAGAACAAAACAAAACAAAACAAACCACCAAAAAAAAATAAAAAAAACACAAAAAACCCCACCACCAAACAAGAAAAGCTTATGACATTGCTTTTGGAACACCAGAAACTTGACTTCTGGTGTGTTGTGCATGCAGAATGCAGAAGCTTCTGTCCCTGAGAAGCGCCATAACATCAGTATTGCTGCACAGAGTCGTAGAGCAGTTCCTTGTGCACCACAGAGCCTTCAAATCTACAACTTCATGGAATCCTCAAATGCTTTCCAATGGGTTCGGAAGGGACCCTAAAGCTCATCCCATTCCACCCCCTGCCATGGGCAGGGACACCTGCCACTGTCCCAGGCTGCTCCAAGCCCTGTCCAGCCTGGCCTTGGAGACTTCCAGGGCTCCAGAGGCAGCCCCAGCTGCTCTGGGCACCCTG
This sequence comes from Pardalotus punctatus, assembly GCA_013400915.1. Classification (NCBI taxonomy): domain Eukaryota; kingdom Metazoa; phylum Chordata; class Aves; order Passeriformes; family Pardalotidae; genus Pardalotus; species Pardalotus punctatus. The sequence goes on from VZTX01016142.1 coordinate 401,180, forward strand.
TGCCAGGGCCTGTCCAGCCTCACCATGAAAAAATGCAACAGATAACAGATATGCTTCCTACAAACTAAATCATAACACCCCCTAGGAAGTTAATCAGTGTTTCTTGACTTGGATTAGTCATTTTCGTCTATAAATACAATTTTTCAGACAATCCACGTTCCCTGGGAGAGTATGCTTAATTTCTTTGAATACAAAAACATCACAAACCAAGTAAAATATGCTGTCTTCATCTCATAATAATTCAGTTTCTGGGCAAGCCCTGCTAAACCAGGTGGAAATGCTTTCTCAGAAATGCAACTGCTCTAATGGATTTCCAGGCATGCCACAATTAACTGGATTACAGGTATTTTTGGGCAGGTATCCTCTCCAGTCACCCAAGCAGAAGAACCAGCATGCTGCCCATTACCATTGCACCATTTTTTCCCACACACATTACCAAACAACGCCTGGCAAAATCCTCACTCAGATGAACTTTCCAAGGAAAGTTCAGTGGCTTGACTTTCTATACACCATGAGCACTCACTTGCAAGGATGGAGCTGCTGCATGAGAAAATATAGCTCCATCATGCAGAGACTGGGCCAAAATGGTTCCAGTGACTGAATTTCCTCATTTGCTCCATTCCCTTCACTCAGGGAAACCAAACCACCACGCATGAGCTGCGACTGAGACCAACTCAAAACAGAGCTCAACTTGGAAAACAAAACCAGTTGCTACGGCTCTTTGGAGCCCTCTTAAAAACAACTGACAGCTTCCCCCTGCTGCGGAAGAATTGACTTTTTTTAAAAAATTACTTACCATTTTTCAAATTCAAAAAAGGTGCATATTTTGAAGAAGAAAACCTGCTTTAAGATGCCCACGCAACTCTACCTACAAGACACCACCATAATAAACTGTCATTCAAAGGACAGCAAATATACATAGCCTGCTAATGTATGGTAATACATGTAATATAACTCAGAAAAAGGCTGAATGAGATGAAGTGATTTCCTCGGCTTGGGACCGCCCAGATGAGGGTGTTATTATCACACAAATTAGTATGGCTTGAATGTCTCCCTTTAAACGTATTAGGATAACAATAAAGACAGTTCACCCTCATGTGACCTGCTTCTTCCATAACATTTAACACAGTCAAATTAAAAGTGCAAATCTGTTACCACTGCATATAAAAAATAATGTACCTCGTATTATTTTAGAACTCTCTCTCTCTTTGTTTAAAAAAAAAGTAATGGCCAAGTAACATGTCCTTTCAACTGGAAGAGATCAAGTTCTTTGAACAGGTAAAAAATTAATTAGAAAAATGTAAGTTATGTCAACTTTAAATAGAACCCACCTAATTAAGGATTTGTGGTATCCATATATCATCGTTCACTTCATGCTGCAACAATTTGTCACTTTTCCGTGTTTATTAAGACTGTAATTTCTCATACACTTTGTAAATGGAATAGGAATATGGGGGAGGAGTTGAGTTTTCACTATTTTTTGACAATGTCCATTAAAGATGATTTGTGTATTAAAATTCCTTTTATATCCTCCCTATGTAGGATCTAGTTTAAAGTACAAATTATTCACAGCATTATGTGCCTGAAGAGTAATTATTCTGCTCCACTGCCCATCATCACTGTACTCACAAGGTGCGGAGAACTGGGTCAACATCAACAAAAAAAAGCTCAAAGTTTGTGGCCAGTAATTTTGAAATTAACAAAAGTCTTTGTAGCAATTCCTAGAGATCAACAAAAGGACACCGTGCAGAGCCAGGTTCTTAATGTGCATGAACTCATAGTGCTCCAAACACAAGCTGAGTTAGATTGAACCAAGCAGTTGGGAGCGTGGCCCATGACAGGTAATGAGGGACAAAACTGAGTGTGTTGGGTACGATGGATTCAACTTGGAGGTGTGACTTTTATCTCTGAGCTCCTGCTTAGCAGAGGTGGGGAAGAAAGGACACCGTGCTGCTCTGTCACACCACGGTTCAGGTGGGGAATAAAATCTTAGTGCCATTCAAGAAGTCCTAACACCTTCTGCCAGAAAGAGACCTAAGTCCTGTTACGGCAAACCCAGTAATCAGTAGAAAAGTACAAGAGGCTCATTTTGACCTACATTTTCTTGTTATCAGTGAACATTGTAAATAAAGTTCCTTAAATTTCCTGTTTTGAAATGCTGAAATATTGGCAGAGCATAAGTTGTACAGCCTTCTCTTGAACTGTTTGCTTTACCTACTCACACCATATGACAGCGCTGATGTCAAAATATTTTTTATCTGAAATGCTACATGAGAGATACATTTCTGCCTCGATCAGAAATGAAAGCAATGCTTTCAATCACCGATGGATGCACTGCTTTATCCAGCTACAGCTTCCCCTGCTTCCCTTCATACACACACACACCCACCCCTCAACTTTCTTACCCCTTTAAAAGCAGATTGAGAAACTCTAGCACCAAAACAGATGGACCCTGAATCTACACAACTGGGCTCAGCTTTTACCCCCAAAATTAAGCAAAAAACGGAATTGAAGTACACCCCACTCAAAATGCCGGCTTGGCTCCAAAACCTGTAGTTTGTCAACGCTGAATCAGCCCTTTCGGAAACAAAAATCACACAAGACTTTTTAATACGAAGCAAGTTGCTTTGCTGCCCATGTATGGCTTTGTGTTCCTGACTTCACACATCTAGCAAGAGATTTTCCAAGTACAAAGGGCAGTCAAACCCTCAACACCATTGATCTGCAGCAGAAATAGGCCACCTAACTAAACCTCCCGCATTTAAATATCCCTCGCCTAAACCTGAAAACGTTGACTACTGTTCCCCCTCTCTCATCATAAGCTTCTTATCCCAAAGGAGAAACATCAAAAGAGAAAGACCTTAAAACATTAAACAAACACAAACTGTTCGACTTGCTTTCTGCAATAAGAAAAAAAAAGGAAAATTTAAGACAAAGCCAAGTATTTCGCCAACCCAGGAAAATAGGAGGGTGTTAAGCTCTAGGTCAGGATGTTAATGGTGTTAGAACAAGTCCTAGGGCTAAGGTTAATGATGGTATCTTCCATCATAATCCTAAATGTAAAATACTTGCTATTATTAGAATCTTTTATTCCTAATCCTGTTAAATTTCTACTCTCACAGTGACTTGGAGAGTCAGAGAAGTAGAGCATAGGTCAAATGACTCCTCTGTGTTAGAAATTTTTAATTCAAATGGAGGTTGTTCTTTTCTGTGAGTGTGTAAGTTAATTTTCATTTACTCGACTTTTTTTTCCTTCCCCTTTAATCAAAACTAAAATATTTGCCAAGAATGGGAAGTCAATGGAAAAAAAAAAAAACCCTGAGATTTTACCTCTGTGACTGTAGCCTTAGGTGAAAATCAGGAAATATTTGAGAAAAAGGAGGACAAGGCCCACTCAGTGAGCATTCACCATGCTGAAGTCACAGTGCTCATTGACTGTGTTAGTCCCCAGCCTTGAGTTTCTAGAAACATCTATTTCATCTTCAGCAAACAAGGCTCCTTCATAGCTCTCACAACAAAAACATCTTCAGGAATGCTGCCACCAGCTCTCCCAAAGGAAAAGGAGGCTGTCATGAAGCACTTGCCTATTTCATCCCAGCACCAAAGACAAGAGTAAATATTGCTATAAGTGATACAAATTACACAACAACCTCAAGACCAAACATTAGGGAACATCTAAATATATTCTTCTAAACAATCAAATCATGCATTTGTGGCTTCAAACACTGTCTTAAGTATATCATAGGTGGTATTTTTACTCAGAAAGGAGAAGCTTATGTAATTACCTAAGATCATAGGTAATAGTGCAGTCCACACTCCCTGATCTCAACTGAATTGTGCCCAAAGGAGCTGTGGCTGCCTCATCCCTGGAAATGACCAAAGCCAGATTAAATGGGGCTTAGAGCAACCTGGGATAGTGGGAGGTGTCCCTGTCCACGACAGAGTGGGTGGAGCAAGATCTTTAAGGTCCCTTCCAACCCAAACCATTTTATGATTTTAGAATTCTATGAATTCAGAAAAAGGATCTTTTCTCAAGAATTACTGCTGTAGTTCAGATTTCAGACTATTTTATCCTCTTTTCCTAAGCTTCCTAAAACACTTAAGAAGAAAACATCAAGACACACACCAGAATCATTGCAATGAATTCAGCAGCAGGTGGGTATTTGCACCCCTAAACTGCATAATTCTATGGTTAAATACCCACTTGCATTTGCTATTACCTAATTTGTGCAGCCTTGGATAGAACCTGTGTTCTCTGGGCTGAGGGCACAAGCTCTGTGTGGATCTCCAATGCCAGGTTTGCATCACTTCCACAGCACTTGTGTTGGGAAGGTGAAGCCACAAGCATTTGTACATGAACCTTTGATCTCATAAAAAGTCACAGAGGCAAATTGCAACCCAACAGCAATCGCTCCTGCTACCATTACAGAGCATAAAATATTCTGTTAAAAGGGTGCCACTTGCAACATAACGTACTTTAAAATTATCAAAGATGTTTGACTTTAAGAAAACTGGTTTGGAAAAATATGAAACCGCTTCAGTGATTTTAAAAGTAATATGCTATACATTGGTATAGTCCAGAACTGAGATCAGTTCCAAATTAAAGCACCTATAAAACATCTGTAGTGCTCTGATAATTTTAAATCACTTTACACTGCTGAAGTCCAGATTCCCTATCACTTTCAAGCTGAAACACTTATGATAAATTTGAAGAGCTCTAATAATTTTAAATCATTGTATATTGCACATGCTCAGAACCTTGATCACTTCCAAATTCAAGGCATATAAAAATTTGAAGAGGTTCAATTATTTTAAATCACCATGTGCAGTGTATAGAGTGATTTAAAATTGTTGTAGTGCTTCACATTTTTTTAAGCACTTCAGTTTGGAAGCGAGTCAAGAAGCATTCCAGCCTTGCAGCTCAAGACACACTGGACTGGTTGTAAAATTCAGTGCTCCTCAGAACCGGAGATTAAACTAAATAAACCTTTCTGCATTTGTTTTTTGGTGGGTTTTTTTGTTTTGATTTTTGTTAGGGAGGTGGCAGGGCAATTAAAATAATTAGCATGTCCTTTAATAAGAACAGGGAGAAATATCAGGGGGGTTTGCATCAGAAAAAGAGGCAAGACATTAAAAAGAAAGTTTGAAAAATTCCTTGAAAGATTGGATTAGGATTTTTCTCAAGTCTTAGCTGGACTGTACAGGGCTAAACACCAAAAACTTCCATTTCTCCATCCTCAGCTCTGACAAAAACATCCTTTTAACCAATCAATTTTTCACCACTGTTCTGAGATCCTCTGTCTTGGACTGCTGCTCTAAGGATTACTAATCTCCATGGTGGGACTTCACTGGAATTTAGTTACTCTTGCGCTATTTAACATTCACCTTCAGCCAAGAACTGGTTGATGCTTCATTATAACAGTCCTTGGGAATATCAAAGCTACCTCCCAGCAGGTAGGAATGTGTATACTGGTAGGAATTACGAGTTTACTAAACTGGTCTAAACTGGCATGAAGTCCCTACTCGTATGTAGAAATATGGAAATGAGCTGCCAGTATGGAGCAGCACTTCCAAACCCCCAGGCCAGCAAAGGATCCACAACACCAGCAATGGATCCAGGCAATGATGCTGAGGCACCCCAGCCCTGCCACCCTCCCATCCCAACCTCTTCCCTGCTATTTTTTAATCATCCCACTTCTTTCTGGGGAAAAAGAGGAAAAAAGTGACTTTGTGGAGGGGCAGAGAGAGGTTATTTGTTTAACTTTGTAGTCGTCTCTGTTGCCTGTAGGTCTGCGTGTGGAGCCGGCCAGGCAGTGCCCGGGAATCAGGGCATTCTTCATAATTCTGCTTCAGTGAAAACATACTGTCCTGCAGTTAGCAGGAGAAAGGGAAAAAGAGCCTGAAGGCGCTGGAATAATTAAGCGAATGCAGTGACAGCTGTGGCAGGTCCTGGGCAGGACTGGCTCCACTGAGCTGAATTAATGGCATCGACAGCCCAGCATCTCCATTAACATTTGATCATTAATTATTACCCTCTGACAGTGAGATCTGAAACCTTCTTATGAGTGGCCTGTTATTAATCTACCTTACCTGCCCTGAAAATCAGGCAGCTCTCCCACCTAAACAGAGCAGCTCTGCTTTGTTTTCGTCTCCTTTAAAAAGAACGTAGCAATTGCTTTCAGGGTTAGGTTAGAGAATAATACCCACAGAACTACTTTTAAATTAATTAGGTGCATTCTTAAAGCATCAGCAACATTCCTGGCATGTTCTTGTGTTGACTTAAACATAATGGTTACCTCGTATACGTTCCTGGCTGCCTGCACTTCACATCCTCAGAGGGAAGAGCCACGAGTGCTGCCTGTCATAACCAAATGAAGGACTCAAAATGAGGGGTTTGAGTTGTTGTGCTTGTTGGGTTGTGAGGGTTTTTTTTAAAGCTCTGCACGGCTGAGAACATCAGCTTCCCAAGCAGTACAGCGACTGATTTATCAAACCAAACTCACAAATATGCCGTCATCAGAAGGCCTATTGCAGAAGCTAAGCAAAACCTGCACCTTTAGAGCAAAAAGGGCAAATAAGTGTAAAAAAACCCAACAACCTGGGCTTTTTTAAAAGTGGAAAACAATAGTGAAGGCCTAATTATAACACTAAATTTGCATTTAGCAACCTTTGTACAGCCATTTGTGTCTCTATCGTGCTAAAGGGGAGTTACAGAACATTAGGGGTTTTTTTGGTTTTCTTTTTAAACAAGCGTAACTTGTTAGTCCTGTGAATATCAGTCAGGAAAAATAGAAGTAGGGGGAAAAAGTAAATCTAATTCTGTGCTTGCTGCTGTAAATCAGAAGTGAACTTTTCCCAGCCAGAGAGCACCAGGTTTGCTGCAGCACCACATGGGGTCCATGGACCTTCCCCCTGCCCCATCCACCCGCCTCACCCCCTCCCCTCCTTGCAGGAGGAGTCGTGAGTGCTGAATGGAGACCAAATCAGATTAGTTGCCTGTTTGACCTTTTCTCAAAGCACAGGGCTGGGGAAGGTGCCCAGGCCAGGTCCCTTGCAACACAGGGGCTTTTCTGATAAGAGAAGCAAACAGACACGAGCAACGAGGACCTCGTCAGCTACGGGGGGAGGAGGATGGGGAGAAAGAGGAAACGTGTACAGGTGGCCAGAAGCCACGCAGCCTGCTGCCCTCGTGTGCCTGAGCTGCCTGGCGATGACAAGAAGACAAAGGGGCTGTGCTGGAGGTTGGAAAAGGACGGGGTTATCCCCAGCACACAGGAGGACAGTCCCCAGGGCATCACTGGACACCCATCACACCCCACTGCAAGACAAGGCAATAAGTCATCCTGCGGGCATGGTCTCTGTGAGAGCAATTTCATTGGCAAGACAGATTCAGGATAAAAATAATAATAATTAAGAATATTCTTGCCATTTCTCCCTATACCCCCAGTAAAAGAAAAAAAAACAGATTTAAAAAAAAAAGTTTTCTACATGTTAAGACACCATCTCCTCTTCTGAGGCAGAGCTGCTCAGGCTGTTTCAGAGCTAACATAATGGGATATGTATTTTCAAAGGGGGCTGTGTTTCAGACCAGATGGTTTCTGTCTTCTCAGAGAGAAACAGAGACTACACAGTCGCAGCAGTGTTCGGCACCGAGGCAGTGGCACCCACGTTTTGGGGACAGACAAAAGGATGATTCGTGAGAATCTCAGTATAACTTAGGAAAAAATTGTTTCAATCCCTTTCTGTCACAGTTTGCTGTGAAAGTGGGTATCATATATCATCACCAGTGATCATGCAAGCCTTATTCTGGTTTCACAAACACACCTATTATAAGAACAGTGTGACAGTGTGCCCAGATTAGCCAGATAATGGGCAGCCACTCTCCCACAGCCCTGAATTTTCAGGAATTGCCAGTATTTCACTATTAAGCAGTATATTTCCACAAAGGGTTTTAAATACTCTTCAAGAAAATAAACAAAGTTGTTCCTTTTTATAGCCTAGAAAAAAAATGTACCTGAAAACTCAGGGCTGTGTTTTTCTTTATTGTGGATATCTAATATTAGCAATTTAATTTTCCAAAATCATTAATTCCTCTCTGCCCTTGGCTTTTTCTGGAAAAGTGACATGCACAGTTTCAATCTGTTGTGGTTATACCTCACTGGGGTAATCTATAACAATAAATATTTTACCTAAGTGTCCCTCACTTAAACAGGAGTGCTCTGGAAGTCTGGGAGGTACAAGTGGATGAGTTGGTTCCAAAGCAAGAAACAGAAACAACGAGGCAAAAGTCTCAGTTACGGCATGCATGAAAAGTCAATGTTTTTGCACTGACCTTTCACTTCCAAAGGTGAGGCTGGAATGGATTTCTGTAACCCTACAGGGAGTTTTACCGCTTTCAAACCTTACAGGTATTTGGGAGGTTATTAAAGAAAACACCCGCACCACAAGATGAGAGCTTGCACAGAAAACTTGGGATAATTAAAATGCCTAGCCAATTTTGCCCTCTGCTTTCCTAGTAAAGTGTTTTAATGAAGGGAGGACTATTTCACTAGTAAAAAGCTCCATGTAGAGTTATTCTACATATTTACATAAGGCTAAAAATTTTAATAGTTTTTCCATTGCCAGTAAATCCCTCTCCTTTCCTTGATGTCTTGGTATAGTAAAAATTACAGATTAAGCATTTTCTAATTTGATTTAGTGAACAGATGCATTCTTTGCAGAACAGGTCAAATATCCCGTTCCAAAACTCTCTAACATCATGAAAGCATCATACAGAGCATCTCAGACTGAAATACATTAACGAATGCAAACAAATTTGGAATCAGAAATATGCTTAACTAGCCTGAAATAACCTGATTAGCTAGAGATCCAGTGCTCATTTTCCACAGACACTGACAACATTCATTTTTATTACTCTCTTCCAGAATAAATTTGTGTCCTAGAGTTACCCATGTTGATGGGAATATAGCGTGTGAGGGAGACACCTTGATTAAAGCACTGCACATCAAGCTGTAACAAAACAAAAAATCTTTAACATCCTTCCCCACACCCTGTGGATAAATGAAACAAGCTGAAATAAAACACAAACAACTCCTTCACCACCTAAAATTTGGGAACAAGACAAATTGGGGAACATGGTTCTAAAAGGCATGACCAATCAGATCAACTTTATAAAGAGTTTCTCCAAGAAATCTGTTTGTGCAACTTTAATCAGACCAGAGTTTAGATGATGTAGAAAACTCCAGGCACACGTGGCCAAATTTTCACAAATATTCTGTAGATTATCTATCACCCCAGCAAATCCTTCCTGTTCAGCTGTTTTTGATCCATAATGCTGCAGTATAATTAATGCCACATATGAACTTGATATACTCAATTGTTATGAATACCACAGATTTACCAATGCAATCAGAATATTATTTGCATTGTGTTTTTTCCACTGCATTTACAAAGAGTTGTGCTGTGTTGCTTTGGATTGGTATTAAAACAAAAGGATCAGGTTAGCCTCTAATTGCACTGAAGTTAGAGATCTGAAATACATGCAGAGAAAAAACCCTGATGAATATCTTGAACCCATTTTGAATATTTGGTGCATTTAGAGTGAAATGGGAATTTCCTCAAAGTAAGCAAGTTGAATAATTAGTAAGTCCCTAACCAAGCCAATAACTTCCTATTTCTTTCTCCAGAACACAATACTTCCCAAACAGTTTGCACACAATACACAATTTTAAAATTTTAACTGTAAACAAAGTAAGGGGGGGAGAAAAAAGGAAAAATAAATAGATATCTTCACATAAATTCCCCAGTATGGAGAGCCTTCAAACACATTCCTCTTTCTAAAGAGCATCTGATTGCATTAAAAAAAAATAAAATTGTTAATCACGTTAAGGATTTGGCAAAAACCCAGCGCGACTGAAAGTAGGTCTCCAGTTTCCATGTGCTATTGGATAAATATAGCAGTTTTACACAGTCCACATATAACAGAAAACACCCTGCTCCCTCTGGATCACCTGTGGAAGCAAGCAGGCTGCACCTGAGGGTCAGATACTGCTCCATGATTCCTCAGAAGAAGGAGGAATTTCTGGGCTCTGCAAAATTTGGATCAGTTATGAGAGGATGTCAGATCCTAGACTTGTCTTTTTTTTTTTTTTTTATGCCTGCTGTTTAAGTTACAATTTTTGGAGCTATAGCTGCAAAATCATCACGAAGTTCATTAACAAGTGTGTGTTTTATTTCAGAGGCCCAGATAATGGTTCTTCAGGACAGACTCGCATCTTATGCTGTGGGAACACACCAGCCAGCCTGCAGCAAGCCAAGCCTTAAACCAAGCCTTAGTCATAAATGAAAAACTTGGTCCTTAATAATAAGTCATCAAGAACATGTTTTTCATATAAAATGCATTGTGCCAGCCAATAACCCTCTTGTCACTTTGATGCCAACCAAATGAAATACAGATTAAACAAATTAAATTTCCTCTGCCATTGAAAGCAAACCAGGACAATGGATTCTAAGCACTTGGGAGGGGAGCAAGGCATGGGATAACAGATAGACTAGGATTTGCATTAACCCATCACAGGGCACTCTGTTGCCTCAGCCACATTTCTTCTCTGCTCCATGTGGTGCCAAGGCCCTGTAGAACCACCTTGGGAATAGACCTGTGAGGACAGAGAGCAGCTGAAACTTTGCCTTCTGCCTCATCTGGCGAGACAACATGCCCTGAAAATTGCTGAATATTATCTACTTCCCTGTAAATGCTGAGCCACCTTTGATGGTGCATTAGCACAATAGAAATGATACCAGAAGTTGCCATGGCCTGGCAAACTTCACCACTGCTGCAGAAACCAAGATCGTATTTTCTTCGGCTTTAGCTGGGAGAGCTTCCCTGGTAAGAAAACTCAGAGAGACCAAGTATTTCTCAATCTATAGACTGCCCAGATTCATCCGCTGCCTTGACTTAGATTTGAGCTGCCAACCCATAGTCAGAGCCTTCTGAACCAACAAGAATAGCTGTAGAAGATCAGAAACCACATTCCCAGCAGCTGCACCCCCAAAACCAGTTGCTGTTTCCAGCCCTTAACCACCTATGCTCACTAAAGCCCACGTATCAAGCCTCCAAGTGTTGTCACATTGCTTAATTTTTCTTGACAAAGAGGCTTTCAGAAATGGGCCAAATTCATCTGTGCACTGTTAGTGCAAGTGCAGCAAGAACCACCTCTGTCCTCCTTCCTCTTAACAATCAGATCAGTAAAACTATCGAGGCTGTCAAGACCCACTTTGTAACCATCTCATTTTCCACGGCTTTCCTTAGTCAGATGCTGAAAGTTGGCAAACAGCAGCTTGTAACCCCAGAAAAACACATTTCAAGGGTGTCTGAAAACCGTGTTTCTCTCAGATTACACACCAGACAGTAAAAGTGCATCCTGCACCTCAAGCCACCCAAAGTGACCAGTTATCAGATCAATGGGCAGCAGCCTTGCACAATTCCACTTACAGCTTGTGTGTCACCGCACAGAAATTCCTGACTTTCTACTTGTTCATCAATCTTTCCCTTCATTTATTATTTAATAAATTGCCTATAGGAGCTTTAATTGTAAACATTTGTTAAAGATATCATAGAAGTGCGCTAGAACGTTTCCCACCTCAAGCTTTAATGAGTTTACAATACCTTCAGCCCATATGCTTCAAAAACGTTATCCTCAATTATGTAACAGGAGGTGCTCTGCTGATATCTGTTAACAGCTAGAACAGCTGTGGTTTTCTGCTTTTTTGCACTGCTCAGGAGAAGCAGCAAGTTCAGCTTCCTTTTTTTTTTAATTTGGTTGCAAAACCTCTGAGCCGAACAGGTGTGTGCAATCACGAACCACAGCGATGAGCCCAAACTGCTGCTTTTCTAAAAATTCCACCAGTCAGTGACACACACTGGTCAAGGTTGCACAACCTTGTTTTCCACAGGCTGTTTCTGATGATTCATTGCCCTCACGGAGGTGAGTTTCAATTATCGTTAATACGCTCTTTTTCTGGTACTGTACTAAGAACTTCCTCATTTTCATCTCTTCTCTTCCTCCCCCCAGCTCTCCTAAACTGAGTTTCCATGTTAATCAAGAAACTTACCTTGAACATTAAAGAGAAAATCTCCCAATGTATGCTCAGAGCAGACTATAACAGCAGAAAATTCCCTGAATAATTTTATCCTTGTTGTGCTCTGTAAAAATGCTCTCCGTTCCTTCACCTCTCACTAACAATTAGCAGCAGCCAACCACTTTGCAATATTGTGGGATTTTTCTGCAAGGGACACTTGTCCAGAGCTACCAGACTAATTCCACATACAGGGGAGCTTATACTTCCACTGGAATAAAAAGAATGTGATATGAACTTGACTGCCTCATGTTCCTGGAATTCCCCATTCCCTAATATTCTTGTCATTTGAGGTCTTTTCATTTCATCTTAACAAAGGGAGAGTTGTGAGGGGGGAAAAAAAAAACCAAAACCCACCAGGAAAAGCTTAAACTTAAGGAGCCAAATTCCTTACGATTTTTTTTGTCAATGTAACCTCCATTTCCTTTCCCTATATCTCCATCCCCACCTAAGTGTCAGCGCACTACTGTAAATAAGAGGAAATGTGTGGAAAAAACTGGGTCTCCAGGAGGTCAGACAACACCAAAAGCTGCAATTGTGAAAGCTGACATCAGACAGATCTCACTTTTATGTCTTCACAAATTCTGCCTGCAAATACATCAGACACTTGGTTTTATAAAAGGTAATAACAGCTGCTTCCCAATGGAGAGAGGGGATTCGGTGCCTCGAGTGCTGCTGTCTCTGCTCAACGTGCACCAAACACCCCGTGTGGGTTCCTACAAATATTCAAACAAGGCATCACTTGGGGCAGAAATAGGTTTTCCTTCGTCATGGAAGCTGCACTTTCATAAGGTTTTCCAAACCTACGTGTTCACAGACACATCCTTCCCCACGGAGCAGCCACACCAGACACGGACAGATTCCAGGAGGAAGGGATTGAAGCTCCCTCCACTCCTCCATCTGCTTCCCTTCACCTTACTCATGGTTTCCGAGAACTCTGGCCTGGCTGCCAGGGTGGAAGGAGGCAGGGGAAGCTCTGCTTGGTGTTGCCTGCTGTGCTTGAGCAATTCTGGAGTTCTCAGAAGCACTTGCAGTTTTATCAACATACGCTTTGTATCTGAGGAGTTTAAGGTTTGTCCAAAGGTTAAGGGGCAGCAAGATGTGAAACCTAGGTCTAAGTTCTGGATTTTGTGGGGTAAATCCCGGATGGACACTTAAAATCAAGTGTTTTTCTACAGACAAAACCTATGAAATCTCAAAAATCCCACCTGGCATGTACCTGTATTTTTAGGCATCTAGTTATCGTCAAGGACCTAAGCATGTTCCTTGCTGGAAGCCCTCAGAATGATGATACTGAAAATATCTGGATGCCCTGTCTGGGATTCAGACACCTTAGCAGGGAACATATTTCCCACTACTCTCCCAAAACAGTGCAGAGAGCTCTGCACATCTCTTCCAAACCCCTGAGGGCGTCTTGCAAGTCACATGTGCTGACACTCTCCAAAAACAAGGTCATTACAAAGCAGCCACACCAAAATACAAGACCATGAGTTCTGTTTCAAGGGAAGTTGGATGGTAGCACCCAGGACATTGAGAAAGAAGGAACAGAAACTCTTTTTCTCTGAACTTTTCCTTTGGAGCCGCATGACTTCAGATTTTGCAAGTGCATAAGGAAAGATACGTGCACATTGAGAACCTGTGATTCACTAGGCTGCAGTCTGTAAATTTAACTCCTGAATCACAGGATCTATAACTGTAGAGTGATTCTCTACCAATTTAAAGTCAAATAGCCAAAGAGAAAATACATAGATAGAAAGCAACCAGAGAAGTAGCCATCAAGGTGTGTCAGACTCTTGTTTCCTACAAAGAGGGGCATCAAATTCCTGATTCATCAAGTAAATTCTGAAATTCAACACTGGTCAATGGTGCAACTTGCTGCTAAACGGCAAAGGCAAAAATGAATCTCCGTGATAAAAACAGTGGTCCAAGCATTGCTCATCTGTGGAAGACACTGCAGCCAGGCATTAAGTCTGTATTCAACAGCTTTCATGCGCTGATCTGTTCCTTAATGGATGTTTTAATAAATGGCAGCCAATGTCCCTGCATATAAAATAAAATAATCACCATCATCTTTACTTCACAAGTTATTATAAGCTCCCCTGGATGCATATTGCATTCATGGAATGCATACCCAACAGGATCACAGAATGGTTTGGGTGGAAGGAACCTCAAAGCTCATCCAGTTCCAACCCCTGCCATGGGCAGGGACACCTTCCGCTGTCCCAGGCTGCTCCAACCCCCATCCAGCCTGGCCTTGGACATTTTCAGGGATCCAGGGTCCTCCCCATCCTCCCAGGGAAGAATTTCCTCCTAGGATCACTAGTGGTGTATCTTGCCCAGCACAGTTTATTATAGGAGACCTTAAGAGCATCAGTCAGCACCAGCAGTGCTGCTCATGTCACCCACCATCCCTTTACCCTCATACAATAACTGCACATTTTAAATAGGTGTATTAGACAAAACATAACTCACAACACTTTACTGACACAGGAACACGAGCTTTCCCAGGCAGTAAAGTACACACTGGAGAAAGATGACATGCATGGTGTAGACAGATTATCTTAAATATCAGGTGTAAAATTACTGATCCAGCAGTCATAGAATGACTTAAAGTCTGGTCGTCTCGTTTAAGTATCCCAAATCCCATTCTACAGTTACCAGAGCAGCTGGCATGATCCACCGTTTGCTCAGGAATTTAAAAAAATAATAATAATAAATTGCCTAGAGTAACATTAATAACTGTTTTCTTACATTCACCACCCCCTGCCAAAAAAAAAAAAAAAGGCAGAGAGGAAAAAAACAAAAAAAAGGAAAAAGGAAAAAAACAAAAAAAAGGAAAAAGGAAAAAAACAAAAAAAAGGAAAAAGGAAAAAAACAAAAAAAAGGAAAAAGGAAAAAAACAAAAAAAAGGAAAAAGGAAAAAAACAAAAAAAAGGAAAAAGGAAAAAAACAAAAAAAAGGAAAAAGGAAAAAAACAAAAAAAAGGAAAAAGGAAAAAAACAAAAAAAAGGAAAAAGGAAAAAAACAAAAAACAAAGATAAGGAAAAGAACTTTCCATAGGGTCAGAAGGCAAGGGCTTCAATTCATTAGAGAAGACAGCTTCCTTCGCTTTGCATCACCTTAAGGCTAAAATTCAGGACGTACCTTTTCACATTCCCACCAGGGCAAGCTTTAGTGTTGCTTCTCCTCAGAAGGATACAAACACTATTGATTTTTAGTTCTCTTTTTTACTCTGTCAGTACCATCGTATGCATGGCTATATAATATCATAATTGCCCTGATGCGTTGAGATTTTGAACTGCTGTGGGAAATGCAAGGAGACAACAAGGAAGTTTGGCAGTCAAATAAATCAGGATTGTTTGGGGAGGTGAGCTGCCAAGCCAGGATTTTTTTTTTTTTTTTTGAAAGAGACAGGAGAAAGGGACCCCAACCAATTTATGGGTATCTGGATCATGGCAGGGGCACCAGGTTAGCAACTGTCCAGTTTATATCCAGGCAGACTGGGTGATTTCTTATTGCATTTTATTATTTATGTGGCACAGGGTAGAACAGTGAAAAACAGATTTCTAAAAGGGAAGGGAGAAAAAAACTATTAGGATTCTTTTTTAAGAATTAAGGCAGAAAAGCTTTTTTCCTCCTCTTTAGTGATTCTACTGGAATAGCCAGTGTCAGTAAGGTATATTTGCACACAATTTTTTCATAGAGAAAAAGAGTACTTTGAGTCAATTTGGCTACATCTGTAGTGATGTGTAAGTGTTTGTACTGCTGGTTAAATTCTTTGATTACTTCTCATTAGGGATCAGGGAGTAGTGATTTGGTATTTCAAACACTTCAAGTTCAGCCCAAAATCAGATTTATGTCAGTCCAATGTAGGGCTTGTAATTTAATTTAAGGCCATGGCTACAACTCACAAAAGTGGAGGTGTGATCAGATTGCATATTGGACACTGAATTGTGGAAATGAAGCTCACAGTTTAAATTCAGCTCAGCTCGAGGAGAGAAAAGATGTTACTGTATTTACCGACTTCATCTTTTGGTGGAGAAATAGAGGCTATATGCATTTAGGACTTCAGATTCTGGTAGCTACATATGTTCCTGAAATACTTTTAAATACATTTTACTACATTTCATCTGGTTCTAAAGTGGATGTGTCATAATAGAGGTCATCAGCTTCTGTCTGAAGCCTGCTGCATCATGCAACTTTAGTTACAACACCGAGTATTAGCTCTGTAATAAACTCTCCCATCTGAGATGGGGATTTGGATAAGACCCTCATTTGACTTCATGTTTTCACCAAGTCTTTAAACTCCATCCTGTCAGAGGAATATCTGGATTTTTTGCTAATACAACACTCAGAAAATAGCACATTTCTAGTCAAAGGGGGAAAAATTATTAGCAAATAGTATAATTTTTTAGCTTATGCATTTTAGGAGAAGGACAGTGCAAGATTCTAGTCCTTAAAACACTCTTTCTTTCCTACCTGCTTATCAGTAATCAGCAGTAATTACACAGCTAAAAACCATCCTGAACTTCAGCTGCTCCTCCCATGGAAAAAGTGATTCTTCTCTAAATGACACTGAAAAAGTCATATTTTATGGCACTTTTATATATATATATATATATATATGCATGCATATATATATATCTCTGTGTGTGTATTTAAAATCATCAATTTTCATTTAGTAATGTGTCAGAAGTGTTAAAAAATTCTGCCAAAGATTTAAGTGTTAAGAAAAAAAAAATTGCTTGAAATACCACTAAGTATATAAAATAAAATTTTAAAAGTGAAAATTTATTTCAACATTTCCATAAAATTTTAAGTCTTCCCTTAAAAAGATGGCTATGCAGGCACTAAATGCCAGGTAAACATCCACAAGTCAGAGTTGGATTTTGGAAAGCAAACAGCTCCTGTAAAGCCCCCAGGGGTTACAAGGCAGCAGCACTTTTTGCCCCAAGTAATTCTGAATTTGGCTGTTAAACCCTATATTGAGGTCTTGTTTCAAAGCTCATCTTAATAAATGGCAAACCCCATCTCTGGCAAGAACACAAACATTGTTTAAACTTCAGTGTCCCCCAGAATCAAGGAAGCAAACTCCAAATTCTCAGTTTCCTGGAGTTATCCTCAACAGTGGATCTTGTACAGCCTCCTCAGAGAATCACGAAGGTTGGGAAAGACCTCCAAGCAGAGCCCAACCAAGATCCCAGTGCTCAGGAGCTGAAATAGCTCTTGGTCTTGTTTTATGACACCTCACCTGCTACAATATTCACTGTCCCACTGCTTGTGGCAAAGGAAAGTAAATCCATCAGCATTATAAAGCTCACGGGCTGCTACTCCCGGTTAACAAGTTATATTTAGCTCAGGCTCAACACTCCTGATTTTGATACAGTCTCTTTACTCCAGATTCAAAGGTAATGGGTTCTTCTATTAAAATTTTATCAGACATCTATAAATGTAGCAGTTGCTTTAGACTGCATCACACAAAGGGAAGAAAGAGGGAGAGACTGATAAATCTTAAAGATTTTATTATTAATACCGGGAGAATTTCCTTTGTTTGTCATGACATGTTTTATTGGTATGCCCACCACGGCTCAATTTAGATTAAAAAGTAGGAAGATTATTGTTTCCCAAAAGACAAGTATCATAAATAAGCACAAGCAGTGAAATTCCTGCATTTATATCCCAGAGAAATATGCCAAACTACCTACCCAGGCAAACCTGAGTACCTGCAGGTTCAGGGGGAGCCAGGCTGCATTTCCCCACCCTCAACAAACACAGCGGTGCGGTTCTGCCGAGTTTTGATCCACAGCAGTGCCAGTGCTGCACTGTGTCAGGTTACGCTGGGTCACATCTCGTCTGTGATGTGACACGGTGTGACATGGCTCAATGTGATGCGCTGCACGGAGCGGGCAGGTGCCCACAGGAAGCATATACTCCGTGACTACGAGCGAGTTGTTCGGCACAGCAGGTACAGCGCTCCGAGCCGCGCTGCGCGGCTGCTGATGGAGATAATTAGTATACAAAACAATGCTCTGCAATATGCTCATTCCAACTCACTTGTTTCCTATAAAACATACCCCTGAAAAGTATTTTATGGGGGCTCTCGGCTGAGATGGTGCCGTGTTTTGGCGTTATGTTATTATAAAGAGTGAAATCACCTACCTCAGTAAGCCACATTGTATCTTAATTTGGGAGGCAGTGTTCGAATACTGGTATATGAAGGGGCATGAGTTAGGTACATTTTGCATTTTATTTTAGTGAATAAGCCTTCCTATAATGTTTTCACAGGCTGAGCACAAAGTCTATAGCCAAAAGAGCGCTCTTTTCGCCCTTGAGAAGGCCCCCAACCCACCAAGTTCCGATGGCTGCATCTTCATGGTACTCTGGCTGCTTCCCATTTACAATTCATTACCAAGCAACAAAAGAAAAGCTTGCCATGAAACAGCAAACTTACTTTGCATGCTTTTGCAAACTGACATATTATGACTTATCATAGGAACATCAACATTACTGTTTCTGATTGTTAATTGGCAAAAAAATTCTACAGCACATTTCAACAGTTGTGTCATTTGATTTAGTTTGTAATTACCATAAAGAGCCTCATGGATTAACATAACTCATGGTTCCTTGATGAAGGTCTGCTAATCTCCTCCTTTTTCATAATCTATGCATTGAAAAGCATCCTGTCTTCTCAACCCAGGCAGTTACAAGTCAAAAAAATATGAAAAAATCCTGCCCATTGCTCACTTGAGAGGCAGTTACTAATAAGTTTATTTTTAATCAATTAATTTTACTTTTTTGAAAGTGCCAACAAAAAGAACAGTGTAGAAAACCACTCAGTGATAGATATTTTTAGGTATCATATGAACAGCAATTTTAAGAAGACAAAAAAAAAAAAAAATTTCTCTCCTGGCCACACTACCACAATTACCACAAGGCTATTTGCTTATGCAGCTCTCCAAGGAAAACGCTCAGAAGAAACAGAGTGCTCATTGACCCCCAAAACCTGTGTCCCCTCTGCAAACAAAGGACTAAGGGTAGTGCACTGGTCTGTGAAGGCGGCAGAAGGGCCCTCTCTCCTCCACCCATGCACCAGATTCCTGCTGCCTCTGTAGATGTGTGCCGTGGTTTGGTGTTTAATTGGAGGAACGCGCTCCTGGGCACGGAGTGAGCGAGGTGTGACAGTGCTGTGAACCTGAGCAGCTCACACACACCACAGAGCACATTGTCCCCGTGCCTGCCCAGGGCCAGCGCTCAGAACCTGAGGATTTTTAAGGTCTCATCCAACCCAAACCCTTCCGGGATTGTCAGCAAGCCACAGGTGCGTGTAAGAAAAGGCAGGAGAAGCAGATGTGTGACTGCAAGGGGAAAGGGCGATAACAGCCCCAGTCAGAAAGCATTCAGTCCAAGGTGCCCTTGTTTTATATTTAGGTATTCCTTGCCTATAGTTTTAAAAGCATGTGTGCAAAATGAGCAGCTTTATTTTGCCCTTACAGGAGAGATGTTCCCAGCCAACCGAAGGGGGATGATGTACTGTAGACTGACAAGGGCTGCTAGGCTCGATCACCGCAAGTGTTTCAAACTGTGGGAGAGCTAAACACAGAGTGAGAACGTTTTATTTTTAAAAAGCCTGGCAAGCCATGCTCCCCATATAGCTCACTTCCTCCCAGAAACTTTCCCTAAAATATTTTTGTTTGATATTTTGATCCAAGTCCTTATCGGATCCAAATCCGAGGCTCCTGACATCTGCTCCCATCTTTTCTGGAGAAGCTGGAGCCTTCAAAAGCAGGTAACTGCTGCCTCTGCACCCTGACTGAAAACACGCTCGGAGTAGTGACAATGGTCTGTTCTCAACTGTCAGCGTTTACCAGCTACTACCCACTCCTCCAAGCTCCAGCCCTGCCATATGCTCAGTGCAGAGTAGCCCCTGATGATGTGTTGTAACGAGGATGATCCTGTTTAAAGGTTTGTGCATAATACAAAAATAAATATCGGCGTTATTGGCAGTGGCAGCAACACATATAATCGTTTGCCTGAAAACTCCTCTTACTAATAGACATGGATTTCAGTCACTTTTTGTCTAGCCAATTTTAACTGTTTGAGCTGGCAGTGCTATGCCAGGTATCTGTTTGAGAGACAGATGCTTTGGAGACACTTCAGCTCAAAAAAGTTGAGGCATTTCTTTGATGAGGGCTGAGGAGAGGAAATGCATTCCCTTGCCCAGAATAACAGCAAGGCTCATCCTTGCCAAAGATCCTACCACTATTCCAAGTAGGAACTTGGGATTCAGCAGAAACAGGGGTAGCTCTTGTCCAGGATCACCCATTTGCCTTTGACCAGGTTGTTCTTTTTTATATCTCAGGCTGTTCTTATTTCTATCTCAGGTTTGTGAGAGATTTTTAGTTTTTAATTTAAGTCTTCTAAAAGTTGAAATGTATTTTCTCACAAGCCAAACCTATCCCTTCTCAAAGTATTCTAAAGCCATTTACACAGCATAGGAGAGTTTTGTGCTGAGCTTAGGGCTACAGGAGTAAAAGAATTTATCACCTGCAAATGCTGCTCCTGGATGTAGGGCTGGGTACCCTGAGCAAACACAAATTTAAACTGTCAGTGCTTTTCAGACAGAAATTAAATAAAAGAGATGCTAAGAGGGAAAATATGAGCCTACTAAAACAGGATAAAGGCAGAAGAACAAAATCTGCTCAAGACAAGGTGAAATGCTGGGTACCAGACAGGATGTAAAAGGCTCTGGGTAGAAAGGAGTATCCCCAACACAGATGTAACAACCAGGCTACAGGTAAAAAATATCCTGCAAGGGAAGTGTGATAATGCTTTGGTTTTAAACTCAGCTTGTCCACAGAAGATCCCACATGAAAAAGCTCAGAGGGTCGATGTTTGGCTTCTCAAACCACAGACTTCTTGTTTCTCCATGCTCACAGAAACATCTGTGTGGCTGTAACCCCTGTCTCACTCACATCGCACTCCCAAACATTCACCCCAGCGAAGGACGTGATCAAACCCTATCATAATGTATACACTGAGAAGGCCACTACATGTGTATACCATTAAGGTCACACAGGCATTTTTCTGACTTCTGGATCCCAGGCACTGCTGGATTTTGTGCTGTGCAAACATTGGATGCACACACCCAGGAGCCTCCCCCCGGGATGGGGTGCATTTGGGAGCAGCATCCTACACCGAGGCAAAGTCTCAATGGAGTCTGCAGGAGCTGCAGGGTGCTCAGCACTTTTGAAAAGCAGAACATTTATATTTAGACTCCTAAATGAACTTCGCAGCCTAAATTTAGGCTCCTATTTCTGACACCAAATAAAAAAAGAAAAAAGAAAAGGAAAAAAAAAAATCCATATGAGCCTCCACATTTAGAGCCGGGTACCTCGACATAGTCATGTCGGAGTGAAATGTAAACCTTGCACTTCGGCCCACATTCCTATCAAGTTGATTTCCAAAAGGGGAAGCGATCAAGCACGCAATATTTTAAAAGGAAAATAATAATCCAGACTTGCTTGTGTGAATTCCTTACATCCTGCTTTATTGCTAGCTGCGAGTCAATTGATTTGGATCTCACTTTCAGCCTTACTCTTGCACAACTGCAACTCCATCAGCTCTAACGAAAGCAAGATTTTGCAAAATTTCCATCTCAACTTCAGCTGTTAAATCATATTTCCAAAGGGAACAGTGGCACATAAAAAAGTTTTAGCCCCAGCAAAGTCCACGGGGCTAAGGCTCCTAAATCCATGCTGAAGTATTACACACCTTTCAATTTTGACCCATATAAAATATCACTGTGCAAATATTTTCCATTTGCAGGAATCACCTGCTCCTGACAGCTTCTCAGGGAATTTTTCTTCACGTGTAATACAATCTAAACATATGTGTTGCATTAAGTTGGGTTATATCAGGTCATGCCACCTGACACAGTATATCCCAACATAATCTAATGCCATGTAAATCATTCATTACAACAAACCTAAGGAAAAAGAAAAAAAAAGAAGAAAGCCA
The DNA here is from genome assembly GCA_013400915.1 of Pardalotus punctatus. Taxonomy (NCBI): domain Eukaryota; kingdom Metazoa; phylum Chordata; class Aves; order Passeriformes; family Pardalotidae; genus Pardalotus; species Pardalotus punctatus. The sequence continues at coordinate 423,332 of VZTX01016142.1, forward strand.
ACTTTTCTCCCACATCACAAGCAGCTGCAGCAGATAAAGTGTCGATATTTTCATAAAGGGCCAGGTGAGCATCTGTGTTTTGGTGTTATTTCAAGGCATTTCACTACATCTCCATTTCCATGGTGGCCACAGCTACAGTCCCAGCTTGCTGATAACTAGTGGTGAAAGGAAGGGAAGTTTTAGGACTTAGTTTTAGAGAATATTTTATATTTTCATAGCCAATATACACTACAACAAAAGGAAAAATGTCAGAAATATTATAGCAGAGCCATAAAATTCAATGCAGGTCCAAAGCTCAGTGAAAAGCAGCAGAGGAACAGGTGGGAGAGCAGGCAAAGGGGATCAGCTGTCCCAGAAGGTGAGCACAAACCACAGTGAAAATCCATAGAGGCCAGATTTCAGGTTCTCCACCTCAGTTTAAGCAACAGAAATCAGTAATTCTGCATCACTTCTTTACCTCACTGAGGGTGATCAGCCTCTTTTAGCAGCCCCTCTGCTGCTCCTTGTGTAAAACTGGGGAGGCAGCAGGAGAAAGAGCCATAGTTCAGGTTATCCCCTGCAGGAGACCCACTCCCATCACTTGGAAGTGGCATAGAGAGGTTTCCGTATCCCATTCACTCTGCACAACATTCCATCTCCGTGCAGCCCTTAGAGCTGGCAAAAATTATTCTTGGGGTTTTAAAGCAGGCATTGAAAATCAGCAGTTCTTCCATAAATATTAAACTATCACACTCATTATGACAAAGGCATCTGCTGAAGGCGATTATTTGTCTGAACAGCCCACACAGCGTAGGTAGAACATGGGTTATGTTAAGAGCCTCTTGTAGGATGCAGTCTTGTATCATTTTATAAAGTAGGAATTTTGCATCCAATGGGTAAAGCTTAATATCATGAATTATAACCGTAGTAAGTTATTGCTGATTTTTTTTTTTTATTTTGCAATTCTGTATTTTTAAAGTTGTCTGCTTATCTGCTAGAACTGCAATGAATTGGATTTAATTGCCAACAGATTTTTACTTGTAGCAAGAGGAGTGTCTTGTGAGTAGCTACAAAAGGATTCTTACAGGAGCAGGAAAATAACATCCCTTTACACTGAAACAAACAATTACTGCTGATGCAAAAATACAGGGAGTCTCACAGGCAAGCATGAACCCTGCTTGTGATAGAAATAATTTCAGCTGAACTGGCTTTAAACTCAGATTCATTCTAATGAAGAGACTGTAAACACACCTTGAACCCTAATTCAATAATGAGATCAACAATTACACTTAAAGGTTACTGAGCACTGCAGCAGCATGAGCAAAATCCTTTTGATCACCTATATTGTGCAGTTCATTATTTTCTTTGATGATTAATAACACTGAAATGCACTTGGTAAAAGAATAAAATGAAGTACAATATTTATACCTTATTACAAAGTGCATTAGCAAATCAGAGCCCTCAGAGCACCTACATTAAAAAGAAAACATCATCAATATTTGATGTTTGTCTTCTTTAACATCTAGCTGTGGTTTTAGCAGCAACAAAACTTTCAACCTTGAATCCACTGCAGTTCCCAAATAATGCCACCTTTTGTCCACCAGACCCATATGCTGGCCATTTTCTCACACTTCTTTGTTTCCATCTTTGTGTGGCCCTCAGAAAACAGAAATCAGCATTTATGAATGTGTAATTTCAAGAGGTGAGTGGCAAGAGACATTTTAGTGAGCAAGAGGAAAGCAGTTATTTGACTTGGTGATTTCAACACTATTCTGCGTCGGGAGGGAAAATGGCACGAAGACATTGTGCTAGGCAACAGATCATGTAAACATTTCCTATGACAGTCTTTCATCATCTATAGGAACATTTACACTGCCAGATCTTGTCTTCTTTAAAAATGTCAGCTCGGTAAGTTTGATGCACATGTGCTCCTTCTGTAAGTGTCTGCTCAGGCAGACAGTTTACTAATTTGTGGCTCAGTAAGTCTTCCACTGCACCGAGCACCTTGAGGTTAGCACATCTCTAATCATTATTTGATAACAGAAATCTGTAAGCATCACATCCCTGGTAACAAGAACATTGTATCTTAGCAACCAGCCTTGATATTCAAACAATTTCATTAAAGCGTAGCACCTCTTAGCAGGTGGGTGAGTGCGGGTGTTGATAAACATTTATAACATGATCAACCATTGTGTTTGCCAACACTATAATCATCATGACAAATTTATGAATTTGTTTACAAGCTCTTAGGTACCAACCTAAGTAGGTAAACTACCTCATAGCACGCTTCTGTGTCTATAGATAGAGGCACATTCTGAGACTTGATGCTTCTTTAAATTGAACATATTGGGGAAAAGGTTAGCAGATGAACATCACATGTCACCGTAAAAATCACCATTTAAATTAAACCACAAAGGATGTGTTAGAGCGAGGGCAAGGATTATATTTCACCCCCAAGAGAGAAAGGAAATTTAAAGTTGAAACTGTCTGTAATTTATTCCCAGGTCCCCAACAGGGCACGAATGTGGGCATGGTGCCCCAGCCCCACAAGGAGGAACCTGGGGGTCACCTCAGCCCCACCACACGCAGGGAGCAGAGGCTTCCCAGCCTCAGCCAGAGCTTGGCAGCCCTGCCAAAGGGAGATATCAGGATAACCCATCTGACTCTCAAGGGAAAGGGGCAAAGCTCAAATTGTTTCAGTCCATCAAATACCCTACAACACATCTATAGCCAAGAAGGATGACAGGTTTGGAAGAAAACAAATCTACCACCTTATTTGGGAAATGCAGCTTGGACATTCTCAGTCATGCTCAGCAAAAAGGGCTCACATAAACACATCTTCTGAAGTGGAAGCACTGTGGGCCAGATTGGCTAAATTTTGCTTATAGCAACACAGGAAATCTCATTCAGTTCTGGGCTAGAGCCCTGTCCCTTGCTCTCCCAGGAAAGATCATCGTATAATGCTGTTCATAAAATACTCAGTTTCATCTTAAAACTGGTTAACTTTGTTAACCCCATAACTTCCATGGGAAGATTTTCCCAGAATTTAGATTATTTGAGGACTCTTAATCTGGAGCTGATTTTATTTATGGTTCTTGAATATCCGTTTGTTCTCATGCCAATATTGTCATTTAACTGAGACCACTCAACCCTTCTTGGTGTTTACATCCCCCTTTTTTTTAAGCACAGAGCAATCATGACCCCTCTTAGTCTTCATTGTTGCTAGGCTAAACAAATTGTGCTCTTTTATGGCTGTATTACATCAACACAATCCTGTGGAGGGCAAGAGGTTTGCTCTTTTGTAATCAAAACCAGCATTTGATCTCATGAACTTAAATGGAAATATCCTTCTAGGAGTGTTACTTTCTAAAGTGATTTCCAGTGTTGAGCTGCTGCCCAAAGGGGCAAGGGGGAGAGAAAGGGGACAGCCAGAGAAAGTGAAGTGGCCAGCCCAGGTTCAGACAAACTGACCACTCTGTTTGCAATTCCATGTGCCAGCTGAAGCCACTCAGGTCCTTTTGAGAGTCAGATTTTATACACAAGTGTTTTGGTTGCCAATCTAAGTTATGAAACCACTTATCTACCCAAATCCACCTACAAATGTGAATTTCTGCACCCCTTATTTTCCCTGTAAGGTGAAGCCGGCTTTACCATCTCACCCTCAGGCAGCAACATCCCCTGAGCAAGGATTGTACAGACTCTGCTCCAAACACTCTCAGATTCAAATGTCATAGTCTTGTATCTATATTCTGGACACCAAGCCAGCCTGAGGCTGGAAGGCCATATCTAGAAACTTCCAGACATTCTTTTTCTGTGAGAAAAACATCCTCACGGTGTTATCCATCAATCAGATGTCTTTCCTCATTGCCATCCATGGGGGAGCACGGGCCAGGAGGAAAACAAAGGCAACAGGAGTGGCAAAAATATTTAAAATCAATGGGTAGATAAACAGAATACATGTCATACTCCAGCTTTGTGTCTGATTAATGGATATTATACTAAAATTAATCAGAGGAAAAATTCTTGGAACAGTCAAGAACTCCTCGATGCTTCAATCTAGTCTTCAAAATAATGACCTGTTCCCCTTTTCAGTAACTGCTTTGCACTAATTTTTGCAAGCAAGCCCAATAACAACCTTGCTCGAGCTGCAATGTGTGTTTAAAATTTACCAAAAGGTGGAAGATGGAATGCAAGCACAAGAAAAACAGGAATATGAAGTTTGTACCTTGTACCTATGGCATCCAAGGTAACACCACTGCATCACTGATTTCACACTGGGCACGTTACATCAGGCTATTAATCTACCTGAAATACCTGGGACCAATTGAAGCATTCTGGAATAGGTAACTGAGACTCCCTTTTGGAAATTAAAGTCATCCACTGCAAAAAAGGAACAACACATTTTGTCACTGTAGCTTGTTGTCTTTGTGGTTAACTTTCCTCCCAGTGTTAAGATCTGATGATAATCCTATAAACTGCAGGTGGGAAACAAAACCCATCTGACATAGACTAATGTTTTGGTGGTTTTTTCCCCTCTTTTCCTTTAAAGTGACTGTCCAGCTTTGCAAAGCTATGTAAGTTTTAATTATGCATCTTAAGGCATTAAAAAAAAAAAAAAAAAATCAGAAACAAGAACTAAGGTCGCAGTAAACTACAGAAAACACTACACACTTTACCAAAAAGTGCAAAGTACACATACACATCAATCATATATATAAAAATTATACCTTTACAAATCTGAAGCAGTTCCACACAAAAGAAAAAAAAAAAAAAAGATAAAAAGGAAGGGAACTTATTTTAAGCAGAAGGCCAAGTAAACCCATATTTTCTCCTACACAAATGGAATACAAATTTAATTTCCAAAGGTACACCCTTTTTTGTTATCAGACAATATAAATTTTAAAAATATATTTTGGCCAGCTGTGGCTCCTATGCCTCAATTTCAGCTTCTTTAAAACAGGGGAACTTGAATCCCATCTCCCGTCCTGAAAGCTACCATTTTCAAAGCACTCCAAACCTGAAGTTATTTTTGGAATAGAATCTTCTGAACGGGCTGAAGAAACACCATAAAAAACAACATCACTTGCACACAGAAATCAAATTCATATTCATTAGCAGAAATCTTTATACTTTGCATTTTCATAGCACAACAGTCTGAGCAACAGAGTGATGACAGCATTAAACTAGAAAGAAATTTTCTCCTTCCCCTTCAGCATATTTCTTTTGCAGGACACATGTTTAGCAGTCAAAGAAGAGAAATGAATGAGTATTTGTAATGTTGTGAAAAACTTCAATCCTGGGTTAAAATTTCTAAATGCAGTTTGAAATGGGACAGGTTTAGAAGAAAGACTTCGAGGTGGCCTCCAGGCAGTGTTCCCCTGCTCTCTTACCTCACCCATATAGCATTAATAGAAAAAAATCTGGTATTTTGGGTTCTTATTTTCCCAGAAGCCCCAGTTTGCAACTATTCCCCATGAAAGGTTAGTAAAGGTGCACACAAAGCCAAAAGCTGGTGAAAAACCTCTCTTGCTGTGCACCTTGTTTGCTAATACTCTCCTACCCCAACTTCCAAGTCTGTCCCACATCCCTGCCACAAAGTGGAAGCCACCTGACGACATTTTCTGGCCACACAACACAGCAGGCAAGGACACATTGCCCAGGTCAGCGAGGAACAGACGTGAGGGTGATAATAAAACACGGTTCTACAGAGGCAATAACCACTTAACACCCCCATGGGCTGGTGGGCTGGTTAAATATTATCCCTGTTAGGCAGTTTGGGAAAACCGAGAGATTGTGTCGAGGCTCTATGGAGCCGCTCTCCAGACATGGAGTTCCATCTGCTTGGCTTCAGGTCCCCATTTTTATATCCAGAATCAAAACAAAACAAAAAAAAAAAAAAAAAAAAAAAAAAAAAAAAAAAAAAAAAAAAAAAAAAAAAAAAAAAAAAAAAAAAAAAAAAAAAAAAAAAAAAAAAAAAAAAAAAAAAAAAAAAAAAAAAAAAAAAAAAAAAAAAAAAAAAAAAAAAAAAAAAAAAAAAAAAAAAAAAAAAAAAAAAAAAAAAAAAAAAAAAAAAAAAAAAAAAAAAAAAAAAAAAAAAAAAAAAAAAAAAAAAAAAAAAAAAAAAAAAAAAAAAAAAAAAAAAAAAAAAAAAAAAAAAAAAAAAAAAAAAAAAAAAAAAAAAAAAAAAAAAAAAAAAAAAAAAAAAAAAAAAAAAAAAAAAAAAAAAAAAAAAAAAAAAAAAAAAAAAAAAAAAAAAAAAAAAAAAAAAAAAAAAAAAAAAAAAAAAAAAAAAAAAAAAAAAAAAAAAAAAAAAAAAAAAAAAAAAAAAAAAAAAAAAAAAAAAAAAAAAAAAAAAAAAAAAAAAAAAAAAAAAAAAAAAAAAAAAAAAAAAAAAAAAAAAAAAAAAAAAAAAAAAAAAAAAAAAAAAAAAAAAAAAAAAAAAAAAAAAAAAAAAAAAGCTGGATGTTTTCAAATGCAGAGATTAGAGATTTCTGGGGGTGAGAGGGGCAGTTTCTGATGCTTTTATGGCCTTCCCCATGCCAGCTATAGGAGTGCTCAAGAGTTTTGGCTCACAAAAGGAGAAGGAGCACATGCTGAGCCCACCTGTGGCTCCACATTCCCCTCTTTCATTCCTCATCCCTCTCCTCCCCTCCTTCCTGGGGAGAATCACTTACAAAGAGACACACCATGGGTATCTGGGAGGTCCCATAAATTTGAAATTTCTGTGATTCAAACCCCAGCAAGCTGTTTTTACCCATACTGGTCCAGGAGCAGCAGAATGGGGAGAGTATGCTGAGAAACAGAGTCCTACTGCACCAGCTGGGGGTAACATTTTCTTGCAACCAGCACAAGATGCCACAGCTGATGCCTGAAGATAAATATACACCCTTTCATATTTAACCAGCATATTTTGCCTTTTCAGCACAATACTCAAATCTGTTTAATTTTCAAACTACCAGTTCAGATCTTCCTGACATTTTCAGGGGAGAAGGACAAGACGACCAAGGCTGAGGATGCCCACACAGAGCACTGCAGGTGACATCACTTTGGGCCTAGCACAAAAATGCCACCACAAGGGATGGGAGAAGAGCGCTCTCCAACACAATTCCACTATAGAGCAGCTTCCAATACTCCAACATTTCTTTTACAGTTGCTAAACAAAGTACTCCAGAAATGTTTTACTAACTTTAGGCAGTTAAAGTACCCATTCCAGTCCCAACTCAAAGCTTTAAATATTTGAAGTTTTTTTGGTGATGTACTTTGGGCTGGTATGTCCTAATACATACTTTTCCTTTTTTCTTTGCATAACTTTTTGCCCAAAACATGCATACAAAATCAGCCCAAAACAAAAAACCATCATAAAACAGGTAAAGCTGAGTTACATACTGGTCTGAGACAAGTTGTGGGCCACCCACTAAGTACTATCACACTAATTAAGAATGTTCTAACAGCAGGGGAAGGTGAAAACACTTTGGATGTTCTGCTGAATCTCCTGGAGTCATATGAATTTCCAAGCTTTAGTTCTTCAGAAGCCCATCCAATAGATTAAGATCTTGCAGTGGTCAGTTGAATTATATATGTTTTTCATTAGAAGCCTAAAGATAAATATGAATTCATAAGTGCGTGTATATTCACACATATCTGCAGGATTTAATCATTCAGATCACAGTGGAAAGTAGTTTTAACACAGCAGTGAATTTTGCCTTTCCAGTGTGTTAGAGAAAAGAAAAAAAAAAAGTAGAGCTGTGTATGAACATAAATCAGAGTGACCTTTACTAGTTCTTTAACTCCCAAGGAATACTATTGCATTTTAGGGAAAGAATAGTCTCCGTTAAAAAAAGAGACAATCAGCCCATTAGGTCAATTTTAATTTTAAGTCCAGAATATTAAATACTCCCTTTGATTATGAATTGTATTAAAGTGATTAAAATCATCTAATAAAAAAATCCTAATCCCAGACCTGCTGCCATATAAATATATATGGTTCAAAATATTTCAGTGCAACTTAGCATTAGTAATAAGGTCCATAATTTATTAAAATTATAATCTAACCACATTTAAATTTATTTTAAAACTCAAAAATACACACTCTTACCATCTTGCTGTCTGATACAAGAGAATGCCAATTAAACCACCACTTCTAGCCTTTTACTTCTCTCCTGGTTGTGTGACCACCTCTACAACATGAAAACATTTTACAGGACTCAAAAGAACTCGATCAGACACAGGGAGAGATGAGTGACAAAAGCTACAGGCAGAAATCCTAACATTTTCCTGAAGAATCTTTGTTATTATTTATAAACACTTTTTTTTCTGTTGCTGTAACACAACTAGGAGACATATGCAGATAGATAAAACACCAAATGTTTATTTTTTTTTAATTTGTTTTTTTATGTTTTAAAGTGATCTTTGCATTATGCAGGCTTTTTCCTTCAGATCACTGTTATAGTCTTCCGAGGCAGGCTGCAATCCCCGTTTGACTCATCACATTATGTGCTCGTATTAAGTTTTGCATTAAATCCCAGTGCCATCTATAACTTGCTACTAATATCTTTACACCACTGAGGCTTTGATATTTGATGGAAAGCCCCTGAAACCTCACCAAGGGTCTCATCAAATCAGGCAAGCCTCACTTTGCTATGTATTTACCAAGTGAAGCATATATTCAAGTGAACCCAGTTTGAGGAGTCCATGGTAAGTTAATCAGCTATGAAAAGTTTTCTCAACCTATTGTTTTTAGCAATACAGACAAAATTCTACAAAATGGCATCCCTTGATGTTCCACTTGAATATCAATGCTTTACCTGAAGAGAATCAAAATGGTATCTCTCCCTCCCACTAATTCCTGACTTCTTGCTTAGTGCAATGCATCTAAAGAAATGAAACTTATTGAATCAAGTTTAATGACATAATAAATTCTTCCCTTCAGACAATGTTGAGGCTTAATTCACTAGAGCACTTTAAGCCTTTGCCTTTAGCATCTGATGGGTCATTAGTCTGTAATCCAGCAGCTAGCCTGTTTGGAATCTAAACTAAATCAGGAACCGTATCAGTAGTTTCTGAAATATGACTGGCAGGTCAAGTGGCCTCAAAAAGACTGCCTAGGGCAGTTAAGACTAGGATAGGGCATGACTAGAACAGAACCAGTGATGAATCTGGAAGCGTGTACTCAATAAAGACTTCATTCATTCTAACTCACTAAACAGCAGTTCTTCAAATGACTTGACTTATATTTTTGATGTTTTTAACCAGTAGGTCATGCAATAAAATTGCCCTGTATGTGCCAATAGGCTTAACACACAGATCATTGACTTGCATGCTTGGGCATATTTTATTTATATTTTTCCCTCAAGTTTTTCCATAGCAGCCTGAAACAGGCAATAGAATCACCGCTGTGTGGGAAAACATGTAATCTAAAGGACTTAGATCACACAATTTTGAAAAGCAGAAAGTTTGATGAAACACCCTTTTGTCCAAAAAGGAAAAAAAACTCTGAAATGCCAGTTCCTACACCTGGAAAGCCACATTCTTGAGATGCTACAAATAATCTGTGCTCCCAGCCGAATATTTCTCACATTACATATTAAAAACACCCCTTATGCAATAATTTTAGGGCTTTTCAATACAAGCCAGAAAACCAACTCTCCTTTAGAATTTCAGCTGGAGTTTTTCAGGCTTATTGGAGAGGAAAGTGTGCTGTGCTCATCTCCAGCACCCTCCACCACAACATTCACAGAACGCTCGTAAGACTTGATTCAAAGTCCACTTCAGTCAATTGACCCCAGTGGTCCTTAGATCAGGCCCTTAATCTGTGCATCACACTCAGATAATCAGTAACAGCTTAGTTAGAGGACACTTTTTTTTTTTTACACCCATCATTTCCCAGATTCAACAAAACACTTCCAAACCCCTTGAAATCAGACTAGTGCTTCTGGTGGATGCAGTGCAACATATGCTATAGTTGTGGTTTAAGTGGTGCTTGCAGTTAAAAAACAAACAAAACAAAAACTACAGTGGGTAAAAAATAAATTAATAAACATAATATTGACACTTTGACTCCCAGAAAGTACCCTGAACTATGCTTCAACTCTGATGCTGTAGTGGTTTCTCAGTGGAGCAAAAAGGCACACTGGCACCAAGCAGGGAGTGAAAATGAAGACTAATTCTGGTTTGGAAACAGAGCACAGGGCTGGTTATGAACTACAGACCAAGTTCCCCCACTGTCCCTAGAATACCAAAATACCAGGATTCAAAAGGCAGACAGGATAATCTCAAGATCCCCACTCTCAGGAGTGACAGGAGCCCACAATCACCCCATTTAAGAGTCACCTTCCACAGAGCAGCTGTGAGAAATTCACCAGGGCAAATCCCAAAATATCCCCAATTAGAAAGATAACTCATTTCCAGATCCAGCCTGCTCAAAGTTGTCTACAGTTGAATTTAAATATGCATTAAACACACTGTGTAGCAGAGGCAAAATTACTTATTGCTTTAAGCATGCCCATGCTATTTTAAAATAGCCTGGCCGTCATGAGCATTTCTCCTATTATCTTTGGTGACATTTAATCAGTGCTTAAATGTTGGGAACACAGGGGAAAGAAATCAGGTTATATATTTGGGAAGGCGACTCTTAGAAATTAGGCTTCTTTCCAAAAGAAAACTTAACCAGTTGCTCACTGCCTAAGCAAACAGAGTTAACACTTACATTTTCTCCTGGTAGGAAGAAAGTCACAGGACACCCCAGACAGGGCAAATCCTTTCTGGGCACACACTACCAAAGCTGAATTCAAATTCCCAGAAGATTCAGACCAATAACTTCAGCCTCTGTACAGTAAGATTCTCCCTTTCCCTGTGCCTCACACAGTACAGGGGTAAATGGAAAAATGTAATTTTTTTTTTCCATTTATTATTGAACTATTAAAGGCACTCTGTCATTTGGGATCTCCCTCCATCTCCAGCCTTTGTATTCCAAGGTACTTCAGTAACGGCACCAAGTGAAACTAAAACGCCAACTTAAGATTTGCATTATAAATGGCATATACAAAGAGAGATTTTTTAAACTTTGGTTGATCTAGCATATCAAAGATCTTTTCCTCTCTTTTTCTAAGCTACTTCAGTGACTGTATTGAAGTGAACTGAAAGGATTAGCTTGAAAGTGGCAAGAAATCTGGCATGCAAAGAAATAAATTTTTTTCCCCCACACTTATTTCAGTTGAACTCTTCATTATATGGGGGCCCCTTTCCTCTTCAGAAATGCATTTTGCTCTGTCTCTCTCAAGCCATTCCGTGCTGTGCCAATACCAAACAAGGTGAAAACACAAAGTGTGCAAGAGCAGCTCCTGACTCTGGTTCCTTCAACCTTCTGCGCAGCTAAACTGAGCACCAGAGTGAAGATTGCAACGTATTAGCTCTGTTTTCTCTTTAGCCAGACCTGGAGGTAAATCCAACAGCACTGACTTCTCTCCCACACTTTATCCTGATGCACTTCCTTACAGCACAGACCTCTATGCAATTGAGATAGATACACATCCCAGAAACACGCATGGAGGATGTTCTGGGCTTCCCGAGGAAATCGCACGCTGTTTTCATCACTTGCAGTGTGGTTAGCATAGTCTTGCTCCAGTAATATCTAGCTGGGAAAAATGAAACAGCGTGGAAAAGTCACCAGGGGAAGAAGAGCAGAAGGAATGACTCAGCTGTGAACCTGGATTCAGACAAAAATGACTAAGAGCTCCCAAAAACAAAAAAAAAAGAAATAAAAACAAACAAAAAAAAAAAAGTTTCTTCCCCCCTGATACCAATTCTCCAGTCAGATGTGTTCCCATTTAGAAAACTTACAACAGGTTAGATTATTCTTTAGAAATATTGGTCACTCTGTGGCTCCCTACCTAGCTTGTCCCTTTCCTTTGAATAATTAAGCAAACCAGCTGCATTAATTCTTTGAAACAAAAGCCCTTTATATTTAGTGACGAGTTCGGTGACAGTCCTAGATAAGTCTCAGAAACAAGCTCCCAGCCTGTGTTTGGTGAAAGGCTGAAGGTCTGAGGGGGAAGAAGGGGCTGGCAGGCACAGGCAAGGGGAAAGGTTTGGGTTTCCCAAGCTGGGGCTGAGTCAGAGCTCAGGGCTCCCTCAGCGCTCCCTGTTTACGGAATAAATCGTTATTCCCATCGCAGACAGACTCACTGCCCACTGCAGTCCGAGCTCATTCCTCTTACATCAGTGACTCCACAGCAAGATTAGACAGACAAGCAGCGGGGAGAAAATCCAGCTCAGGACAGTGCAATTCCCACTTTCCCAACAAATTTGTTTGGGCCAGGGCAGCCCAAAGGCCAGCAGGAGAAACGATGTGTGTCCAGGCTGGCAGCTGGGGACAAACCATGGGACACTCAGCCTACCCAAAATATGGGGACTGTTACTCCAGAAATAACAAAATACAGCTTACAGTGACATGCCACTGGGATACTCTTAGTGTGGGGCTTCCAGAAATTGATTTATCAGCAACTAATTACAGAAAATACTGGGGGGTTTCTTCCCATCACACAGGCTACAATAGGTGCTCCATCCCTTGGTGCCAATGACACGGGCAACCTGTCAAAGCTGAATAGCTGTCCACTGACCCTTCCTCTTCATCAAGGGGGGTTGCTAATGTCCTGGGCTAAAACTGTGCCAGCACCAGCTAGCAGGCACGCTCGTGAACCTGTGAAACCCACCCCGAAGACAAGCGAGACCCCTGCAACCTGCAGAAACAAGACCAGAATTTCTCCTTCCTCCCAAGATTAACTGCAGGAGAGTGCTCCAGCAGCTATTCATCACCAGCAACACCTAAAGCCTTCCTTACTGCATATATCAACGTGTCGAGGGCTGTGACTAATGGAAAAGGCACCACCCTATAAAAAGGAATAAAAATGAAAGAACCCCAAGTAACAAGCAGCAAGTCAGCTGTATCAAGCTAATTTTTTTGATGTAAAGATTTGGAGTAAATACACACTCAAAAAAAAAAACCAAAAACCAGCCTTCTTATTAATCTCCTGATAAAGAAATGCAAAATATTAAAGCAGTTTAGGTTTATTCCAAGCAGCCTTGAAGAGATAAATAAAAATAAGCTTCCGAAACACCCAGGGAAGCGACACAGAGGCTGCAAGGATGCTGAGCCACACGTAAAATTCTGTTTGCATACATGAAGTTCAGCACACAACAGACTTCTGAGAAGGGAGTAATGTCAAATAAAAGAGTAGCTGTATTAATAGCTATATTTACTTTTGTTGGTGCTTTCCCATAAGACCACATACAGGTAGAGGAATTATTTGTCTGGGTGCTCACAGAGGAGAGCCCACCTCCTGTAATGACCCACCCAACTGGGTCAGCCTGAGCCTGATGGCAGAAATGAGCAATGAAAAGTTTAACACTGTCTGAAATAATCCCGGATTTCATTTAATCTCCCTCTTAGTACTAAAAATAACAGAAAGCAATAAAATCTCAGATGGTGCATATTGCAAGAGCCCGGCATTTAATCTCGCTGATGAGAAAAAGGAAAAGCAACAGACCCCTTTCTCAGCTTCCCAACACTCCCAATTTTGATTCTTTTCCTGCAGTGCTGTAATATGCACCTACTTCCTTGAATTAACAGATCTCCAAATAACACTCATAGGGACTATTTTCCTACACATAAAGTTGCTTTCTCTGTTCAGAAGAGTATAACTGGCTTTGGGAAGAAATATAAAAGAGTTGCTAAAGCCAGTAATTTCCTCAGCCACACATATGGCTTCTAAGTTTAATAGCAATTATGTCATTTTTATATATGATTCACTTGATGTTGTTTTCATGTGAATCATTTGACATATATAACTCCGGCAGATTTCTTAAATAAGCATATCACCAGAGACTAAATTACTAATCAATTAACCAATTTCTCCCCCCCCCCCTTCCCCCATCTTGGCATGCAATTAGGAAAGAAAACTAAACTTAGAAAGGCACTTGGAGAAAATGAGGTTTGATAAACCATGGGGTTTTTATTCTGGGGGGAGGAAGGGGATTGCAGGGCAATAAACTGGGGCCTACAGCAAGCGAGCACATGCAAAGATTTTGCATTCAAGAGTCTCCCTGCTAGGACCTGAAGAGCATCTCTGCAGCACCCAAGGTTTCTGCAGCACCCCAGATATTGTGCAGCCACCCCAGGCACAGCTCATGGGGCTGCAGCCCTTCATCCCTTCCTCTCAGGAGCACAAATGTGGCCACAAACACCTGCTGCTCAGCACTTGAGCAGGTGCAGCAGGGACACCGACACCCCCAATGCACGAGGTTTTAATTCTCACTTCTCTTCTTGCTGGGGATAGCAAGGGAGGCCAGCACTGCAGAGCGAACAGGGAAGGAAGAAACCCGGTTGGAGAGGTGTTTACAGTTTCCTTGCCCGACCTCCTTGTGCTCTCACCGCAACGCACACCCTTCTTTCCAGAAGAAATTTCATACCCTGCAACACCCCTTCCTCATTTTCAAACCGTTCACCACCCTGGTGCTGGGTAACCTGTGCCTCAGCCACAGCCCAGCCCTTCCTGCCCTTTCCTGGACACAGCTGGGCATCCCCTTCCAGCCCCGGTGCTTTCAGAGACAAGGAACACAGAGGGTTTATTTTGCCAGTTTAACCGGTTTGAACATATTTCCATTATAAAGGCAAAATACCTGACTCATTGCATTTATGGGCCTTGAGTGACCCAGCCACAGGCATTTTCCACACCCTTCTTGTTGCTCTGTTTGGGGACCAGGCATCTTTCAGAAAGAAATCCACTTCTCTTACTATAAAAAACTCCTTGAAAACTGCTCATAACAGCTTCAACTTCAACTACATGCAAAAACTCTATACCTACAGCAAATTTCCACCAATTTTTTGTTTCCACCTTATAAACTCCACTAGTCCTTGCTCACAAGCATAAAGCAAAGCTAGTGGCTCTGAGCAGTTTCTGAGAGCTGATATCTGTGTACTTTGGCTGGTATCAAAAGAACAATTAAACACACACTTAATATAATCACCCAAGTAAATGCACTAACTCCCTTAAGACAACCTTATTTGCTTGTTTTATTTAAGAGCATATTCAAGCGATTTGTTTGAAAAAAACCAAAGCAAACAGCGAGACCAGGGCTCAACCACTAAACCTCCATGAGACCAACCACTTCAAATCTTTCCCAACACAAAAAAAAAAAATAAATTCAGGTTTTACTCTTCAGCTTTCAAACACAAAAAGTTCATAAGCCACCACAAGATATTGCCCCAAATTTCTTTCCCCACCTCCCATGGCTGATTTTACCTGAAAAATGTGTATTTTCTTCCTTCTCTCCTTCCTTCCTTGTGTCTTTGATCCCAGGAAGGGCAGAGCCTCCCCCAGCTCCCCTGATATAGTCACCTCCCTGCAATCAGGCCCAAGTGAAGGCACCTGTGCCTTCTGGAGCATCCAGAGCACACCTGGGGGCAAGGAAGGAGGTGGATGAGATCCTGTAAGCCAAGCCAAGCCATCCCATCCCATCCCATCCCATCCCATCCCATCCCATCTCAACTGGCAAACCTGCACATCTCCTGAGACAGTAATAATCCTCCTGCTAGGGTGAGCAGGCACCCTAATCACCTCTCTCTGCTATTCATGGTAGTTACAGAGAGTTTTGCCTACAGGTAAAATTACTTAATTAGGTGAGAGTAATATTCTAGAGTTGGACTCAGTGATCCTGGTGGGTCCCTTCCAACTCAGCATCTTCTGAGATTCTGTGACACACATAATGTCCCGTGTGCTTCACAGCTGAAACACCTGAAGGATGAGATGAACTTCCCTGGTGAAAACACCCCAGGGACACCAGGGTAAATTGGCTTGGAGGTGATCTGTGTTCACACTGATGTGAGCAAGCCCATGAGGGTTTTTTTCTCACAGCAGTGGTCCATGCTCCTTCTGTTCACTCATTATTTCAGGTGCCTATCACAGCTGCTTGTGCTCAGATGCTGCGGATTATCACCGATTGGAGCTCTTCACTCCTAGAAGTTTTGTTCATTTTCATTCAAAACCTGTTTTTTCTCCCTTTTCCTTCTGCAGTACAGATCTGGCAATCTGGTTGTATAAAACAAACAATTCCCCAAAGACAAGTGTGCTGACAGAAATCAATACAGCTGGTTTGACTCCCCTGAGACACAGCTTGTTCAAGGTGAAAAGCCTACTGGGTTTTCTTTATCTGGCTGGTTAACAATTGTTATAAATAAGGAAGTTCTGCGCAACAGAGTTCATAGAATCACAGAATGACTTGACGGGACCTTAAAGACTATGGGCAAGGACATTTTCCACTAGTCCAGGTTGCTCTAAGCCTCATCCAGCCTGGCCTTGGACACTTCCAGGGATCCAGGGGGAGTCACAGCTTCTCTGGGCACCCTGTGCCAGGGCCTCCCCACCTCCTCCCTGTGCTTGCCTGCCAGGACCATCTTCCCTACCTAGGAGAGAGGAATTTCAGCTTCCAAGATGTGACTGTCATGGAGGAGAAGCTTCAGAGCACCTGCCCCAGCTCCTGGGCTGCCACTCCTCCCAGCGTTCTCCAGTGAGGTGTTACACAGCACTCCTGTCTTTTCCCCACATCATGGACATTATCTATGTTCATCTGGCTGCTACTGGTCCAGTGTTCATCCAGAACCCTACCTTTGTTTTGTGAACACTCAGTTCCCTTTGCAGGGTGCCCAAAGACCTGCTGCCATCAGCTGTGGCTTCCAGGCAGCCGCGTGCACTTCCCCAAAGCCTCAGAAAACACCGAAGCTTGAGCACTTCTCAAAAGTGAATCCCCCTGCCTCCTTTTTGATCCTGTTTACTCCATGCACTTGATTAATTCAGCCACATTCTGAGGATGCATGTTATCTACACCACATGGCTGGGTCTAACAGAAATCGTGGCAAAGTATTAGTAATAAAATCCCTGATTTGCAGAAAAAGTAACAGCAAAATGCTCCTACACCACGTACCAAATGGCACGTCTTCTGTGGCATCCCCACCTTCCTCGCCTCCCTCTTCCTGTGGCTGGTCCATCTGTCCTCACTTGGGAGCTCTGATTTCACACATCTTTCCCCACCACATCTCCCCTGCTCGCTGAGTGCTCCATGATTTGCAATCCTGCAGCAGTTGCACTGTGCGGTTTCGCATCGCTCTCAGGCTGCCCTGGCTTCTGCATTTCCTGCTGCCAACAAACCCACCTTGCACCCACTGCCAGCCCCCCAGGGCATGTGTTTCCACCCATCTCATTGGTCTGTGCTCTGGATGTCAGCAGTGTGAGCTCCTCACACTCTGCCTGGTGAGTTCCACTCACCCATCTCCTGCCAATTTTGGTTATTTCGTAACCAAGCGAAATAATCCTGCTGGCAGCAGGACAGAGATGATTTTGTGGAGCAGTCATGTCCTTTCTCTGTCCCCCTCCCCACTTGGCCCTGCCCATATGGGCACACTAAGAAAACTGATGATGACAAGCTGAGCACTACCACTGTGGACACAGAGCTCAGGAGCTCCTGCTCTGCTGAACTCCCTTCAGAAACTTTCCCAATCCCAGAGGAGTCCTGAGAAACATCCTCACAAAGAAGGCTTCCCAGCTGCAGAATCCTCAGTGCCAACAATCTCTGCATTCCCAAACCTGATGTGATCCAAGCTTGGACAGGACCTATCAGAACTGCTCTGTAAAATCCATAGGCTAAAAACTAACTAGAAAAGAAGTAGAGCTGCTTTTCACTGTCAGAGGAAAGCAATATAAAATAGTCAATGGCATCTGTGCTTCCCCATGACTTACTTGGCCAACGAGAAAAAATCTAACTTGGTTCACTTTAAAAGTTATCATACGCTCGGTAGCAAAGATATTAAAATTTTCCAGGTTTTTCTCTTCCTCAGATTGATTGATACTGCAAAAGGACAGACAAAGCTTGGGCTAGAGGAATTTTCAGGAGTCTTTCTAAAGTAAATTTCCTATATTTAGTGAAATTGCACGCTGTTGATACATATTATTGGCCTACAGAATGAGACTCACCCACCCAAGGAAAAGGATTAACTGAAATATTGCCACTTCTAGGAATTAAAGTTATTGGAATTCAAGCCGAAGCCCATTTCCTATACGCAATCTTAATGTGATCCTCAGGGAGTTCTGAAATTATCATCTTCAAGTAAGTGATCTTTTCATGCAATTTTATTCTAGCACTATATCTAGGTATCTTCTCCATAACTTCTATGTCCACAAGCTTATTTATCTCCTTGCTAAAGTTCAAAATCTAATTTCCAACACAGGTTACTTACTGTAATAAACTGTACAAGCTTTAAAGTGACAAGTTGAAAGATACAATTTTTTAGAGTTATGAATTAATAGCCATATATGTCAAAGAAAGTGCCAACTTTTTCATATTTATAGATATATTATTGAAATGATAAAAAATGAACTGAGGAAAGAGAAAAGAAGTGAGGAGAACTACATATAATGAATCAAACATACTTAACAAGACATGTACAGACACTTTAGTGTGCATCTCTTTTATTACATTACATTAATCAAATTCTGCTAAAGACATCCATCTAAGCGAAGTGTCACAGTGATATTCTATAAAAACATTCTTTTGAAAAAGAGTCTTCCCTGACAGCGGTATCAACTCCACTGTCTTAAGTGATTGTCAGGACTGCATTACTCAGAAATTAAGAGAATTTATGTAAGTGCCTCATGAGCTCCCCTGAAGAAAAAAAAATTTAATTGGAGCAAGTGTACAAACTCTGATAAAGGCTGGTAAAACAGGGATAAGTGATTTCACTTAGGGAAGCATGAATGGGGTTTTTTTCCTGCTTCTTCCTCCTTTGGTTCACTGCACTGACAGACTTTCTTAGTTTGGAAAGTCCTGGAAAAAAATCCTCCCTTCTGCTAAAATGGGCAGAATATGTGCACTTTTACTAAATTATCTGGAAAGACATGATCAGCTGAGATTTGAGGCTTTTTTTCCCTCCATGTATTTATTTATTTATTCTAATGAGCCTACAAACAGCTCTCAGGAAGGCAATGGTGGTTTTTTTTGCCATGCAGATGCACATCTGTGCCCAGATGTAGCACGGCTTGGCATGGCCTGGCTCTGGGGAGCAGAGATGGTTCTGGCAGGTTGGATACTTGGGTCATGGCCACGTGTGAGCTTAGGTTTACATCAGACACGATCTGCCTTCCTACTACCAGGCAGATGCTGCAAACCCAAAGAAACTGAGCATTTTTATGACCTCTTGTACCTGTGTGTTTCATAACGAGATTTATAACAGGTCTTCATTAGCTGCTTAAGAGGAAAATGATGTGGAGTTAAAATTTTGGTGTAATTCTTGCATTATTTCATCTCCTTCTTTAAAACAGTCTAACCCAGGATTTCTTAACTTCGACCATGCCTAGAAAAAATAGGATTAATAAAATTCCCATCAAACAGAGAATTTGGGTGAAAAGAATCTACTTTCAGACCCCAGTGCCAGCAAGCCACAGAGAACAAGGGGTGAAGGGTATTGCATCACTTCTCCTCCATTATTTAGATGCAATGGGATTCATAAATCCACGGAGGTGACATCCATTAGGTAGCATTAAGGTAGTGCTGGTATTCCCACTCAGCTCTGGGCTTCCCATTGTATGGGG
>VZTX01016142.1:442970-513333 GCA_013400915.1 Pardalotus punctatus
GGGGGGGGGGGGGGTTGGTTTTACTCCCCTGAAAAGGAAGGGAAAGCTCCTCAGGGTAATCCCTGAATGATGTGGCATCAAGTGTCAAAATATAAGACAAGGAAACAAGGGAACAGTTTTATCTAAATGATTCACCGACAGATCACAAAAGCAACGATTTGCTCTTCCCAATTATTCTCTAATTTCACTAATCAAACTATTAAGCCTGGATGTTATTCAAAACTCAAAGTCAACACTACAAAAAAGCCAAACATGAAATCCACCATTTGCATAACTTATTAAGTGAAATATGGAATTCATGTGACAGACAGAACATCAGCTTCAAACTGTGTTTTCAGCCACAGCGAGAGCTGTTTGATCTACACGGGTTAGTTCCCTACTCAGGCAAAAATCACACACACACACACACACACAAAATTTGTCAAAATAGTCAGTGCAGTGCAATTTTGCAGAGAACTTTGTAAATGCAGGAGAACTGTGAACACGTTGGATCAAAATTCTGCCACAAATTCAAACTAATATTTACCGAACATCCAGTTCACTGCTCGCTCAGCTGCTCTTATCAATGTTATAATAAACTATAAATCCTAGCGAGCCCTGAGGCAACTTAACTGCTGTAGTGATGCTGGAGGGTGATTAGGAAAAAAACTAAAGATAAGATCCATTGTTTTTTTCATGGTTGTGCACATCATTTTTCTATTTCTGATGCTTTATGTGTGATAATCTGAGCTTCCTCAGAGGTAAATTCTCATCTAATCATAAGTCCCCACACATCAACAGAACATATCCTATGTGGTCTAACAACAAAAAAACAGAGAGCAAGAAGTGCTTCATTAACAACATGGATTTAACCTGCTGTAAGCTCATTTTTAGGCTGCAACAAAAGCCCTGGAAAAGGTGAAAATTAAAAGATGCCACCTAAAGAGCTCTCTAAAATTAGAATTAATTTTAATCTGCCTGAAAAAAAAAATCTGAATGGCACTGAGAGCTATGAGGAGGGGGTTTGCTTTAAAAATATATATAATATCAAACAAAAGGAACAAGCAGCCCTATTAAAAAAAACAGGGCAGAAATCATGTTCTTCTGGTCAGCTTTATACCTAAACCACATGAAAAGGTTTTGCCCATCCTGTGGCATTTCTGATATGCACAAAGTACAGGGATGGGATCCCAGGGGCAGCCAGGTAAGGGCAAGAGGAGGAAGGGCACAAAGGGGTGGCAGAGGAGGTGCAGAGGGATCACTGCTCAATTTTGTAGCCCCACAATTGCCAGAGAAGTGTCTTGGGCTTCAAAGGGACATGAAAAAGCCGTGTCAGTGTGTTCTGCTGTGCGGCTGCTCCGAGCAGCATTGGGAGGCAGGAGATATCTCCTCTCACCGTTTTTGGGTTGGAGCATCCATCCCTGCTCCAGACAGGTTCTTTCGCTTGGCTGATTCACCACAACGAGAGCAATAAACCAGGAGGACGAGGTGGCTTAATATCAGCTGTGCCATTAATAAATATTTCCCCCTTCCCCAGTGTTTCTCCCTCTGTCCCTGCCTGGCTCTGCTCCCCAGGCAGCCCATCCCTGGCTCTCATGAGCCAGGCTGACCTTTCTCTGTGCACACAGCCCTGCCAGGATCAGCCCCAGCAACTGGAATTTGTCTCCCTCTAAGTGACAGCTGCCATTTTAATGATCCAGCAGCAAAGGTGAGTTTCATCTCAGGAGGCAGAGAGGGAATGCAAAATAAAGAAATGGAAAAAAAAGTGTTTCCATAAGAAGCTCCTGAAGATCAGATGGTTAGGAAGTGATTTGGGGGTGAATTCTATATTTAAGAAACATTTTTAGCCAATTTAACAAATAACTCAACTAGTTCCTACGTTGCACTGATGTATATTTATAACTCTATTTGAATGGATTTGTATTAAATTGCTCGTTTTCAGTGGTTCTTAACAGAACCTGACTCTTCCCTGTCCTCGTCTGGTGGTGAGCTTGTCCAAAGACAGCTCTCTGCCAGACTATTACACTTTTAAAATCATTTCAGTGACTTTCCCCCTTGATAATGAGATGGAGTGATTAGAAGAGCTCTCACCGTTACCCCACCATTTTCCTTTAAGACACATACGAAAATTCCTTCCCTTTCTCAGCCCTGGCACGTTCAGAGTTACTGTTCCCACTCACAGCTGTCACTACCATGCAAACTTAATAAATTCCATCTATGCATGACTTACTTAGCTAACCTCCATCCACCAGAGATACACGCTTCTTACTCAGACAAGCAGGACAATAACATAGTAAAGCTTCAAAACAATAGCTCTCATGTTTCAAATATGTATAATATTGCAAGGGGCTTATCCGAGCCCTGGCGATCCTACCCGAACAGAAAGGAGCTTTTCTTTCATACTATTTAACTTTTGGGATTTTTGTGTTTGTTTGGGGGGGGTGGTTTCTCTTTTTTCTTTTTTTTTTTTTTTTTTTTTTTTTTTTTTTTTTTTTGGGGGGTTTTTGTTTTTTTTTTTTTTTTTTTTTTTTATTTTTGGGTTTTTTTTTTTTGTTGGGGGGGGGGTGTTTTTTTTTTTTTTTTTTTTTTTTTTTTCCTTTTTTTTTTTTTTTTTTGGTAATGGGGTGGTTTTGGTTTGCTTTTATTTTTTTAATTCAGAAGTAGCTTGAAAATACAGACATTTAAAATTTAAAAAAATAAAACAAAAAGAGCCTTTTTAAAAGGAAAAATATAATTATAAACTAAAAATTAAATAAAGGAAGAGTTAAAATGGGCAGTGTTTCCCTCACTGAGCAGAATACACCACAAAACACAGCCAGATTCTGACCTACCCCACCTTTGAAATTTCCAGGAAGAAATTAACCCTTGGGAAGTGCTGCAAATTCAAATCCACATAACCCAGAGTAAAATCTGGCCCCTGAACAATTTTGTTAGCAGCAAATTTGTCATGCACATTAAACCATCCCCACCAACAGCCTCGGGCCACGTCAGCTGGGACCCTGCACCTTTCCCCTTTGCCACCTTGTCTGTCAGGAGAGCAACCAGCACTTTTTGGAAGAGCTCAGCGTTTTTCAGAATTAACACCACAAGAGAAGTAATCATGCCCGTGTTAAATAAATACTTCCAAATGCCAGGTGAAATGCACATCAGAGTGCATCAGGCAGCCACACAAGGTATCTGGAGGCAGTAGAACAAAGTATGCTTCACTTTGCATTAGAGCGGGTGAGCGCTGAAGCCCACGAGCAACAGAAAAATGCAGGATGAGTAATTTTACTAGGTGCTTCCCTGCAAGATTTCCTGGGGCCAAGCACTGTCCTGGCTACGTAATTTTGATTAAATCAATAGCTGTTTATCAGTGTGCCATAAAACGACAGGAGCCAGATGCAACAGGACTGAAACCGAGCACAGGTAAGTGAGAAACAGTGGCAGGGCTGATGATAATTGCTAATTTCTAGGCTGATTAACTTGGGCTTGAGGATGGGCATTGGAAAGGTTCACTGAAGCCTTTCATCATTCAGTTTCTCCTACTGCATGTCTTTTAGATCATATTAAAAATGATGGATTTCCAGACAGGTTTAGCCCGCTAAACTCCCCATCCTTGGTTCAAGGGCAGGTTTGGAGCAGCCTGGTCCATTGGAAGGTGTCCTTGCCCTTGGCAAGAGGGTTGTAACAAGATGCTCTTTTCTTCCAGACCATCCTGTGATTCCATGATTCTACAACACTTTGCCTGATGGTGATACAGCCAATCCAGAGCAATTTTAAAAGTGTGAATCCAGACAAGTAGGATCTGAAGCACAATGCCGACTATCAGAATATAGCCTTCCTTTCTGTCTACCTTCTATTTCAGAGTTTAGGGGCAAACTTGACAATAATGGAGCCGCAAGAAGCAATGTGTGCTTGGATCATCTTCTCCTGCCTTTGCCCTGAGCTGCTGATGGCAATGTTGACCTGACCTGGAGTCCATGGTCCTCGGACTCCAACCCTTTGCTCCAACCTGATCCTGCAGGTGCCCCTGCTGAAGGTGGATCAGAGGAACCTCGAGGACATCCAGTGAGTCTACAACAAATCTGGACGTTTTCCTAGACCAAAGCCCGTCCATGGTATCTGTTCTAATCTCTCAAAGAAAAAGATTGCACAACAAATGGGATGCACAAACATATCCAAAAGGTGTAATGCATAACAGACACAGTTTAAAGGTGCCATTTCTTATGGTGCATTCATACAATTAAATTCCATTATAGTCTCAACTTCCATGTGGAAAATGGATGTCATATGAGCATGTATAAATTATTCACATCTTCACTAAATGAAGGGCTATCAAAAAAATGTCATGGGCTATCCATATACAGTATGGCTTGAGCCACAATTGACAACCTAACTAATATTTTTAATATCCCAGTTATTTCATAATTACAAGAACACTGATATTTTACAGTATGAGTTCGAAGTGTGAAACTAGGAAGTCAAGTAAACTTGGAGAAAAGTCTGAGCTTGATCCTGCATCCTTTGAAAAGCCCAAGCTGGAAGCTCACAGTGTTTTTATGGACCGGTGGGTACTTTTGGGTATGCACAGAATGAAGAAATAGAGCCCCATAGTGGTTAATCCCCAAAGCTAAAAATAAAAACAAAACAAACCCTACTGAAACCAGAGCCTTTTAAGCCACTCTCATATTTTAAGCGAGTTATTAAAATGTTAATTATCTGAATAACATTATGCTTGAACACAAGGGGAAAAGACATTTTGAAAATTGTGCGCGTTTTTAACTGGGAGGGTAATTCACAGATTTCTTCCAAAATGACAATTTCTTTTTTATTCAGCAGCTTGAACACCAAGTCAGAGCACTCTTCAGACTGCAAATATAGCAATTATCCCAAGTAATGCTTTGACACTGTTACCACAGGCAAGTGGCCAAAGTGCATCAGCAGTCAAAATATCTAAGCAAGTTAACAAGCTCCTTTTACTCTCAGCAGAGCAGGAGAAGAAAGGGAATCCAACCCCTGAGAAATGTTAAAATAAAGGAGAAAGAAAAGCTGCTGGTGTTTGTTAAAGAAAATGGTGTCACTGTCTGGGCCTGATCAAGGTGTAATATCCGAGTCCCTGACAGATGTCCCTGGCCGTGTGGGATGGGGAGGGCTCTCCCCGGCTCCGCTGCCGCGTGTCCCTGGCTAATGACTGGCAGCAGCCCACCAGGACCCGCCGTCAGCCCACACCTTGCTCCTCGCTTTGGTGCGCTTTCTCCTCTCTCTTTGCCCCATTTTTCTTTCTTTCTTTTTTTTTTTTTTTTCCTTTTTCAGCGCCATTTGCAAAATACCCCCACATGTACCATACAAAAGACATCTAAACTCATTAAGGAAATTCCCAAAGAACTATTAACAAATCATTTTGCTTCAGCCAGAGATATCAGATTTAATTAGGTGAGCGGTGTTGATGGGGTGCAAAAACAAAAGCCATCTCCTGTCTGAAAAGGTTCAGGTCCTGTGTAGGCCCCATTCTTTCCTCCATGGCACAGACAATAATTGAGCATTTTTTTAAAGGACATAGGGATGAAAAGAGGAGTCTGTCTCGCAGACAAAAGCTTTCAACTAAGATTTGTTTGCCTTTCTCACCAGGTGACTTAAAGGGAAAAAATCTTCAGCTGTAAAGAAATGGCTATAACCTACAGTGAGAACACAGCGACTGAGAATATAAAACAGCTCTAACAAGCATAATTTTTGCAAGTGATTAATCAAAATGTATTTAGCCAGTCATTTTCAATGATAATCAAAAGACCCGCTTAAAACAATAATCATTTTGCAATAATAACAGTTATGTTCATTCAAATGCAGGCAGGCTCCGCTGCCTGGAATGAAACGTCGACGTTGGCCCTGCTACAATGCCCTGAAACACTAAAGGGTTTCTTGGAGTGGGAAATCACCAGGATGGAGGCTACAGGTTGCACAGATTAGGGTCCTGTACAGCACAGGAATGCAAAGCACCGGGGAGCCAAAGGTTTATTTCTCCTCCTTTGTTTTAAACCTTTGGGTTAATGCTCTTTGGAGGTCTGGCCAGTTGTCATTTTAGGGCAATATTATCTGGGTGGTAGGATAATACTGGCACGTTACTCGATGTGTAATGGGAATGTTTTTCTAACAGCTTCCAGAGGCTCCAGAGATCACATATTGTTAAAGACAAGACTCGTTCCATTTTTTAAAATACATCTTCAAATTAAGAGGCTTAAGAAATACTAACAATTGACATATGCCTTTGTGGTACCAGCTATTCCTCCAGACCTTTAAGCATATTCCTCATCTCTCCTTCCCTCTTGTACTGGATAAAAAAAAAAAAGCAAATCCCACATTAGTCATTGGCATATCAGAGCTGAAACCACTCTGGATTCTAAGAATATATCTTTATAATTTAAGGCTTACAAGGAGCATGCACCAATTAACACCGTGAAGCAAGCTTTTGATACAAATCATCATTAAATAAACACGCCAAAGCTTTTCAGAACCAGGAGCTACAAATGATAACAAAAGAAGTCAGCAGATCCAGCGGGAAAGAGCAAAAACCTCCTTCAAAACACACTCTGATGGCGCTACACAAAAAGCAGCGGCTGGCAGAGATGCCATCAGCAAAAAAAAAAAAAAAAAGAAAAAAAAAAAAAAAAAAGAAAAAAAAAAAGAAAAAGGAAAAAAGTTTAAAATCTGCCATTCTAATTTTTAACAGTTTGAAAATGTTTAACAGAATGTATTTTATGCCTGTGAGAGATAAGGACAGGAAGAGTAACAAGACACTCTTCTAGTCCTGAAAGTCACCAAAAAAATAATTTGGAAGTATTTTCAACTTTATTTTATCTGAAGCCCTGACAGTTAATTTGGTGTGAAAAACTGCAACAGTAGAAAACAGATGTTAAGGGGCAAGCATATAGTTAAGGTCAAAACAAACATAAAACACTGCTTCCATTTCAAGGGGAAGGAAAAAAAGATTTGTCCAGCAACAGGTTTTATGCTAAACCTGCTTTTTTATTGTTCTGCTTGTGATATCTGTAGACTACACAATGCAATACTGTCTGCCATAGCGCAATACCTCTCAGCACCAGTAATTTAAGACTTTCTTCTTTGTAATACACTAAACCATCATAACCTGTCTCTTCCTATTTAGTTTAACCTACAACCACCACATACTGATTTGGCTGTGTGTGGCTTTCTCTATTGCCATTTATTACTCCGCTCGACTCCTGAAATTCTGTTTGCAATTTAAGGCCACAAATTAGAAGCGTAAGTCATCTGTTTCCTATAATCCCCCTGTCAGGGCTGGAATCACATTTGGAGCTGAGCACGGAGCGCGGTCCTGGGCCGGCGCTGCCGCCCCGATTGGCCACGCGGGCTGGGAGCTGCTGTGGGAATAAAGAACGGGATCGGGGAGCAGGGAGGGAGCAGCAGCCGCCTGTGCAGCAGAAAGGAATAAATACTGGTTTTCAGCCGTAACCCTTTGGAAATATCCTCACCAGGTGCTGGGGGATTGCTATGGGGGCTTTTAAATACACATTTTAAAAAAATTTTTAGAGATATATTTATTATTTTTTAAGCCGTGTTATAGGGGTGGTTATAACTTCCTCCTTCAATCTGAATCTTTGGCGAGTTCTGCCACCTTTGTCACACAGCACATTTTCTGTCTGTGCTGTCTTTTGCTGTCCTAATTAACTGTTTTCCCCCCACATGGCAGGAAATATACAGAGCTAAAATGGAGATTTTAGTGCACTGGTTCCATTTTCCTCCTTTTTTTTTTTTTTTCTGTAATTATTCTAATGAATCCATGCATTTGTTCCTTTGATGCCAGTGGAAAATGATTTTAAGCATGTAGATGAGAAATCTTAAAAGCAGATTTTTTTTTCCTGACAACAAAACCTTAGTTAAAATAATTTTTTTTTAAAAAATACCACAATTCTTTCATGCAACATTTGGGGTTATGTCCACAATATGAATATTATTTTCTTTCCTTTAAGATATTTTAATAGTAGTTCCTGACCACCACTGCTAGGAGCAAAAAAAAAAAACAAAAAAACAAAAAAAAAATCAGTCAGTGTTTCTTACTTTAAATTATTTTAAACTTTCTCTTTATTGCACTGGGAGTGAGACAGTGTATCCTGTTACAATCTGAAAAGAGCAAGATAAAGCCTCTAAAAAGACCCCAATTCAGAGCAGCAGCCAGCAGAGAAAATATCTTAAGTTAATAGTCCAATGGGACAACTGGTCTGCTTGGGGGNNGCGGTGGAGATGGTGTGGTGGGTGTGGGGGGGGGGGGGGGGGGGGTGGGAATAAATAAATAAAGCTAGATTCCATTAATAAAAATTCCTCTGACTGCCTCATATTTACTAATAGATATACTTTTACATGGGCTTTGAACTTCTAAGGAGCAAATCAACTTGTTTTAAGTAGCACACTCTGCTCGTGTAGGACAGCCAAATGCTGAACTCTGCAGTGGGATCCAGGCTGAGTTGCAGCAAATATTTTTTTTCCCTTGGATTTAAGCAAAACAATAAAAACCTTATAATTTTTGTTTAAGTTAGAGGAGTCCTAAAAAAGAACATTCCACTGCTCTTTGTGCTTCTGTAACTTAAAAATTGGCTGTGCTTTTAAGCGAAATTTGGCAGGCTGCTAGTCTACAATGTGACTAGGATATTTGGACATAACAAAATTGGCCAAGATATGATATTTTAAATGGAACTACTGTTCATGCAATTTCCTAAGGTTTGTTTTTGGGTTGGTTTTCCTTTTTTCTTTTTTTACCATGCATTTGGTATTACAGTTTTATACACACAAATAAATACGTATTACGAGTCCATAATCTACAAACGCAAACTATTGTCAGGATGCATTTACAGCGTGTACTGCGATGATTCCTGAGCGAAAAGGCTCCCTCATAATAATGAATGCCCATTATTATAAATAAGCACACAGTAGGAATAACTCATGGCACACAAAAGCACACGCAAACCACTTGGTTTGTTCCAGAGCTCAGACACCAGCACTACTATTGCCGAGCTCCGCGTTGGAAGAGCAACTGGAGTCCTGCCATGGAAATGAGCAGCATGCTAAGGAGCAGATGTTCCTCTTTGGAGGGGTGTGGGGGGAAGTCTTGCACCAAAATGTTGGTGGCCCCTTCTGGGTTTACGAGACAACCCAACTGCTGTGATGCTGCCCTGAAACTGCGAGGGACCTGTCTGCTGAAAATCTGGAAGCTGTAGGAGGTGAGCCTACAACAGCACTCCAGAAACATTTTGAAAGTCACATTTAACTACCGTTTTAAACCTGTGTCAGGGGCCAGGAGGATTATTCTCCTTCACCAAAAACTCCACACGCTCCCCAGCTCTCAGAACATCAGAAAATACACTGACCATCTTGCTGGGTAGAAAGGGGGTTTGCGCGTGCCAGGTTCCACACAGAAAGACACATGGTATAAAGACAAATTGGCCATTGCTCTTATTAATTACCAATTGAACCAAACTGAGCAACTTAACCCCAGGCCTGGAAGCTGTGCCAGCTCCACTGTGAGCTGTGCACAACCTCCCCCAAAACCAATCCAAGCGAGTGCATCCGCCTCACATCTCACTCCACCAACACGCACAGCACAGCCCCAGATACTGCAATGGGGCTCTGAAAACCAGAAAACCCTCTCCTCCTCTACTGTGTTCACTCTCCTTCTCTAAAAATTAATGAAAAATTGTGTTTGTTAGGCTTATCCCAGGTTTATTAATTAAAAAAATGGTTTGTTATGTGAACAATGCAACTGTATTTTATGTAGTAGCACAGAAACCACATTCCAAAATTCATTGTGCATTAGAACACATGGCAGAGATCTCAGATGCAAGTTAGAGGCCAGAGTGGTGTAAAACCACTGTATAGGGAATAAATTGAAATATTACAAAGGACACCTGGGAAGATGGTAGCAGAGGCAGGCAGAGGAATTGAGTGGTTTCAAGGTTCCAGCTCAGGCCATGGCACAGCACCAAGAAGGTTTGAAGAGCTCTGGAGAGGAAATCAGGATCATGCATAAAGCAGAGTGCCTTGAAAAGTCAGGGGAAATACCCTTGGTTTTGAAGACAGAGGAAATTAGGGAGCTGAGCAACTATGAGCCCAGGAAAAAGAGATGACATAGAAATGACTAAAGAAATATATAATTATAGAATAAAATTATAGAAACATTTAGGTTAAGAAAGACCTCTAAGTTTATCGAGTCAAAGAATTCTCCCAGAACTGCCAAGCCCTCCACTAACCATGTCCCCAAGTGCCACATCCACACAGCTTTTAAATCCCTCCAGAGATGGGGACTCCACCACTGCCCTGGGCAAGACAATGTTTTTGGAGAAGAAATTTTCCCGAATATCCAACCTAAACATCCCCTGGCACAATTTGAGGCCATTTCCTCTTGTCATATTACTTGTTACCTGGGAGGAGAGACCAACATCCTTGTGGTTACAACCTCCTTTCATGAAGGAAAAAAGAAACTAGGAGAAAAAAAAGAATCTGATCTGTGGTTGAATCCCTAGATTAGCTTTCAGTATTCATAGTCTGATGCTCAGTTTATGCTTCCAAAACACCAGAAAAACCTCTAGTCCCTAACACGAATTTAAACACCCCTTGGGGACCGCTATTTGGAATAAACTGGAGGGACTGCACAAGCAGTTTTAAATTAGCAGTTTTGAACTAAAAGATGTGGTCTTGAATTAAGAATGAAGTCTTGAAGCAGAGCCTAAAATCACCTGTGGACAGACGTGCTTTTGTCCTGTTCCTTGGAGCGGGGGGTGATGGGTAGGGAGGAGAGCAGGCGAGCCTTTCGTTCTTCATCGCTTCCCAGCTCCTACAGGAAACATCCCAAATCCACACAATGTTCCCGAGCACTACATCTTGCCTATGGATCTCCAAGCGATCTGACAGATGTGTAAATTCACACCGAGCCAAAAACTGCCCCGGGATAATACAGCTGTGCACACTAAAGAGCACAAGTTATTCCAGCATGAATTTGTGGACAAAAAAAAAAAAGTCATTTTAACCCACCTTTGGCTTCAAGGTGTACATTTTCCTGAGGTCATTTGGGGCTGATTTCACACTGTTGTGGTCACACTGACCCCTTTTTTACTTATTAAAAACTCAAATGTAAAGAGGATTATTTTCTTCTTTTTACTTGCCTTTTTTTTTTTTTTNTTTTTTTTCTTTCTTTTTTTTTTTTTTTTTTTTTTTTGCTAATAGAGTGAGTGTTTAACAGGCGATGCGAGGACGAGCAGATTTTCTTAAATGCCAAATGTTGATGGATACACAGCACAGATACACCAGTATCATAGGCTGCAAATGTCACTTAGCCTCAAGAATTCCTCTGTCCAACACTGTTATAACAAGGTGCTTTAAAAATTGGAACAGGATTTACACCAGCGAGGTGTGAATCAAGGATACTTTTTTTTTTTTTACCCAGTGATAGCTCATCATTTCTTACAGAAACCTGGCATGGTTTAGGCAAAGCTGGATAGTTACTCAAACCCACAGTGATTTACAGGGGTTGCTCTCAGTGCTTTCAGGAGATATTACTGGATGTCCCAAAAGTAGCTTAGAGCATAATAGCCCAGTTTGTGATGCACTGACCAAAGTAGCCAAAAAATCCGGAACATATTAATTACAGACAGAAAACAGATTGTTCCTGAAGATACAGTCTTATACTCTCTCTTCTTGGAACAGCTGTTTCTGAGTAGGTGAGGCACACAATCGTTTTCTCTCCAAACCGATGGAAACGTGTCCTTAACAGGGGCACAGTCAGCAGCAGTCACTCCTTTACACCAACATTCCCCGGACAAGGTTATTAATCCCACATTAATCATTGGGTAGAGTTGCAATGGAGTCATATAATAGCAGAAAGATTGCAAATTTGAAGATATGATGCAGCAATAAAAAGGTTGGAAAGAAAAAATAAGTGCTATATTCAATGAGTTCTCAGGGGCTATTGCTTAATGTAAAAAATTTTGTTTTTTCCAAAACTTCTACATCAGTGTT
The DNA here is from genome assembly GCA_013400915.1 of Pardalotus punctatus. Lineage (NCBI taxonomy): Eukaryota > Metazoa > Chordata > Aves > Passeriformes > Pardalotidae > Pardalotus > Pardalotus punctatus. The sequence continues at coordinate 454,971 of VZTX01016142.1, forward strand.
TCAAAAGAGATTGAGAAAAGAAGCATCATTTTCAGGCATTTGGGGTAGAGAGAGGGGAAGGATAGAGAAGAGAAAATCAATCCCAGGGGTAAAGGCATCAGATGAGAAATCATCAGCCCCCTCCTTTCTGTGCTGCCTTTACTTCACCTGCAAATCGTGTGGGGAGGGAAGGGAGATCCTAAGGACATAGAGCTTCCCTTTCTCTTTGCTGTGTGCTGAGCATTCCTGTCTCTAGTCCTTTTCCATGCTGATGCTGACCTGGACACAATGCAGACGAGTTCCCTGCTGGCTTCCCAGAGTCAGCTGAAACCTGTGATCTCCTCACTCATCTCCACATGGGAATATTGATACTGAAAGACCAAGAGTATGCAGCTTTGCACAGCTGGTCTCCACAGCAAACCATCTCCTGAACGTTTCTGGGGAGCTCTGTGTCTTGTGCCATGGTGTGGCATTTCACAGAGTGGTGGCATGTGCCATCATGCATCACTGACAATGCAAGAGCACACCAAGCCCCCATAAAGCCAGTATGTTTGTTATTGTCTTAAACACAAGGTTAAAATTGCATAATTGTGTATAATTGCATCTACATTGCTTTAGTTCACAAAGCACAACATTGCTCATGATGGTTTTTTTGGGCTGATTCCCAAAAACCTTGCTGCAGGAGCAGTGAAGGTAGTTCTCTCTAATAAAATAATAAATATTTCTGAATGACCAAAAGTGATGCTCAGATTACAGCAAGAAAACTAAATTCCAAGAGGAAAGCTACAGATGAATCAAAAATCCCCACAGATTATCCTCAAATATTCCAGAGGATCTCTCTTTGGATGCTCGGTATAAACAAACCAAAACTCCACTGTGGCTATCTAATGATGCATTTAAAAGGCAGAATATTATCTGATCATATTTTTATGAATAACTTCTATTGATAACCTGTCTGTATTTAATGCACAAAGATTTCTTCACTGAGATTGTGTTTCCACAAAATATTTTGCATTTTAACATGAATTCCTGGGCAACACTGCACTGTAGGCGAATTCTTTGTTGGAGGACCAGGAGTGAATCTCTCCTTCAGACAACGCAGCACCTTCAAGAACCAGAACTCTTTCTCCCTAACCCCACTACTTGACCAGGCAGCCTCTGCTCCCTACACCAGTCACAGGGCAGCTCTCTGCTCTGTCTCACCTCTGCCTTCTCTCACCTCCTCTTTATCTCCTAAATTGGTTTAAATCCTTGTGTCTGTCCGCATGGCCTTTCTTATCCCCCCCAGGCATCTGTTAGCAAACCAATCCAAAACTCCTGTCTCATTCTTTGCTTTTGTGAAGGTTTTTTTGAGGTTTCCGTACCTGACATCAAGGTGAGCAAATTTTAATAGGGAAAATGCCATCTTGGAGCAATTAACATCTTTTGGGGTTACCCAAGAGCAGCTCCTGTCCTTGCCACACCTTCTGCACTTCACCCCTGGGGTGACTGTTGTCCCCTGAGCACTTCCCAGGTCTCATTCCCTTGCTGTGCTGAGCCCAACTTCTCAACCCTTGTCAGGGTCAAATTCTGTCACCTTTGGGATTTCAATCATTATTCTCTCCAGTGCCAACTCTTTTCAAAGGAAACAAACACAATGTACAAAGGAGAGAATGAAGAAGAACACCCGGCTTTTGATTTTATTGATATAGATGAATGTAAACAACTTCAAGGACCACTGCTTGGGGAAAATGTTACTTGTCTGCTCTTCTTTGTACACATAATTTCAGACTTTGTGAATATTTTGAATTGGGTTTGATCTTCCAAAGTAGAAAAATAAAAAGTATAATTCTAGGTGACCTGTAAGATCTTCTGCAGATGGAGAAAAATTTACTAGTGGACCCCACAGCCTCAGACAACTGACTCAGATTTCTTAAATTAGACAGAGCCTGGTGTTAATGACAACACTTATTGCCTAATCCAAAAACTAAAGCATGTTTTGCCCATGCTATGCAATCCATAATGAATGTTTAAACAATCTATGTTATTTTCAAAGTTCAGGAAAACCTCTCAAACGGGTTTCATCTCTAGGCACCTCCTCAACATGGAACAAGATCTCCTGGAAATTACTAACATCAGCCCTCATTTCACTGCTCTCCTCTTCTGGAGAGCCACGTGCTCCACTTGCTCCGGTGGCAGAGGGAAGCCAACCCGTAGGAAATGGGTCTGTTGCAGTTTACAATGTCTTTTAGCATGGCAACAGTAAAACCCAAAATAGATTTTTAAACCAGAATCACATTTACATATGTATTGATTCCTTTCCCTTTTGTAGTGGTGGTTAACGCAATCTGATGAGCCGCATGCTGAATATTTGAACACTACGAAAATCTGCTTTTTAGGATATGTGTGTGATAACTTGGACGCCACTAATGTAATTTTAAACTTTTACAGCATGCCAAAACATCTGACAAATTTGGTACCTTATTTCAAGAGGATTTGGCATTTTTCTGTGCTGGTTTCTTCAAACATACGTAGCAGATTCACTTACGACTGAAGTGCAGCAACCTCCAACTCAGCACACATTAACTCTTTCACAGCACAGGACAATGCACTATTGCTTTGCACTGGAAGTGAAAAATATTGTATCCAATTAAAACTGCATGGAAAATGAATGGGGGAAAAAATTAATTACCCAAGTTGGAATTTGTCTAGGACATAAAGGCTAACATCCATACAGTTTTTTTTTAAAAGCATAGTCCCCATAATGGCCATATTTAATATTTTATACATGACCCTAGGTTAAATCTGAAAGATCTGCTATAGATCAATTATAAACCACTGATTTATCCTTGAAAAGGAAGAAAACAAGTAGTTTTCTAGTAGCGCTGAAGAATGTTACAAAACATCAAAGATCTTGCCCTTTTCCTGATAACACAGAAATCAGGCACTGATGGAAAAAAGCTCTCGCGATCACCAAGTAATGAAACAGTAATGAGCATGGCAGCCAGCTCCTCTGCTATCTCATTACAATGCGGGGTATTGTGGTGTGTTTGCCAGCGTTTGAGAGGAAAGGAAAAAAGGCTGACAGTCTCTCTTATGAGGAAAGGCTGAAAGAACTGGGATTCTTCAGCCTGGAGAAGTTTTTGGGGTGACCCAATTGTGGCCTTCCAGTACCAGGAGGGGCCTGACAAGAAAGATGGAGAGAGACTATTGGCAAGGGTTTGGAGTGACAGGAGAAGGAGAAATGTCTTCAGACTGAAAGAGAGTAAGTTTAGATGAGATATTAGGAAGAAATTTTTCCCCATGTGGGCAGTGAGGCCCTGGCACAGATTGCCCAGAGAAGCTGTGGCTGCCCCCATTCCTGGAAGTGTCCAAGGCCAGGCTGGATGAGGCTCTGAGAATCCTGGCCCAGTGGAAGGTGTCCCTGCCCATGGCAGGGGATGGAATGTGCAGATCTTTAAGGTCCCTTCCAACCCAAACCATTCGGGGATTCTATGTCTATATGACTGCATCACTTTGTGTGAGGAAAATGTTAATATAAGACAATTTTATTTCTTCTTGACAATAATAATTTTCCAAAAATGTCATTCTTGGTTTAAATGTTCATGAATCTGGTTTTTGGCTTAGCCACAACACCAGAGGTTGGCTTGTTTAATTGTTAAATTCACAACAAATTACCCCAAGAGGAAACAGTCCAACATATCTTTAACCATAAAATTCCATTACAGGATCCCTTTTTCTGTTCAGGAAATTTTGTTACCTATCTCCTGTTCACCTGGAACTGAAAATTATTTCTCAGAGGTCCACTGAGCTCAACACAGAAGGAATCATGGCACTGGCAGAGGAGTTTCACATGAAATAGTTAATGCATTTGCAACCACCAGACACAAATATGAATCTTTGCAAGTCCTGCTGTAATGTGGCTCCCATGATTGCCTCAAAAAGACAAATTTCTGTTACAACACGGAAGCATTATAAAGTAAATTCACCAGAGTCCCGTTGTGCCTTAGCTAGAGAATATGATTCCTGTATTAAGTGCTTTTAATTTCAGTGCTTTGGAGCTGGTTTAAAACCGTCTGCTAATTTGCGGCGCTATAACAGTCGCGCTCTCGTCTTTGCAATCAGAGACAGAACTTCTTTAATGTGCCTCTTCTCATTCCCTTTTGCTCAGAGATAAGCCCGGGCAGCGCTCCACCTGTCTTGGCAAATAAATCAGCTGTGTGAAGCCTCCGACAGGTGAATTTGTCAAGCCTTGATATGCTCCTGGTAGGAGTGAAATCCTCCCACGACAGAGGGTCATAGAATCCCAGAATGGTTGGGGTTGGAAGGGACCTTAAAGACCATCTCGTTCCAAGCCTGCGTGCCATGGACAGGGACATTTCCCACTAGACCTGGATTCTCAGAGACCCATCCAACCTGGCCTTGGACACTTCCAGGCATGGGGCAGCCACAGCTTCTCTGGGTGACATGTGCCAGGGCCTCATCACTCTCATAAGAAAGAATTTCTTCCTAATATCTAATCTATACCTGCCTTCTGGCAGCCTGAAGCCATTCCTCCTTGTTCTGTCACTCCAGACCCTTGTAAAGAGTCCCTCCCCAGTTCTTCTGGAGCTCCTTTAGGTACTGGAAGGTGCTGCAAGGTCTCGCTGGAAACGTCACCAGACTGAACAACCCCAGAGTTCCGCCCAATCCTGCCACATCTCCTGTCTCCCAGGGTCACCATCCCTCTGCTTCATTGCATCATGTTCTTGAGACTCTGACCCTCAAGAACCCCAAACCTCAAAATCATTAACCTACTGAGGATGCTCTTGCAAAACGTGTTTTATGGCACCAGGTGCCTGTCCTGCAGGCTGGCACAGGACCTTGAACTCAGCATCATCTCTGCCACCACGACTCCCTGCGGCTGGAGGCATTGCAGAGCAGAATGAACGTGTCCACCTTTCTCACCATCAGCTTACAAAAATAGCCAACAGTTGTCCTAGGCCCTGAACGTGACAAAATACTTGAAAAACATCCAATTGGCCAAATACTGAAAAACTTCCTGTGGGGAACATCAAAGAAACTTCAAGCGGATGTGGTCCCCTGCTCCATGCATCCCATCCACTAAATAAATGTCACAACATTGTTGAAGGTTACATGATGTAATCTGGCACAAGGTGGTAAATACTGAAGGCTTGGGGAAAAAAAATCCCCAAGTTCAGTACTTGGTAGTAGATATTTCACCAGAATTTATTACGGCAGGTGGAAGTAGGGTAGATCACAATGACCTGCAAACCATAAACTTGTAGGTATACTTTTTTTTCCTGTGAAAGTGAATTATTTTCAGGTAGTTTAACATATCTCTGATTCTAATTACTAGGCAGACCAAGATCACTCTGAACATTTGACCTAAGTAGCTTCATTTCTTTGTTTAAGAGCAGATTTACTTGAGGCTGGTACAATATGTGAAAGGAGCTCTGTTCCACTGCTGAGAACAAAAATGGAGTATTAATTAATTATTTAATTCCTTTTTTAATTACTATTGTATCAGCATCTTAAAGTGGGGCATTTCCCTGTGTCAGGAAATGGCTTTTAAAAATGCATCTCTACAATAAAAAAGTGAAAAAGGAAAAGGAGGAAGAAAGAAAAAGAAATCATTCTTCTTCAAATTGAAACCAGAATAAAATATTACCCCAAAAGACCTGGGCTGATTTCTTTATAAATGAGCACAACGTTAGAACCATGGCAAAGGCAAATTGGCCTACAAGAAAACTGACAGCTTTATAGCCCCTGCCTCTGATTGAAATGTTGGGAAATCTCTTGGCAATTCTCCCAGACATCCAGGTAGAACAGTGAGTTCACTGATTATGTTAACTAAAACAATCTGCCTTTGCACAAACGCACCTCGAGCCCAGCCAAGTGTGAAGGCTTATTCAACGTGCCAGACCAAGAAAAAGACCTATTTACCTGCAGAGAGCAGCTAAACAACAGGGGTCTGCAAAACAACCCGGGGACATCAGTGTACAGGGCTTTTTCTATTATCATTTTTTTAATATATGGCCTAAATGAAGGCAATGAGGCCCCGGCGGGACCGCATGGGTGTTAAACAAGAGGATTCCAACCAATGTGTTTAAACCCTGGTAGTAATCATTAATAACAAGAAACACCATCCTGAGGAACATGGCAGTAAAACACATACCAGCAGGGAGAATAAACTTAATTCTGGGTGAAGAGATCAACGTAGTCCTTAGTTGTTATCTTTTCAGCCGGCCATGGCGAGGAGGAAACACTGCCAGGACACAGGGATCCCACTTGCGGGGCAAACAAGGAAATTGTTTATGTTTCCTAAAGGGGGAAAAAATGAGAGCCATAATAAACCTAAACAATAAAGATTACAAAAAGAAACAATGCTGTTAAGTGGCAATCTTCTGAGGTGAATGCATAGCTGAATGTTATTTTAAACAGCACATAACCCAGGGAATTATGATGTTGTTTACACAGGCCTGTCTCTTGGAATCTGTATATGTTTAGAGTTTGGTTTGTTATATGTCTTGGTTAAGCTCTCCAATATGTCTGTCTTCTGAAAAAGTGCCCTATGTTGCGCTAAAACTTAGCTCCAGCAAGTTAAAAATACAGAGAAAGTACCTTAAGTAATGTCCCTTTCCCCAGAGATGCCCTTGGTAGCAGTCAGTAATGCAATCAGATATCCAGGGTTATTTCGATTGCCTGCCAAAACATCACTCATGTCTATTAAAGCATCCTGAAAAACACCATTACATCAATTCCAGCAACGGCATAATTATTCTTCTTTCTGGAATGTCTTCTGATGTGAGTCACCCTGCCGGCGTGGGATTTCTCTGGAAACCAGCTGTAGGAATGTCCCAGAGGCTGCAGGGTAGGGTGGTGGCCGGCAGCAAGATGCTCTCATCCCAAAATTTGGTGGATGCCCAGAATGGTGGCTGGATGCACCATGTAGTGACAACCCACCAATGGCCTCGACACAACCCCTTTCCCCAAAGGCATCGAACCCCAACAGGTTTCTTCCACACTAATACACTGAATTTTGAAAAAAGCACATTTTTGCAACCGCAAACAGAAGCGAAGCACTGACGAGGATATTTTTGCTGAATAACTTGAGCTTCTCCTTAAAAATTCAGGCAGGAAATTTCTAGGAAGCACAAGCACAAGTTACAGTAGTTTATGTATTAATGAGCAAGTCTCTGCTCATTCCAGCTGCAGTTATCCTAGGACTTCCACACAGGCAATGCAAACCACACTTCCTCAATCCAGTGTGACATGACTGCCATTGGGATTGCAGTTAGAGAATCCTTAGGAACAGGAGGATTGTTATGGTTCCATGTTTCAAGAATTAACAAAAATCTATAGAAAATCCATGTGAGAAATTCTGGGTTTGACTACACTGGTGTAAATCCCATTTTCTTTCAGGCCGATGAATCATCTAGCTCAACACTCAGAAGAGAATTTGTCCCTCTGCGTTCTTCTTTAATCTTTCTTACTGAAAAGTTGGACTTGATAAGATTCTTCTTCATTGCAGGGATAGTACTGGTTGAATAATACAGCATTAGTTTTGCATTTTAGAAGAATAAAAAGCATTTGACATTATCACTGAATAGCAACTAGACCAAAAGTCATCCCTAAAACAGCTACTTAGAGACAATTTTTACCAAGAATGCAGAAATGGACAAGTGCCATTGCTAAATAAAAAGCAAGTAATTTTTTTCTTTTATTGCTTTGTGTGAACATCCAAACTGTTCCTATCAAGCTCCATGAAGCTGTGGCAAGGCTAACAGGCTTGTGATGAAGACCTGGCCTCATTTAAATCAGTCAAATACCCAGAAAATTCAAAATATGTGTCTTTTAAGCTACATGCTGCTTGCTAAACATCACAGAGTCCACACCAACAAAAAAATAAAGCATTTAATCAGTTATCAGATAAATCCTAGAGTCACAATCCAAATAAGAGCATGGGAAAGGCTCTTAAAAAAGACCCTTTGAGCATGAAGAAAAAAAATAATGATAACTGAAATGCTGAATAGTCATTTGCATTGCTCTTCTAGGCATGAGGAAAAATGTGACATTCTTCATCTGCTGGGTGGTGCCTGCTTGATGTTGGTTATTAGGAAAAAAACCTTTTAAAATGTCTTCCTTTCCTTTGGCCAACACTCTCAAGCACAGGGTGGGATTATTGGGGTGTCCTGTGTAGGGCCAGAACAAAACCTCATCCCAAGAAATTTCAGTCATCTCCCTACAAGGAGAAAGGCCATCAGCAGGTCCAAGCTTACACTCTTTGTTACCAAAAAAAAAGTCAGAAGAGAAGGGAATGTGAATAGATCCATTTTATCAATGAAAAAAATGGAGGCAGAGAAGCATGAAAAATTCTCATAGTTTTCAGCAGGATATTTTCCTGCATTTGGCATTTATCACAGTTTAATCTATTTTATGTTTTCTTGATTGTTTATTGTAAAATGGGATAGATACTTTGAACAAAGCTAGGGCAGGCCATGAGTCAATATCCAGCAGCAACAAATATTTAGAGGCAACAGATTTGTAATAATTAGATGGAGACAAGAGATGATGAATTGGTAAATCTGAAAGTCTTTACAAACTCTGAAAATCTCAGATGATCGTTTAATCCATCAACTATCTTCTTAAGAAATACAATCACGGAAACTCCTGCCAAAAAAATCCTTACTGTAATCCTACCTTTATCTCATCCACAAATATACGTTTTCTATATAAAGACACGATCCCTCTTAAAAGGTCAGCGTTTGTAGTTGTCCACCAAACACCCCAATATGCCCGCACAGCCACGCAAGGTCTTTGCTGTGTCTCTTTTATAACCTACAGCCACTGGTATGACAAACAGGGGGAAATCTCCCATTTCTACATGGCAGGCATATGTTTCTCCACGTACCAACTTCCACTTCTGTTTCTCGCAGGTTACACATGGCTTAGATCCCCTTTCAGCCCAACGTGTGCTGAACTTACTAAAGATGAAGTGAACAGGCATTTCCTCATAGCACTACCTCACACATGGGACAGCTTAATGGCTTTGCAATTAATATATGCATAAGTACAACCTGCATTAGTGGTGGTAAAAGGCGAGCTGGCTCCTTGATTACACATCATTAAATAGTATCAAGGTTCTCATGTTCAGCACAAGCATTGGATGTACCTGTGCAAAGGTGGAATATTGTGTGAGTCTGCACATATTCCCATCCCCACACATGGTTAAGCTTGCTCTGACATGATTCTCTTTTTTTTTTTTTTTAACCTATGGAAACCACCTAGTCTCATGTTTCCTGGTGACAAGCAGCAATTTGAAAACGATGCTGCACCAAATCACACTAACAATAAGAGAAAGCTTGGCCCAGGAGCTATTTACTTCTGAAAATAAAAACAACAACAAAAAAGAGGATATTTTATCTGAACACATTACAAAGAACTGCTTCACGATGGCAATGGGGCCCCAGAAAGGGAAAAGCTGAGGAACTACTGCTTTATAAAAATCAAGGAAAAATATCCTTTCTTACATTAGAGGTATGAAAATAGGTTTAAAAATCCTGAGGAGGGTTGGGGAGCTGAAGTCGGTTTCTTTAAGCAGAGCCTTCATATAAATTCTAATTCTGCACTTAAATGGAAATGCTTAAGCCTATAAAACTAGAAGGAGATGAGGAAAGAGGGGAACCCATATACATGAAACCAGCAGATACAGAACCATTTTATACAGTTCAGTAGGCAGGCTAACATGAACTTAATAGTGACAATTGTTTTAAATTGATTCAAATAACAAATACACATTTCAGAGATTATGAAGTTTTGCACTGCATTTTTCTTTTTATCTTTCAAAGAAAACAATGCTAATAGTTTCCTTTTTCCTACGCTCAATGACTATTTACTACTTTCTTGATGTGGACTTTCAAAATACAAAGAAGGTTTGGCAAGTTTTCAAAGTCTTTCTTCAAAGTCAGCTCTTAAGTACTTTTTATAAAAACATGAAGAATACTTCTAACTACGGAAAATTGATAATGTACTGCTTTCGTTATTTGTATATGAAATACTGTCAGATAAATGCACATGGATTCATTTGTTTGGACCTTCTCTGTTAACCTTCTGTATGAAATTGATTTCGATTGATCACAAGAGTCAGGAACATAACAATTGCTTTCAACCAAAAGCTGCTTCAGACATTATAGACCCAAGTCTCAAAGAAAAAAGTTACTGTACTCGCAAGTTTAGAGTCAAACTTGGCAGTTCTTCCAAACAGGGTGGTCAGAAGAAGAAAAATAAAAATAAACATCCTTCCAAGATTTTTTTTCTTCAATTGCCATGCAAAATAATGGTACAAGTATGTCACAACCCTTTGCGAAAGTTATTCATGAAGACATAAGCAAAGCATCCTAAATACTTTGTTGCCAGAGAGTTAACATTTGTAGAGCATTTTGAGAATTTAAGGAACTTTAGAAAGTTGTCAGCTGCACAGAGCTAAACTTTGAAAGGGACACAAATCAAAGCAACCCCCTCAAAGTGACAAACCCAAGCAGTCAGACCATTGCCAAGCACATCGGTCTGTTTGTTAGAGGTGAGCTGAACTGGGGGCCAAATCCAGAGGTGATTTGTAAGGTGATGCAAATTAAATTGTGTAAGTAGGAGTAAGTAAGTGTGAGTGAGTGTGAGAGCCTGGGATGGCTGGGAAAAGTACCAGGAGGGAGAGAAGCAGCCCTTAAGGTGAAGGGGATGTCTCATTCCAGACAAGAGTTAGTTGGAACGGTAGCACCAACCCTGCACACCCCTTGCCACCATCCTGCGGAAGAGGTGGCAGGGAACATCTCCCAGTCCTGCTCGGAAATGCCCTCTGGGTTAGTTCAAAGGTGCCCTGCCAGCAGTGACGGCGCTCAGGTGGCGTTGGTGGAAGTGGGTAATGAGCGTCTGCACCACGTCTTCCTTCCCACCAAAAACAGGACCGTTCTCAGCTGTCACAGTGGGTTTCCAGAGGAGTGCGTCTCTGCTTTTAGCCCACTTGTGGGTCTTTCTCTGATTATGTCCAGAAATTACACTGTGGCCTTCATTTCCCTCCCTCTCCCTAATGCCCCTGTTCCTCCAATTTCCTGTCTCCGGTGCTGACACCTCTTTGTTCATCTCCCATCTTTTCTCTGTCTTGTCTATTTAGACCGTAAATTGTTTGATAAAGGGACAATGACTTAATAGGTGTTTGCACTACATCTGGCACCATTTGGTTTTAATCTCAGCTGGGACATGAAGTCTCTACTATTAAGCGAATAATTAATAATGATTAGGTCCTAAAGCAGCAATGTCAAACTCCACTAACCTTACCCAGCTTATCCTATCACTCTTCTGTTTCTTCTAATGCCTGCTGGCTTCTGCAGGGGTTGTTTCTGAGCCATGTTGGCCGAGGGGCAGCAGGAATTGCTGTTCAGTAGCCCACTGGATACATTGGAAAAAGGAAAGTTAAACTGGAAATTATGCTAAATGCGGTTGCAAGGTCTCACAAAAACTTATAATGTATTCTTATGACAGGGCTGTGCTATGCATAATATAAACAGCTGTATGTAAGGGAGATCGCTTCTCTGTCTCAGGAAGTAATAGCTAAAGAAGCATTTATTTCTGACAATTAATGGACATTAAAGCCTATGTGCTATCTAAAGAGGGGAAGATTAAAGGAGGGAAGTAGCTTATACTATTGGATCGGCTGCACCAAAACAAATAACCTCACAACTTCATTTTGTACTGAGCCTTCCATAAAGTCTGGATAATAAAATGCTTTACAGCAAGCAAAGAGGGAGGGAGGAAGCAGAAAGCAGAACAGATATGTTTTGAGCTGAGATTGGATCCGAAGAAGCGAAGCCGTGCCAAGCAGCAGGAGCTGCAGAGGAGAAGCTCTCACCCCAGCAGCGGCAGGAGCCCGGGACAAGCCAGGCAGTGGGCTGGGCTCAGCCTCATCAGTGTCAAAAAAAAAATAAAATAAAAAGAGGAGAGGGGCAATAAAACAACGAGAAGCCAAATTTTTCTCCTGATTCCACCAACGCAACCCCACTGACATCAATGGGTGTAACTGAGAGCAGAGCCAACCCAAGGCAGCCCGACAGACACACAGGGAGAGTTTGAAAACAAACAGGATGCTCCTGATGGGTGAAGGAAGATGGATGGGGAGCTGGCGGGGGAGCTCCTGGCTGCCCTACTCCAAGGGAGACCCCATCCCAGCCCCACATGGCAGCAGCTTGCTTCCCACATAGGGAAGAGTTCGCTCCAGAGGCCCCAGGATGTCCCCAGGGCCACAGCTCATGGCTTGGGGCGAGGGCTGTGCAGGTTAAAGCACCCACAGACTGGGGTGTCGGAGCCTGGGAGGAGGCAGGCAGACACTGGACAGAGGGCTGTTCCCTAAAACTTCCCTGATTTTGCAGGAAAAGCCACATTTCTGATCAGGCCACTTTGTAGGGAAAAAAAAAACTTAGGGAGCCCACTGCCAGAGATGTTTATCTGCCACATGACAGGACCGCCTGTGATTATTTCGGGATCCTGTTGTAGCACGTAAAAAGACCAGATTCAATAAAGGAACTGATTTCCAGCTTCCCCAGCACGGAGATCCATGCAAGACCTAAAATAAAATCCGATTTCCCCAGGCTTGCGCAGTCTTGTGCTGAGCTGGGTAACATGCGAAGCAGACAGGTTTTTATAGAATCTCACCCTAGATTACTTTCAAAAGTATTTTTTTCACAACATATTTGTTTGGAAGATTTTGCTGTCTCTTCCTCTTTTTCTATTTTCAGACAGCTTTGTTTAGTGGGAAATAGAAACAGAAATGCAGCTCTTTTTACAATTACTCAATATTTCAAAATTGATCCAGTAAAGTAAAAAATTATTTGGAGCTTGTGGGACACACACACACACACACACTCCTTAGTTCTCTAATCCTTCCAAGGAAAAAAATGTCCAAATAGTCATTTTGAAAAGTTGCTGGGAGGACACAGACAGCTGTTCCTCATACATGCTGCAAATGTTTCTTTTAAATTCCTACGGACGCAAGAGTTTGATACCAAGCCAGTACCTCTAGAAATGGAGAAAACTAAACACACCCCATACTGATGCTTTTACTGTCCCAACAAACTTTCTCCCACAACTAAAATGTTAAAACTTTTACCCCACATCCCACATTGGGAGATTAGTCCAATAACTAATGTTCTGTCCAAGTAAAATACATTTTGTCATTGCTTGAAAATGTTACCTTTCACAGAAGTATAGTATTTCTGACCAGCAGGGAACATATGTCAACATTATCTATTATTACACAATGTCAGGACCAGAAAGGGAAGGTGGGTGGTGGATGTTAATAACAACTTAAGCGATTTTCTAAAAGAGGCATTTGAGAAGTACAAAGCCAGAAGTTTTGAATGTTTTGTCTGATTGTAGCTGTGTCAGCAACCTGCCCCCACCACTAGCACAAACCTAATTCTGCCTGTGACCCAGTGCCTAGTTCTCTTTTCAATTTGAGCCAACACATTGCTAAACTGGAAAGTTTGAAAAATACCTTCGAAAACTTCTCCACCAAAAGGAAAGAGGAAAAAAAAAAGGAAAGAAAAACTTATGATCAGTCCTGGTGGAAGTGTTAAGGCTGCGATTTTAAGACCGAGATTTTTCACTTTGATTTTCTTTAACACTGTGTTAAACTGCTTTTCATGTGCTGCTACCCATAACTATATTTGTCTGCAGAGTGTCTTCATATTAAATTTTTTTTTTTCTTGGTGGAAAGGCACAGTCCCACGAGGCAGACTAACACAGAAACCATCTTCCTGTTCTAGCCAAGCAACTGGAAAATTGGGGGTCACCCCATATCCTGCCACAGATTTCTCACGTGCCCCAAGCTATGCCACGTTGCCCCCCTTGTGCCTCGATGCCCAGAGGCTGCAGCCTCTCCGAGGTGTTATGAGAAGCACATGCCAGAGACCTGGACACAACTACGGCAAAAAGACCTTTCAAATACCTGAGGGAAGCAGCCAACGGCAGCATGTACTTACCCCATGTGTGTGAGAGATTTCCTTTTCACAGCCAAACATGAAATGCTCATTTGGGTCCTGGGAGATGCTCAGAGGCAATATCAGGATGTTGAATGATCATAGAATCATAAAATCTCAGCAAGGTTTGGATCAGAAGAGACCTTAAAGGCCATATTATTGCACCCCCTGCCATGGGCAGGGACACCTTCCACTAGACCAGATTGCTCCAAGCCCTGTCCTCTACCTTGATGATGAACCCTTTGGATGCTCCCCAGGACAGCTTTCATACCCCTCTGCACCACCCAGGTTTCAAAGCTGTCTGAGACATTTTAAGATAACCAGACAACCTTTTTTTGCCACGGATTTGCTTATAAAACCTTCACTGCAGCAAAGTTTGGGAAACTTCTATTTCCCACCAGAAAGCCTGCAAACAGAAATGGAACTGGCAAAAGCTGGCGCTGAATAAATCAAAGGGAGATGAGCGGTGATGCCGTTATTCAGCCACCTTTCCAATAGTAATTCTGCTACTGGAAATGTTGAAATTAATGTCTTCAGCATCTCTCTTCCACTGTATAGTGCTAAATCAGAGAATAAAGCTGGAGAAGGGAGGACTGTAGTGCTTACCTGCGTGGAAGCCCCTCCAGGACTGCTCCCTGCAGCCGACAGCACCACAAGGCGGTAAACACAAAGGTCCCACGGCCTTTGAGGGGTAGAGAAAAACGGCATTTTCCTTAAAGTAATTGCCATGTGTGAGGCATGTTTGGTGCAGGTGTTTCTCTTCAGCAGCACATTTCCACGGAGAAGAATGTGTTAGTCCCAGTCTCTCCACTCCATGGAGGTCAGGCAGCTCCTCAGCATCATTCTGGTGCTTGGGTAGGGTTGCCATTAAACCCCGTTTTATGCATAACCATGTCAAATAATGGACCTCACATTCAATTTTCCAAGGTGGATTTGGGTGCTGAGAAAGGAAAATTGCCTCCCCCACCACAAACACAGTAGTGTCAAAGTTGCTGGGCCCATGTTTCCTCACCTTTTTGTTTTGTTTGTTTCATTTTGTTTTCATATCTGTTTCATATGTAATTTCTTTGCAGTGTGTTCTTTCCCCAAAAGCAAATCCTTCAGGGTATTTATTCCCCTCAAAATACAAAGTATTCTGTTCCCCAGTAATTATCTGTTTTGCATACAGTTACACAGCTGAATCAGAAGCAGCAAGATATGAATAAATATATAAATAATGGACACACCGAGGTGTAGTTTCTCATGTTTAACATAACACAGGGGAATACATTTTTATAGCAAGCCAGTAAATGTTGCAAACTGATGTTTTCAATTCCAGTGACTTAGAATTAACTTCTAACTGTGAGAGCTAAACTAGCTGCAGTCTTTTATAATCTCATGCTTTAAAGTTATAATGGTCTTTTTTCATCTGCTGTGAAAGAAGAAATTATATTTTATTAGGAGATGGTAAAGGTAAACCACGGGAAAAAAAGTACACTTCAAACTGCTTAAATATAATTATTTTTGTTCCATGTGATTTCACTCAGTGATATAAAGGAGAGCTGGGTTAGCCTGTTGGAGTGGGAATGTGCTGGTGAGTAGAGAAAAGCACATATTGTTTGGCAATGCTTAAGGCGTTTACATGAGGAAAAAAAGAAAAAGGAGAAATATAGCAAAAACTGTAGAAAAACTGGAGGAAAAACACTTCTTATTTCCCCATAAGTTGCAGTAGAAACACCTTTCAAAAGCAAAACTTAGCCCTGTGGCTTTTTTTTGAGGCTGCAACCAGTACCTTTAGAAAAATTTTCATCCACAAAAACTCCAAATCCTCTTTGGAAGAGCACGTTCCTCTAAGCCACAGCAAGAAGTTGTGTGCGCCTTGGGTAGGTTTGGCAGAACAAAGCTGCCCCCAAGATATTTTTAATGAGCATTTTCTTACATCACTGACCTAGAGCATTCTTGTGACTCCACCTTGCTGCTCTGTAGGGCCAGAGACACCCCAAGGCCACTCCCACTTACCCCACATGTGGCTCCTGAGAATTAAACACCCCTGAGCATGGGCTGGAAAATTTAAATGCAACCTGGGCAGAAGCTCGCTGGCCTGACTCCGCTTCTTTGGGAACGAAGTTGGAGCTCTGAACTCAGATCTGAACCTGGATCTTGGGTTTAGATCCAAGGGTTTGGGTTGGGCCCCATCTCTAGTAAAGAAAAGCATAAAAAGAGATGAAAAGATAATTGTAGAAACTTAAAAGCCAGCACTGCATTCTTTTAAAATTACAAATTAAGCTATAAGTGATTCCAAACTATGCTGTTTTTATTAAAAATGACTTAATAATCTAATCTTCCTTTCCTTTCTTTTCTTTTGGAATTTATCCTATATCCCAGTAATCGCACATAGAAATTACACAACACCACGCTGGATACTCCTGACAATATAAACACAATTGTTTATCCAGAAGCATTATAGGTTCATGCAAAAATACAGCATTTAAAGCTTGTGGTCAGATCAAGAAACCACAAGTATAATTGTTTGTTTATCCAGCCAAGCATTACTCTACTGTGTAAATTTATGGGGGGGGGGGGGGGGGGGGGGGTGTAAAACAAGATATGGAAAGCTTTAGCTGATGCCAGCAGATCGAGGCTAGAAACTTANGGGGGGGTGGGGGGGGGGGTGTTGAATTTGTTTATTTATTCCTAACCTGTTTTAAAAATTAAAGTTACGGAGAGAAGGCAGATGACAAAAGGCAAAAGGGAACATTTTGAATAAGGAAATCGCGCCTTTGTCGTAGCTCATGTTACCCTGTTTCATCCTCCCAGGGAAGCGTCGTGATAACAGGGCCTTTTGGTGGAATTTTGACATATTTTTCCCTTTAGTTCGGGGCAGCTGGTTTCTTTCCTCTTGGAGGAGAGAGACGAAGTATATTTATCACTCCAGCAGTGACTCAAAACAAACAGGAAATCTTCATCAGCAGGCTCCTGGGCAAGGCAGATACCAAGGTACTGGCAGAAAGGAAACAGAGGCTTTGGGCTGTGGGAGTCCGACACGCAGCATATTCTGCAGCCACAGCAGATAACTCGGCTGGAGAGCCACCAAATTATTTTTAAATTGGAAAAAAAAATAAAAAAGGTGATCCTGAGGTAGCTGAGAGCCCTCATGGCATCCATGGGGGCGGCTGAGCTGGACATCCAGCCCAGACACGTGCTGGGAACCTGGGAGAGGGAGGAAACCTGTGTGCTGGCCGGGCTGGGAGGTTTCGCTTTGATCCCGTGGCTTAGGAAACTCACTCCTTTCACCTCAGCAAGTCCTTCTTTAAGAGCAGAGGTTTCCGGCTGGGATGGTTGCCTTGCAATCAGGAGGGAGGCAAAAAGCTAAGAAAAACAACAGCAAAAAAACTGTCAATAATTTTAACCTTTGATATGATTACTCATATTTATTAATGGTGTGTTAATAATTTTGACTGTTGATACAATTATTCATACTCGTGGGTAGTTTTAGAAAGGCCTCTGAAAACAAGATAATAAATGGCCCAGCACTGATGATTCCTCCTGCACTGGTTAGAGAGTGTCCTGGTTCAGGAACTGATCTGGAGGGTTGGTTGTGGGGTTTTTTTCCCTTTTTCCCCACTAGCATCATGAAACAATAAAATCAAATACTTCAGTGCATCTGTCCATCTCAAGAACAAAACACAAGGACAGCACAAGACTGAGCCTGGTCTGCTGCTGGGACACATCTCTGTTAAATGGCTGCAAGGACACTTCGAGGTTTAGGGCTGACACCACACCAAACACACAAGGAAACAATTGCTGCAAATAGGGAGGACTGGGAAAAGTCATTATCTGCATCCTCTGCTCCTCTGCTTCTCCCCAGGCACTTGCAGTTTACTGTGGCCAGAGATGGGGCACGATGATCCCCACTCTGACCTGCCATGGGCTTATCTCCAGAGCTGGCAGGAGATGGTGGGGTTGGCCAGGACTCTGCTGGGTGGTTAAAAAGAGACTCGTGCACCTTAAAACATGTGCCCACCTTCCCTTTCTCTTGGCCAACCCCAGAGAGCTGCAGCAGCGAGAGCCTTCCACACCAACCTGCCCTCTCCAGTCAGGTGCACCCCTTGACCTGGGAGGAGCCTGGAAGGATGAATCCCACAGGGATATTTTTGCATGTCCAGGCTGGGCTTGGTTTGAGTTTTCACAGCCAGTCCTCCGAGGCAGCAGACACAAGTCCTTATCGCCAGGCTGCACCCTGTGACACCAACCTCAACGTCTCACCACAGAAATCCAGCCTTCTATTAATAAGGATGACTGGCTTGGCTGCAAACCAAAGGTGCAAGGGGCTGATAGAGGGAACACCAGACACCCACATCCTTGCAAACTGTTGGAGGGGCAGTGGACTCAGATGCAAACACTGTCTGACTGAGAAAATGACAGCATGAAATCACCCTGGCCTGAGACATCCCAGACACAATAAGCATTAGCAAGGAAGGAACCAGAATAAAAGCAAGTGTTTCATCCTGGCTCATTTGCAATCTCCACGGGACTGCCCTGTGGAAAGCTGGCTAAGGCCTACGTCAGAGATGACTACCAAAACCTCTGGGCCAGGACAATTCTTCTTGGGAAGCATCTGGCAGAATGTATCACCACTGTGCTGACTCACGGATGTGTCAAGGCATAAAGTCAAGCTAGATAGGTGCTTCTGGAGAGTTTCTCTAGAGACCAGACTGTCTGTATCATCCTAAGGAACTGTGTGGTCTAACCAGCACCTCAGCCAGTGCCAGGGAAGGGAAACCTGGTGACACCTGTGCATGGTGTGCGGTAGGTGAGAAGGTCAAGGTCACAGAATCCCAGAATGGGTTGGAAGGGAACTCAAAGATCACCTCCTTCCCGCTCCCTGCCATGGGCAGGGACACATTGCACTAGACGAGGCTGCTCTAAGCCGTGTCCAGGTTAACAAGAGAAAACACCAAGGTTGTAAATAAGAAATATGTAGTACCACAGTGCTGGAGGCTCCCTACTGCTTGAACTCGCCTGTTTGCAGCACAAAGCAGTTTTGTTTCAAGTGTGTAAGCTTTACTGGAACATTATGTTGACCGCATACCTACCAGATCAGGCAAAACTCCCACGCAGCCTGAACTCCAGAGCATCAAGAGTTTGGAAAGGCCACAGTGAGAGAGGCTCCCAGCCCACCCTCACCATCACATCTGGCACAGACCACCACAAAGCGGCACTGCCAATGCACCAATCCCTGCTGCTGGGGCAGGGGACACAGATCGAGGCTTTTCCCCTCCTCCCAGAAGGGTCAGCTGGAAAGCAAGGCAGAGGAAAGCCCTGTACTGTGACTGAAGCATGGGCAGTAGCATGAGGTCCAGAAAGCGATTGGTCAGGCATTGGAACAGCTTTCCCAGGGAAATGGTGGAATCCCCATCCCTGGAAGTGCTCCAAAGTTGTGTGGATGTGCAAGAGGATATGGCTTAGTGGTCAACACAGTCGTGCTGGATTAATTGTGGGACTCTATGATCTTAGAGGTCTTTTCCCACCTTAATATTCCTGTGATTCTGTGATCTTCATGCCTTAGTTTGGACACGGCAACTTGCCTTACAGACGAGTCCTTTGCCTGCACATTGCTCAAGTGAGTGGCACACTTTTAATAATTCACCAACTAAAGATCCAAAAGTGTGAGACAACCAAAGAAAGCATCACACCGAGGATGTGATTTGCAGACACGTGGAGAAAGTGGCAGAGCCAAGAAAAGAGCAGAGCTCCATAACTCGTACTCAGCATTGTACCCACCTCCTCAGACCTCAGCAGGGCTCAAGCAAATTAGGACTAACTGTGCCTAAAGGTCGGCTTTGAAAGGACATAAGAGCAGTCTTTGGCTGCTGGGGCTGGCCTGTTCTAGTTTGGAGTTTGCCATCTGCAAGCCAAGGGATGCTAGAGTGTAACATCTTTCCACCACATGTCCTTCCATCCCTTTCCTTGCCTTTGGCACAGCCTTTACAGGCTGGGGTGAGCAGTCAGTGTGTGACAGGAGGGGTGTGACCTTCCACACAAGGCAGGGTCCCTTCTCCCAAAGCGAGGTGCAGGCTCTGTGCTCTCACTATTTGATCTTCACCAGCTACACTGAAAATACTGCACAGTACAAGCCTTTGGAACCTGCTCTCCAAGTGATAGAGTATTATTGGCTTTGGTGATGAAGTGCAGTAGTCAGGACTGGGAGACGAAGGGAATTATTTTCCCTTGGTATTGCTGTGTATCATCTTGTTTGATTACAATATCCTTTCCTTTTAAATGTGCATTTTCCTCCTCCTAAGCTCTGAACAACTTTGTGCTGAAACCAAAGGTTTACATTTTTTAGCATATGGCACTGTCCAGGGCATCCAGATCCTGGGCATTTCCCCACCTGCTACATTGTGCCACAACAAACCTAAGACGCCATCCTGCTACAGACGCCTCAACAGGCCAGAAAGATGCTTAGATGTCCCCAAAGCAAAGCAACACACACACTCATCTTCCCTAGGAGTCAGTGCTCCAGCAAAACACTCAAAGCCACAGGTGTAATTGATTTTTACCACACTTCCTTTTTAAAAATCATAAAAGGCACATTTTCCAAGCTGATATTCACACGGGATATATATAAATCCTAATTCTAAAGGAGGGTAAGAAAAACAGATTGGAAGAATCAAAAGGAGGGAATTTATGCCTAATCCAGAAACACAGAGAGGCAGCAGAGAAAAGTGTTCTGCATTCAACTGCTTAAGTCCTGCTCAACTCCATGATGACAAACAAACAAACCCCGTGTCTCTTTTTCTCAGCTCAGTGATTACAGCAAACCCACAGTGCCAGCTTCAGACTGGCAAGGCAACTAGCACTGCTCACAAAAACAAATTCAATGGGTTGGGGTTTTTTTGTGGGTTTTTTTTTTGTTTTGTTTTTTTTGTTTTATGTTGGATGATTTGATTATAATGATCTTCCACACTATCACCTATTTCCTTACCATCAGTCGAGCCACAGCCATTGTCTCAGGCTTATGAAATAGCAAAAACTGAGGAATGAAGAGAAAAAATGAGGAAAGCATATTGCACACACAGAAGAAATTAAGTGTTTTCTTTTAAAGTCACCAATTTAAATCAGCATGCAAAAAGGAAACTCAGGAAACACATGTTGCCACGGTAATTCTGCTCTGCCTCAGAACTCCCACCCAGGAAAGGTGTCTCTGATATTACCTAGGTGTCAGCCAAACAAAATAGTTCCAAAACAGATACCTGACACCCTGTTTTTCTCCTAACTCAGCATTTCAGCTGGAAGTAAGACATAAATTACAGTCAAAACTTCTAAAAAAAAAAAAATTAAATTTAATTATTCGGAGGGAGATTAATGCCTAGGACGTCTTAATACCTGGGACCCTAACCTGGCTGCCCTACTATTCTGGGCTCGTCGGGATAGCCAGAATACTAATTTAGAATTAGGGCATTAGTCAAAAAAAATCTCCTGCTTTAAAAACGGAAAACTGTTATTCAGTAATTTCTTGAACAAATACAATTCAAACAATGTGAAGGAAATGGCACTTCCCACTTATATGAGTTTACCAACAACAATCCCGATGAAAAGGACACAGACTATTCCAGGTTTGTGAGGGCAGTCTGTTATAACACGCTGTCCCATGCTGCAGCCAGCATAGAACTTGCAGGATCTGAGAAATTTAAATTCTCAGAAATCCCCAGCACAAACCACAGTCCATTATAAATGCCGTAGGAGGTTGTCGTGTCCCAGAGCATCATCCATAAAATCATAGAATGGTTTGGGTTGGAATGAGGTGGTCTTTAAGGCCCATTCCAACCCTCTGCCATGGGCAGGGACACCTTCCTCTATCCCAGGTTGCTCCAAGCCCTGTCCAGCCTGGCCTTGGACACTTCCAGGGATGGCACAGCCGCAGCTTCTCTGGACAACCTGTGCCAGGGCCTCCCCACCTTCACAGTCAAAAATTTCCTCTTAATATCCCATCTAAACCCACCCTCTGTCATTTTAAAGCCATTCCCTTTGTCCTGTCACTGCATCTCCTCTTAAATTGCTCCTCTCCAGCCTTCGAGCTGCCTCAGAGGAACAAGTCAGCCTCCTGTGAGTCCCTGTCCCCACACAGCCCAACTCCTGCCCCACCACAACTCACTCCTCCTCCCCCTGGACCCACAAAGGTGGCTTCTGGGCTTTTTAACGCTACTAGAATTAAAAAACCCCACTCCTTCAAAGCAGCAGGTCGCTGTCTTTGGGGTAGATTTGAGAGCAGCAGAGCCTGCGCCAGAGCACACAACAGGCAATGCCTGCTCTGTGCTTAACCTATGCAAGTCAGGAGCAAATGTAATGATGTTAGCAGCCCATCAGCAGAGTTTGGCAGGGGTAACAACCATAGGGAGATAAGATAAGGCTGTAGGCTTTCAAGGTTGGGAAATAAAGTATCAGGATTACCAGAGCGGTTTATAGAGACTGTTCTCCCACCCTCTTCCAAGAAAAAAACTGATCCTTTGCACTTCACCCCGAGGGAGGAAAATAGTCATTAGCTTTACATTACAAAGATACATTCAATAATTTTCTCTCTAAGATCAGTCTTCCCTACCCTATATGTGTGTACAGCTGTAGTTTTTTCCAGTGTGACACAACCTACCCTTGCTGTGACCCTCTCTCATTAGGTCATTTCTAAAATGTAGATCTCTGTGAACTGGGACCGTGTTCTGTTGGTTTGCTCAGCTCCTATTTTTTGCCACTATAAATAGAAGAAACAACTTTGCCTGGTGTATTCTCCTCCGAATTATTTTGTAGGTTAAACAAACCTTTAACTGTTTCAGATAAAGCCAAACAGAAGGTGTTTTTTTCCAAACATCCCAAGCGAAGGAGTGCATTTCCTGCTTCCCTAATTCAACCTACGGCATCAGACATCTGTAACTCTGTTTACATTCCAGCCCTTCACAACTTAATACCGCTTGAAGCATCAATAATATAGGGCACATTTCTGACTGCTCTTTAGATATTTTTTTATCTCCATGGGACTTCCTGGTTTGGGATTTTGTAGTTTACAGTTTCTCACTAATAGTAACTA
The DNA here is from genome assembly GCA_013400915.1 of Pardalotus punctatus. NCBI lineage: Eukaryota > Metazoa > Chordata > Aves > Passeriformes > Pardalotidae > Pardalotus > Pardalotus punctatus. Next base: position 478,020 of record VZTX01016142.1, read on the forward strand.
GCTGCAGCATTTGGCCTTAAGAGTTTACATATTATTTAACTAGATATAAGCAGCCTATTTTAATTACAGTAAAGAGCCCTGTAGAGGCCTTGTCTGTTTTTTCCCCCTCCAACTATATCAGTTGGCTTAATAAAGATATTACCACTCCCTATAAACCAGGCTGTGATCAAGCTCCTAGATATGCTAGTCTTTCATAACATACTTTTACCACTTTAAAAAACAAGTCCTGTCAGTTCTTCAAGCACTCAGATGTCCATGGCTTTAATGAAGGCAGTGTGAGCTTTCTGTAGTTCACAGACATTTTAGTTTCTGTGTGTGCACATTCCAGCACTTCTAGGAAAATCACTCACTGTCCCCAAACCAAGAGTCATCTGCTCCTGTCACCATATTACATCCTAGCGCTGAACTGTATGGGCTGCACTCCTAGGACCAGCTCCCCTTTCCCTGTGGGATGTAGAGCAGCCCCTGTAGGCTTCCATCTTCCCTGCACACAGGGGCCAGGAAGAGAGCTGTTCCTACAAGGAAAATCACAGGATCAGAGATTGTCTCATGCTGGAAGATACCTTAACACTATCTCATTCCTGATCCCTTTCCATTATCAGGGACATTTTCCACTGTCCCAGGTTGCTCCAAGCCTAATCCAGCCTGGCCTTGGACACTTCCAGGGATCCAGGGGCAGCCACAGCTTCTCTGGGAACCCTGTGCCAGGGTCTCCCCACCCTCACAGGGAAGAATTTCTTCCTAGTAATTAATCTATGCCTGTTCTCTGTCAGTTTGGAGCCATTCCCCTTGTCCTGTCACTCCAGGCTCTTGTTCAAAGTCCCTCTCCATCTCTCTTGGAGTCCCTTTAGGCACTGGAAGGGGCTCTGAGGTGTCCCCAGAGCCTCACCCAGGCTGAACAACCCCAAAATTCAGCTTAATCCTGCTATGTCATGCCTGTATGCCTGATGCCTCCCTGGTCTCATCTTCAGGTCCTATCTTCATATTTCTCATATGCTGTCACTACACATGCTCTCTGACCTTCATTTAGATAACTTTCCATGATTTATTCCATTCCATTTGAGAGAAAAATTCATGCCCAGGGTTGGCACTATGTGCAACTAACCCTGATTCAGACCAGCCAGCATCTTGCTGCTGTTGGTGATTCATTGAATCCTGCATTTGAAGCCAAGGTGAGATACTGAGACATCAGTTTTTTTATTTCACAGGGCTGCTTTCCTCTGCAAGGTGTCAAATCACTACCTGAGCATCACCTACCAAGTCAACTTTGCATATTCACAACTCTTCTAACATTTGCAAGCAACATTACTATAAAGGAAAGCTTGAGACAGATTGGTTAAGCAACTTGCCCAAGGTCATACAGGAAGTTGTAGAAGAGTTGAAAACAAAAGCCAGATCTTCTTAGCTTCAGTCCAACCCTCTCTGGAATGAAAAGGCCAAACGGCTGTGTGGAAGTATTAGCAGAGTCATAGATCTCATCCTACATATTTCATCATGAATTCATGGTTTAGCAAAGAAAATGCTCAGAACTCCCAGTACTGCTTTCCCAGGGAAAATGTGCAACCCCACAGCGGCACCTGGGAAGCATTCCCCGAGCTCCGAGTGGTGCTGGCTATGGCCACAGATCTTCTGAACACACAGTTTTAAGGCAAATGGGTCCTGCCATCCTTTTTCCAGCCACTTCCCACCTCCCCAAGAAAGTGAAAAAGTGCATCTACTGGAAAAGCTGCCAAAGTCACCCAAGAGCAAGCATGAAATCGTTCAGGATAGCAAAAGGAGCATCCATAACGTAACAAAGGCAGTATTTATGTCTATACTTCTCCCTGTCTGCGTGGCTCTCGGTGATAGCCACAGGAACAAACAATAGCCTTGGCCCCTTGGCTGCAAACGGTTCGCTGCAGAGCCCCAATTAAGTCGTGGAAAGTCTAAACACAGGCACAGGAATCTGCTAATGCACACAGGCCTGCACAATAAGGTTTCATCCTGGCTCTGCCCTGCTCCTGCTCAGCACCACCTTGCTGGGAGGAGAGCCCCCCATTGCCAGCAAGGCTCTTCCCCCAAGAGGTCCTGCTCCACCTCGAAGTCCAGCACAAACATGCACAGTTCCACTCACTTCAGGGAGGATTCTGGCTCCTGGCTCCAGGCACCATCAAGCTCATGCCCAGCATAATGAGATCTCAGGCTCACTAACACCCAGCAAGCCACACGTGTGTGCCCACTCAGGCAAAGGGCGGTTTAAGGGTTATCTCCCTCCCCAAATCTCCATCAGGTTCAGGCTTTGCTGACACAAACACTTCAAACAGCCCAGGCAGCCTCAAGAGCAATGCCAAGAGCAGATAGAGGCTTCGACATTGTCTCGGTACACAGGATGCCGGCCTGACATCATTTAGCGGAGACAATGCTCGCCCTCTTTCTTTGGGAACCAGTTAAAAAAACTTGGCCGAATATAAAACGACTTCAAAGACACATTTCTGTGCCAGCCAGGATGCATCAAAGTTGGGAAAGGAACGACCCGATTCACCTGATTCAGGGAGCTGATAGAGAAGCACGGGGAAGCGGCTTTTATCGATGTACCTTCCCAGCACTTCCTTCCTGCCCCCAATGCTATTTAAACCCCTTGCCTACCTCCAGCCAGACCTGCCCGTCCTCCGCTCTAAGGAGGAGAAAGGAAAAAGCAAAGGGAAGCCCTAAAAAAAGGCGTCCCTGCAAAATTCTGTGCAGTTACCGGGCAGTCATATCCTTCTGCTTTCCCCTGAAAAATCAAGTATCACCTTATCATTTCCTCACCAAGATTAACTCCTGCTTCCTGAAGAGTATTTCTGAGGTAGAAAGCAGAGGTGGTGGAAAAAAAAAAAAAAAAATAAGGAGAGGGGGGGAAGCTGAAAAGCCCAATCTGTCAAGCTGCGTTTTAGAAGAAAGGAAAACTGAAAAGTGAACGTATTTAACATGAGCTATTTCCTGCACTCAGGAGGGAAGAAAGCATGCTACTAACTGTGTGCATGAGGAGATCTGCACTAGTGTTATCTCTGACCTGCAGCTTAGCCCTTGTGTCTCAGCTGCCAAAAAGCTCCTATTCAACGTTATGCTGAGTTCATCAATGCTCCACGTGTCAGGATCCTAACAGGAAAAAGCAGGACAGACAGTCACTCTATTCAACTGCCTGGGGACCCCATGACAACTAAAATCCCCTTGCAGACTGTCCATATCAACCTACGGCAGGTCAGAGCGCGTAACCCCTCCAGAACCGCAAGCCCAGGCCCACACCCTTTCCCCCTGTCAACATTGTCACTTTAAAACAGCCCATCTAGCCTTATCACCAAACCTGGAGTAAGTATGACAATTAAGATGGATTGCAAAGCCTGCATGCGCTTTACAATTAACAATAACTTGGCAGCGTGTCCCACGCAACTGTTGGGTGGTATGGCAAGAACTTTATCCCTGCTTAGTACTGCATTAGCATATTTAGTAGGCTGCAAGACATAATTCCTCAGATATGAACATATTTTTGTCTTTTCAAAAAATCTGCAATTAAGCCATAACGTGCAGGCAGTGTGCAGCCGGCGGTAAACTTTGGTATTAGGGGGACTGTGATAGAAAGGCCCTTTCTGACCTTATGTCAATTATCTATTTAATAAGGAATATATTCAATTAAAAAAAAAAAAAAAGTGTCTTAGCTGGGTCTTTGCTAGGAAGCAACACTATTCCAGAAACCACAGCTGATATTCAGCCCTGCATTCCCTGTGACGAGCACAGTGTTTGAGAGGGTCTGGGGGCAGGTATTTGAAAGCAGGGGCATTTCACTGGGGGGGTTGTCTCAATTTTTGGTTTAGAAAAGGCAAACTCTTTCTTTCTTCTACAGATTTTTAAACTGTAGGGTTAACTAATCATTTATGTAAAAGAAATAAACCCCATTTATGCAGCATCTTCCTCTGTGTGTCGTGCAGCTCTTTTTTCTGTCCAGGATTCTCATGTTTATAGGTAAATTAACAGTCTTCTAAAGTAATTAAAATGCATTTGAGGAGCAGTTATTTAGCATGGCCTAACTTTATCGATTTCCTCCATGCTGCACAAGACACTCTCAACCCCACTAAGCTTTTTAAGTCTGTTTACGGTGTACATTTATCTAGAAAATCTGATCAGGTGGGGGGGAGGCAAAGATCTTGCCTCGATAACCCGGACATTGTCCCCCTTGACATCTGTGTTGCTGGTGGACAGGATATCCTGCCAAATGCAAGAAGACAACTGCGTGACCCACCTTGGGCGAGAGGCACCGCGGGCTGATGCGAGCACAGCGGGAGGGGGTGCTGCCTCTCCCTGCCCGGAGCCGCATCCTCGGCACACAAAGAGCAGCCAGAGAGCCTCTGCAAAAAAAAAAAAAAAGCAAAGAGAAGGCTAAATAAATAAATAAATAAATAGGCAGCTTAGGTGAGTAGCACACATTCGATAAGGGAAAGCAGATGAGGGCAACAAATGCAATTCAGCAGACAAAGTCTTTCTTCATAAGCCCGGCAGAGGAACGGATTAAACCACCTGGCAATCTTGGCAGGAAAAAAAGAAAATCTCAGGCAGTGACAAAACCAAACAGGTGGAACAGGTATAAAACTTTTGCTTCCCAATAATACCCCTCTCTTCCTTGGAATGCTTGGACAGGTGCAGAAGTTCAAGTTACAGCGTGGAAGTGGCGAATAAATACACAGCATTAGTGTCTGACGTGCTCGGCAAGCAACCGGGGATGTTAATAACTGGCAAGGTACACTAATCTCTGATTGCAACATTTGGTTTACCTTAATCTGGAGGGACAGCTGTATTAAAGAGGGAATTATACTAATCAGTTCAAGGCCCTTGCATATAAAACTTCCCATTAGGCTTAAAGTACAACAGCTTACGCTCATTCTCTAGGAGCCTTACATCTGGTTCTGAATAAGGCTGTCTCTCATTTGCAAGGTACAAACCAAAAACAAGGAAGGGGGGAGCTGACAGTTGCTGGAGGATGGTTGATAGAAGAACAAGCTACTAATTCTTTGAAATTTTTTACAGGGCAAAATTGGCTGTAAGGCATCTTAATACTAAAAAAACAGGCATGTGTTATCAACCCTAGGCCATTTTTTCCTGTTACCGGAGGTGACCAACATAAAATAAAATTGATGATGTCAGTCAAAAACAGCTAAGCACAAAGCTTGGCTTTGTTATCTTAAGTCAGAAGGTATGATAGGCCATGCCATATGGCTGTAATCCTCCTATATCTCCCATCACCTAACAGGCAACCTTCATGTAGCATGACCTTATTTGGCTGGTCTCAGGTTAGGGCTGCCCAAAGGGGATTTTTCTGTTTCTGCTATATCCAAAGGTTTATGTTGATTTTTTTTTTCTCTTTTTTTTTCTCTCTTTTTTTTTTTTTTGAGCCCTGCAAACTATAAATCCGACTGATTACTCTGCACTCTTTTGCTTGACTGAGCCTTTACAATCAGACATCCCCGTTAACAATAAGCTCCTAATGAATCAAACATCTATGGCATTAGTTTCACCTAGCTGCCTCTTTCCCATGCACTGCAGCTCTTTGTCAGACCTGGCTTGATGAGAAAAGCTAGTGACACTTGGTGCACCTATTGATAAACAATTCAGTAATGAGGGGCATAACAAAAATTACCTAAAACAACCTGATTAAAAATGACAGGCAAAGGGTACTACAGAGCTTTGCAGTTAAGGTAACTCCCGTATGTCGGGAGGGATGGAAAAAATAATTAGGTGCAACACAACTTGCTTTAAAATTTCAAGTTTGCACTCACGTTTTGGCACTTTTCTCTTCCCCCCCCCCTTTTCTTTTCAGGACTAGGAGTTTGATGGGTGTTAAGAGGAAAATGTTCCATCATACTTTATAAGAGAATCATCTTTTTTCAGAAAATTTGCAACTCAATAAGCTTTTTCTCTCCCCTTTTTGAAGCAGAACATTAATGGCAAAATGCATTGCTATTTGCAATCCAACTTTCTATCTATAGCAAATTCCTATATTATAACTCAGCATTTTACTTCCTTTGTTTAAATATTGGTTTTGTTGGTTAAAAGAACATGTGGGCTGTAAACAAAGGATAAATAAGCTGTGAAAATAAAAGCAGGCTCCAAGGAATAAATAAGAACAAAATGGAAAAGACTGCACCGGGCTCCTGCGATGAACACAGGGATCTCTTTGTGAGAGGGGAAAAAAATGTGTTAAAAGGGCACATACTGCAACTCTGAGGCAAACTTTGAAATGGAAGTGTGGAAGCATAAGAGCATTTGATTCCAAATCAGCAATGTGTGGGTTTGCATTTGCGTAGCAGCATGTTGGGAGGGTTTCAATCAGTGCACAGATGCACTTGAAAATCAAATATGGACATGGGGAATGTTTTTGGATATAGCAAATGAGGACTGATGACATGTTTACACTTTGCACATGGATCCAGTACAAAACCATACCCTGCAAAGAAACAATAACCACCATTTGCTGCTTTTCAGGGCTGGAACAAAATGGTGGCAAAGGAAGGGAATACAAGGGAGTGTCTATTCCCACCTGGGAGAGGGCTGCACTGATTCCCTGCCTCTGGGCTGATTTTGCTCATCTCTCACTTGAGAAAGGGATGTTTTAACCAACATTGAAAATAATAAATGTTGGCTTGAAAAACAGCAGTGTGAGAGGAAAAGGGGAGAAAAGGCAAGTTTCAATCATCAGTGATGTCTTTCTATGCTGTCAAAATATTTTCTTTACAGAAGAATTAAAATTATAGTTGGAATGTTGCTGGAATGGAATAGGGAATAATCGTAAGCAAACGCACTTTCATCATCTCCAATGGAAAATTGCCATTTTGACATTATTTCAGTATCTGGCTCTACATATCCTTAAAGGAGAAATTCCTGGCATATAAATAACGTATCCCAAGCTATGCTGAGTTGTTAATGAAAGTTTATCAAGATGGCAAAACTTTTTTAAAAAGGAAATAGTAGTTGCAGGCAATTGCATCTGACCAGACTATAACATATCCCTCTGGAAGGCAGCTCCAGCTCACAGTATGAAGTAATCGTTTGTGAATGTTTTCCAAACTGTGACGCATATTTTAAATAAAGAGACAAAAGTTAGCTATCTATGAAAACAGGGAAAAACATCTGTTCTACACTTTCTCCCAATCAGACATTAAAGAAATGTGCACAAACTAATACATCGAGTTTTAAACTTTTATGAAGAGTTAATTTCAGACTTTAAAGAGGGTATCGTTACAGCTCAAATAGTCCTTCAGATATTTGACTTCTGCTACTGATTATTAATAATAATCATCCCATTTTCCCTTACACTTTTCAGCATGAATTCAGAATGTCAAAGCTAATTTTCTCATCAGCCTCAGGCTTTTCTAAAACGTCGCAAACTTAAGACTTCAGTTCTCTTCTCACACACTTGGGATTTGCTACAGCATAGGGTTAGAGCATCCAAATTCCACAACTGTGTATGGGGTCAATTTCTGTCCAGCTGAGACCCAACAGCTGGATTTTTACAGAAGTACCTGAATCTGAGGGTCTCTTGGCCCTTTTTCTGGCATATGCCGAGCCTGAAGCCCATGGTTTTGTCTTGGTGGTCTTGGAACCAGGCTGGCATTTTGGATGGAAGTATCTAAACAGAGTCAAGCAACAGATTTTGTGAGAAATTTGTGCAAGTATTTAGCAAGATAAGATGATCAAACCATTAACTTTTAAGACCTTCCTCTTTGCCTGTTGCTGCAGAGAGATTCACAATTACACTTTGCACCACACTGTCCCACCTGATGCCCTGAAATGACACCAAAGAGCTTCAGTTTGAAGCCATTCCCTCTTTTCCTAGGTCATTTCATGCCCTCATCCTAAGTCCCTTTCCAGCCATCTTTCAGCCTCTCTAGGTATTGGATCAATCAGTGGTCACAGGTACAATATATCCATCATATTTATTCAGCTCTATTCTTCAAACTTCTGTTTTCTGGGCACAGCCTCCTTTCCCTAATGGATTTAGCAAAAAGGCAAAGCCAACTCCAACATGTGATGCTTCCCTTGCATTGTATGATCAGTGAGAGGTACATCAGGTCACAGCTTCCTCCACATTTAGCTTCAACCCCCCCTGCCATGTAATTTTGCCCAATGTTTGTGCACCCAACAGTAAAAGGCGGAACGTGTTAATCATCCAGGTATGTGTGCTCCAGAATAAAAATTACAAGAGATTATTCTCATTAAATACCACCATACCTATAAAACTGTGGAAACCACATTTAGGAGAACAATTTCTGAATTGTTTCCATGATTTTCCTTTCTTGCATTTCCATTTGTGTGTCAAATAAGAATGCAAAGTGTTTTTTCCTGTTGATAGCGAACGATAAATACATTTGTGCTTTGGAAACCCTTTCTTATACCATCTTTTTTACTTGGGAAAGGAACAGATAGTCCAGTTGCTATAAAATTATCATGATTTCCAACTGATAGAAGTCAGTGTAGCGCCATGGACATCACCCAGTGGAGACCCTGAGGGGAAGGTAGCATAAGTTACCCTTGCAGTCATACACAAAGCCAGAACTGACACCACGGAGTGAGGCTGGAGTTGGTGGATGCCAACGCTGCCTCCATCATTATAGGACAAAATAACTCACAGAATAATTCTATCACCTTCCCTCATGCAGCTCTTGAACATGAGTCTATTTGATATTAGAGCCAACTTAGTCAACTCTCTGTAAGGGCACTCTTATATAACAAAGCAAAAATTCATCAAATTCATAATTCAGCTTCAGCTGGTTGTGATGCTCAGTGGGCAGACATGAGCTCAGCTGTTTGCCTCAACAGAACAAACTTCATTTCCATTGACAGTAAATTTGGCCTTTACTTCACATTTTGGGAGAGAATCTTGAAAAACAACTTACACCAGGATGAGCTTTTTTTTTTTCCCCCTTGTTTCTGAAGACTTCATTGGAAAAGACTCTTATGTGACTATGCAGTAAGGCCTAGGTTGAAATTAAAAAAAAAAAAAAAAAAAAAAACAAACAAAAAAAAACAGGCATTATGATCCAAACAGGATATCAAAAAATTCAGTTCTCAGTTTTAAAATTATTTGGTGTACAGTGAAACCTGAAACCTACCACCAATATTAGGGCAAGGTTTTCCAAGGCTGTAGGTGAGCCAGGAGATGCACCTGTTAAATATTGAAATTCACTTAGGATGAGACACCCAGAGCAGTGTTGGTCCCCTAGAGCCACATTATTATCAGAAATGCATTCAAAGGGTATTCTTACCTTCTCTGATCTTTATCAGATAAAAATACAATTTGTGGAGCTTCAGCTGCCCCATAGTTAATGGCAAAGTTATATTTATTTTTTAGCACTTGAAGATCTGGCCTGATTAAATAAAACAGCCAATTAGGAAAGACTACTCATTTATGTAAGCCATATAGTCAGTATGTTCTCCCTATCACCACAGAGACCAGATGATTTTTCCCATCACAGGTCTCTAGTTCAACACTTGCTCAAAATTCCAAAATTGAGAAATGCCACAATTTTGAAAGATTTCCCTGAGAGCCAGGCATTGAGAATTTAGGTGCCTTTCCTCTGGGCAACATCTTATTTAGATCAGGAGATCATTTTCCTTCCCTGCTCTTGAAAAACATTTTGCTATTCACTCGGTGTGTCCTATTAGCAGAAAATAGAGAAAGTTCTGATGCATCATAGCACGCATCTGAAATTCTAATTAACAAGAAGTCATCTGTAGTTGTCCAACATCATATTATTAATTCACAAAGCAATAAAGGGATATATTTCAGACTGAATGAGAAAATAGGTACTGAATGGGGTCAGAGTATTTCACTACACATAATTTGTCATGATCTTTAACTATTTCGAACCTACAGAAGTCAAGTTTTACAATGCCTTACCATGAATAGAATTTCTCACCTATAAAAAGCAGTTACCCCACTATGATTTACTCTCATGAACTTAAAACCTAAATTAGTTCTAAATCTGGATAACCCAGGGTTGCATAAGGAAGTATATTTTTACTGTGAATATATAGACTTTTGCCCTTTATGTATTTTTGAGCAAGGAAGGCTCTTCTAGGGCCACTATAATACATAACATATATAATATATATTATGTTTTCTGGCATTATGATCCATATATAATTTGATTTTAAAATTCTATTCAGTAACAGGAACAGTAGTTTTAATAATTAAAAAAGCACATCTCAGTTAACTTTACATTCCAAAAGTCTTAGGAAGACTTTTTTTTAACCTATACCCCGAAAATGCAGGTTTTTCAAAATTCATGACCACCGAGTAAAACTTTCTTCTTCCTGCTTGTTTCAAAAAATTAACTTAGTGGTAAAATATGGAGAAATCCAGAATGATTCATTCATTCATCCTTTACCTTTCCAGCAAGAGATTGCTCAGTTACTAGAAATTTATACAGTCAGTGCTTTGAAAGTCCTTAAATGCACACCTGTATAAGGAAAGTAAAAACAAATCAAAGTCAATCTTGACTGGCTGGAACAAAATGCTTAAATCAATATGGTGATGGCTCATCTACTCATCATTTAGCCATTACCTGGGAGTCGAGGACCTCCTGCTACGGCAGATATTTTATTTATTTTTAATACAGATTTACCACGGCTTCAGTTCTGCAGACACATACGAAGCCAAAGTCATTCCAGGCTTGCCTTGTCACACTGTTTACTCCTCATATTTTATTTATCCCTGTTTGCTCTTTACATTGGTTACAGAGATAAACACATACAAACATTGTGATGCTCTGCAAGTTTAGTGCAACAGCAAGGGAGGGCAAAAGCCACCATCTCCCATTTATAGCATCCTGGAGAAAGTGACAACATGGCAATTCTCTTAAAGAAGAAAACCCACGTAATACAAGATTTTCTTTGATTTAAACCTTACCTTGAAGCTTAATTCTGCAAAGTTTAGAATTATTTTGAGATGTTTCTTCACCCCATGCAGAAGTCAAGGGAAAATGTTTCCAGTGCAAGTTTAGAGGTAGAAACCTCATTGTCAGGTGTTCCACATTAAAAAAAAAAAAAAAGGCTTAAGGACATAAGAGCTATGACTAAGGAAAGGACAGTTTGAGGACCCTACGGACATATAGGGCCTGATCTTTGCACAAAGATTGCACAAAGAGCAATCCCAAATCTGTTCAAATCAGTGGTGTTTGACCAGGGATGAGAATCAGAGTTGTGGTCTACATGCATGACTTTTACTGGAAGCCACAAAACTTCCCCAGAAAAGTGACCCCCGGGGGGCTTAGGCAATGCACATCTGAGCAGCAAAGGCTATTTGGTCGTAATTGTGACAAAGCAAAGTGTTTCATTCTGGTTCCTGAACTGGAACAGATGACTATTTCTTCTTTTAAGGAGATGAGAGTAAAAAGGGAGCCAATCCAATCTCTGGAAGAAAAGCCTACGACGCAACCTCAAAATAAATACACTTATTTGCATATACAAACACTATATGTACCCACTAATATCTCTTCCTTAAACCGTGAGGAATATCACATATGCTACAGCTCACACCAACCAGAATAATGAGGGAGGTGTTGGGTTTTGATATTTTTATAAGTTCATATAACTCTGCAGTCGAAGCAGCTCTAGGTTCATCAGAGCTATCACATAAGAAAAAGGGACTTATCACAAGCAAGTTTGTTTAATCATCAGCTGCCTTAACTTCAGTCCTCTCTCCGACCTGTATGTCTCCAGACTGTGTTGCAGTCTGTATTGCAGCCTAATCACACAGAAAGGCAAACTCTGAGCAGCTACTGTCACCTCCCTCTCTCTTTTCCTTTCCCAGCAGGTTAAACGTGGAAAACGCTAAAAATCTCCTGGGAGTGCATCTAAAAATGAAGTGTAAATAGGTAGGGAAAAAAAACCTATGAGAAAAAGTGTTATGGAAGGTGTCTGAATGGCAAAGTGCAAAGGGTGACAAGAAGAAAATTGTGATGGCACACAAAAGGCGAGGGAACAAGAAAGATGCGATACAATAGATAGCTGGTGAGAGCCTATCCACTGCCTGGTCGCTCCTGTTCCTCCCCCTCAATACCTTTTTTTTTTTTTGTTATGATAAAGGACATTCATGATCAGTAACAATGTTATAATGATAGTAAATGCGGGATTTAAGGTATATAAAACCTTCAGCCAACATTAGAAAGCCACCAAGGGGGAGTTACCTTGCACAAGGTTCTATTTAGTGATGGCTCCACTCTTTCACTCCCTGACTGCAAATCAGCATTTTTAGTGGACAATAGGCTCAGCAGTGGCCTTATGATTGCCTCTTTTCAAATGGAAATGGCTATCCTAACTCCTCTGCCAGGTTTTTCTTACTATAGCACAAATTGCAGTTTACAAGGCTCTAAGGGGAAAAAAAAAAATCTTAGCTGAATATCTTTTTTTTATTCGACAAACTGACATGTAAATTACCCTTTAAGTGCTCCACTCTAGGGCTCTGATCATCTCCTAATTGTCACAGTCAATTGTAGCCAACAGTCTCTTCAATCCCAAGCGCTTTGACAACAAGCATAAGGATCAAAGCAGAATCAGCTCCCTTCAATATCCTTCTGTTTAGGATGCTACAAAAAGCCTGAAAAAGAAAGGTGTAAGGGCATTAGTGGAGAAGGAACTGAGAGGAGAAAGTACTACAGCAGTCATTTTCTTCTTCACTAATATTATATATCCTTATACACTCTGTTATCCCATGTTCCGCGTGAATACATAAACATCCCAGAGAATAAATATAGTTTAAAACCACTCGGATATGTTACTACTTAAAAATAAATGCATAATGCATTTCTGCTGCCTCCTGCATGCCTCCCTCCAACTTTCCCTTTGACTCTGGGAACGACTGCAATAGCAATTATTTTTTAAACAATTTTTTTTTCCCCCAGCACAGTCCTACAGTGTCTTCCAGGATGAGTGGAGCTGCAAACCAGCCTGCCCCGATGGAAACCCATCCCAAGTTGCATTCAGGGGCCAGTATGACTTAGACATGAAGCAGGTTGTTTGTGCAGCTCTGCTTTTGCTTTCTGAAGTGCCTATAACCCAAGGTCAGGCAGAGGCTGGAGGAAAACCCTCTCATTCAGCTGGAGTCCAACTCTGAGAACAGCCAGTTTCAGTCGCATCCAAAGCGACTGGGAAGAAATACAAGAATAAATTCAGCAGTTCTCAAAGCCTGCCCAGGGGGAAAAAATTATTTCCTATAATTCTGAAAGAAGATTCACCTTTTATTGTATTCCAGACCACTTTAAATCAGCGCCACACTACATCGCTGAAATTTTTGTACTGGCTGGCTGTGTTTGATGATACAAGCTTGCTCGCTCTGCAATACGCTTTCAGACCCTCAGTGCCTCGCAGACGCCTTGTTGGAGTCGTGTTTCCAGGGAATAGGAGTAAGGCGGAGCTATTCTGAGTCACATTTTTACTTCAAAACTTGTGCGTCTTCACAAACGTAGCAGTAACTCCCACAGAGGCTCGCAAGCAGCTCCTGCCACGCGGGCTGCAGGGGAGGAATCGCACGGCTCCCGCAGGAGATGTGCTGCTGGAGTGGGTGAAAAAGCCTGCAGGAGACCAGGGAGACAGGCTGGGGATGTGCCAGAAGGATCTCCAAATGGATAACCAGGCTCTGCAGGGTTAGGCAGCTGGAGCCTTTGGGCCTCTCCGACATTCTTGATACCACAGAGAAAACAAGCAAAAAATTTCACCCATTTTCCTGAAGACCCTGAAAAGGATGCAGGTTAAATCCCTCAAGTAAAACAAAATGGGAATTGGGAGGTCAAACGCTGTTTACTCCTTCATAAGAAACTAACTCACCGCTTACAGTTATTTTTAAGGAACTTAACATTTCTTGAGGATGATGCACTTTATCCATTGTCTCACATGACACTGAAGGAATGGTTGGACGAGACAGCTGAATGAGCTTAACAACCTGCTGCCCCCATCATACTTTCCACACCCAAATTCTGTGCAGAGGATGAGCTGAGTCAGATTTACAAACCAGCAGAACACCGGTCATTTGTGTAACGGGACAGAGTGGCAAGGGTTTCATGTAGATCTGCCTAAGCCGTCACCCACATCACAATCCCCAAAAAAGAGCAGAAGGTTTAAGATGCAAATAAAAACCCCATTTTTACATAGAGAAGATTCTGAGCTTGTAGGGAAGATACAGAACTGATAAAACAAAGCTTCCTATGGAGCTGCCTCTTCACCCAAATGAGGATAACACAAAGGTACAAAGACTTGTGAGAGAGTGTTTTTGATAATGAATAGGAAAAAGAAGTCAAAATTTCTCATGGGAAAGATACTAAAAAAAGCGGTGATTGGGAAACATCAAACACACTCATTTGAGTCATGTCGAAATAATATGGAAGGTTAATCTAATATATAATTTAAAATAAATACAAACCCAAAATTACAAAATTGAATTGAAACATTTGTCTTGTCAGGCTGTTTTGTTTCCATAATATCAAGGGGAAATATTTTAACTATTTCTAACCAAAAATTTCACTGAAAAACATGCATACTCTGAAGAAAAATTTCCAGCTTAGTGAAACACACTTTGCCCAACAGCAAATTTGCAAATATTTTTCAGCCTTGTATAAAGATCAATATTTTCCCCAACTAAATTCTGGCATGGCTCCAGTTAAAACATATAAAATATTTTCCTAGATATTCCAATATAAAAGGCAAATCCCATTATTTTCTAGGAAGATTATTCCAAGACACTAGGACACCTTCCAAATTAAATCCTCCCAACATTAGCAAATTTGTGTCTGTTTAGCTCACTAAAATTAACTTGGCATATAAAGATATTTTCACCTGTTCATTCACACACAAGAGGTGCCTCATGCCAAGAAGAAGCTGAAAGTTCACCTGGATGGCAATTAACTTACTACTATTATCATTATTATTATTTATGAATTAATTATACAACAGACGCATTTCCAAATAATAGCACAGCTAACACAGGCTGGACTATTTTCTCACCTTGCTTGAAAACACATCCAAAGAGTTATTCCATAAAACTCTTGGTTCCCAGCTCAGTCGGTGGAGCTGCTGCTGACAGACTCCAGAGAGCTGAGTAGCACAGTAATCCTGGACATTTTCCCTGTTTCCAGCTGGTGAATCACAATAAAGAAGGTTAAAACAATATTCTTTCCCTATCAGAACTTTTTCATGGAGATAATTGCTATAGTGTTCACAAAGTACAGATTTCATTACCAGAAAGCACTAGAGGGTCCATATGACAATGAATTGAAGGAGATAAGCTCAGTGAGAGGGTTTTCCCTTATTTTAAGGGACACATTATGGAAAAAGTTGAAAAAAAACCCTGCCCTATCACAAAATATATTCTTTTTTTCAACACAAGAAACAGCAGTAGAGATGTTTGATGCACTAAGCCATTTGCTGCACACGACCATTTCATTATACTCCAGAGCTGCGCTTTATTATAGGTGATTAACAACTGTCTTGCACGACTGTAATGAGGAAAAAAGTGCCACAATGTTGCTCGTGGACTGGAGCAACCTGCAGGAAACTGCTCCTCCAGCTGCCTCCCACAAGTCATGGTTCTGCCGGGCTGCAGAGGGGCTCCTCTGGACGTGGTACCCCCAAAAGGGTGCACTGAATCCTGGCCAGAGCTTGGGTTGCTGAGAGGATTCTGGTGCCCTTTCCTACAGACTCCAACATAACCCCCAGTCTGGTTGTAAAGGAGAGGAATAATAGTGCCCATTGTGCTGCTGACATTTCTCTCGGAGGGGGTGGCTCTTCACTAAGCAGTTACGTTTCCTTATTTAGTTCTCGGCCACAAGCATCGATTTCTGCCGCCCTTATTTTTTCTTTTTTGTGTGCTTCTGGAAAGTTAAAAAGGATGAAAAGTTACATTTTGGAAGCCTTGGAGACAGTCAAAGCACGAGTGCTGATGTGGTGTGAAAGTCCGAGGCCACGCAACCACTTCAGGACTATTTCGAGGCTCCTGATACATCTCTTAAATTACTGCCGATTAACTAATGTGCTCTGGTCATTAAATCCTTGTTCAGCTCAGCCTTTCAGGCAACAAACTACTTCCCTTGGGGATGCCATGCAGGTATGGGAGCTGACTTTTTTAAGAGTGTACGTCGACCTCTGCAAGGGCCAGAGCCATGTGAAGGGCCTTGAGAAGACCTCAGGGAGCCACGGGCTTACACCTCAGCTGGGATTTGTTTGAAGCAGCTCACATGCCCCTTTTTAAGTGGGTATTTCTAGCTGGTACCCAGGGTGGGTTGGTGATCACAATTCCTCCTGTGCAAAGGCTGAGGCTCAAGCCAGCAATAACAGGACTTGTGGTAAAGTAGCTAAATTGTACACAATTCTTTGCTTTGGGGGAGAAGAGGCATTTTTTGGTGTCTTCATAGCTCATTAGCACAGTTTCTACTGCAGTTAGCTCAACTGCACAGCTCCCACTCCAGCCACATCCTCCTAAGCCCAGGAAAACATTCCAGAACTATTTTGCAGAAGAGGACATAGAGGCTCTTTTAACAGTGGGATCCAAGTCTATTAAAAGCTAATGAGATGTGCTGTCCAGTGAACTCACCAAAGTCATGAAAAACTGGTGTCAGAGCCAGGGCCACGCAACAGCAGCTCCCAGGGCCTAATCTGTGCTCGGGCACTTTGGTATCACAGAGACCTTCCTGCTTTTAACTCCTGGGGGTCCCCTCCAGATAGCTGAACACACACCAAGGACACCTCGCTCCCTTCCAGGCTCCTGCGTGACAAAATCCAGAACAAGGGCATCATTCACGGGCGCCACCATTGGAACTGGGTTGTAAAGAAAGCTGTGTCAAATAACAACCAGGGAGTCAGAAAAATCATGTCTAACCACATGTGTGTTAAGAAGAATATTATGCAGCATTTATCAGCCCAGACAGGAGCTTGCCTCACAAAACTGGTTTCAATATAGGAGTTTAAGTATATGGCAACTGAGGGAGGGAATATAGACATTATTTTACACAGGGAGAATTTCTATCTATTGCTAAGCTGTAATTTTAATTGACATTAAGCAAGAAGAACCACAAGAATAGAGCAAGTGCCCATTTCTCACAGCACATCTATCTCGTGTAGAGCTGCTCAGGGCTCATATACCACCAGTTTAGAAACATGTGTAATTGCTTATGGTCAGCATGGAACCACTGCCAGATCACACATTAAACAGATAACCACTATTATTATAAGAGCAACTTCCTTGACCTCATATTTTGGTCTGGCTCTGAATTCCTGTACTTTACCAGTTTGGTTTGTTGCATTTTGCCAGGCTTCTGCCTCTGCATGTCATTTTCTACTCCTGTAAGTAACCAGTGCAGTGGAGAGCTCACTCTAAAAATGCATTTTTGAGCACATGAATAGAATAAATTCAAGAAATATGATCACAGTTGCTCCTGTAATGTTTTTATAAACACAGAGTCTCTGCTTTTTTATTATAGTTAAGGTACAGTGTGTTATTTGGCAGAGGAATCTGACTTGAAAATGTAAAAGGTTCAGGCAACCACACATTTGGAAGTAGAAATCTTTCCTTAAAACAAGGCTCTGGTGTTTAAACATAGAAAAATTTCTGGAAACTTCAGTTTCTCAAAGTCTGCCAAACCTCCAGTCACATGTAACATATTCTTGGGGCTTACATATAATGCTTCAAGTAATAAACAACATCTTGTTTAGAGCAGGATGGAAAAAAAAAAAAGGGGAAAACATTCATTAGGAGTCAAAGCTCTACAGCAGTACTGAAAACAAAACAAGTTTCTTGCACTGAAACCTCAGAATAACTTTTACAATAGATTAAAAAAAGATTCAAGTACTCTTCACACCTCTAAATATTGCAGTTAAAATTGTAGGTTAAGTTCTTACAGCAATTAAATAAAATATTCTATAAGAGAAATCAAATACACTCACTGAAGCACGCTCAGGTTTTCAGCAACAGAAAGAAAAGTTCTGATCATCCTAATTGGGTAACAGGATGAGTTACACACTGTACATAACTATAGGTCATCAGTAGCCCTTCAGTGCTCCCTGTACAATTCATTTATCGTGCATTTTTTATTCAGGAACAAGGCTGGATTTAAAAAAAAAATAAGTCGCTTCCATACGAAGGCTCATCGTGCAGAATATTCACAGCTTAAATATATGCACAGTCATCTCTACTAGTCAGACACCATTTCAGTCCCCTCATCAGAATGCACATTAAGAGAATGAATTTGAGATACAGAAATAGCACACCGCAGCCAGGCCTGAAGTATGGGCCCTAATACCTACCTCACTGGGATCTAGTCAGGTCTAATTAATGAATGCTTATGGAGCACTATGAGCTCCTCAGATCATCACTTCAATTCATTATCACCCCCATTTGTTTTGTGTCCCACTTCCCCCCTTCATTCAACAGTGAATTTCTTTTGGAAAGTGTTGCATTTATAGAGTAATGAACAGATGAAAGCAGTTGGAGTGATTTCACGGGAGTATAAAAGGGAGCAGGAATCCTTCCCCTTCCTTCCTGCTTGAGTCATTTAGCATCAGGTCTCAGAGGAGCATGAAGCTTCGTGGTGTGTAATGCTCTTCTAGAAGTCACCTCTGACCAAAACTGTGTCAAAAAGCACCAGGAAATGATGAATGTTAGGATTTAACATTAAAACAATTGGTTTTAGTCTGGGGAACTTCTTTGCTTGCATTTATGTTAATTAAAGATGGGCATGAGCCACAATGCTCAAAGGGGTGTGGATGCAAGCACTTGGGTCTTCCCTCATCTCTAATAATTATTAGATACATTGGATGGAAATAGTTGGAAAGAAAATCAATAAGAGAATGAATCAAGAAAATTAATGGCAATTTCAAATACTTACAAGTATAGGATTTCACTCAAGGCCAAGACAAGATAAAATTAGTACTCTGTATTAAAACAAAACAAAATACAGCTTGATCAAACTTCCATTCAGTGAAATCTTCTTTAAGGGCTTAAGATTTTGGCATTAAATAATTTGGGTTACAGAACTTAACAGGGAAGAAAAGAAAGATTATCTGGTGAAACTCCAAGGTTGCTATAGACTTTCCAACGAGAAACCAGATTAAGACAAAAAAATTACTGGTGGAGGAAAGCTGATAAAGAAGACTAGAATTTGATAATGGAGGAATTTAATTATTCAGGTATTGATTGCTATGATAACTATGTGGAATCTAACAAAGTTTGTTTGTAGCAGCAATGCTATTAGGCCAGTAACTGAGCCCTGTGCTTCCAGCTGGGCATGTGTGCTGTTATAAAATTAATTTTAATTATAAAATTTAACTTTAATCGCATTTCATGTCAATATAAGTTTAAAAGTTAATGATAGAGAGTTCAAACTTCACTATGATAAAGATCCTCATAGATTTAAAGGATAAATCAATGGAAAACATTCTTATCAAGAAAAACTTGGGAGATTCACAAAGTGAATAGACTTGGGTCAAAAGAACAATTAAAGCCCAAATATGCTCTTCTTATTCATTTAAAGAAAAATCTTACTAAAAACAAAAGAATTGATACAGCCATTGTGGGGGGAAATGTGACAATAATGTGCAGTAGTGGCAATCCGAGAGCAGAGAACCAGGGAAAAGCAAATATGCTTTAGTTGGGGGTGTTCTGTGGTTGTTCTGATTTGAAAATTTTTCCTACTGGACTTCAAAGTTGGAACCTCATCATTCAGGACTCACAAATACAGTTTCTCATTTAGGTGCTTTTGTTTCTGGCATACCAAACCAAGAGCTTTGCAGTTTATAAATGCAATTGTCCCTGTGCAGAAGAGTGCTCTCCAATTCCATATATTTAAACACTGTGACTTAAGCAATATCCTTGGGAGCAGGTACTTAAAATCCAGTTCTCCCCCAGGATGGAGGAGTTCTCCCCCAGCAAGGGGAGTGGGCAGCACCCACCAAAGCCCATCGAAGGTGAGATTTTAGTGGTTTAGGTTTCCTTCAGAGCAACGTTAAAACCGACTGGGTTTTCCCATGGGCTGCACACGCATTTACACCACCAGCCGAGGTGAAAATAAACCCCAGTGGCTGATCCTGAGCATTTTATCACACAGCACCCTCCTCCTCTGCCTCTGCGACAGATGTCTGTCCCTGGTGGGTGGAGGTTAAGGACCACCAGAGAATTTGGCACATTCAGGCTGCTGAGCAGTGCACACAGAGCCTGTGTTGTCCCCAAACCCTTCCTGGCTCAACTGAGTGTTGTTTTGCTTGGCTCTTCCCTCGGATTGTTCAGACACCTCAGCTCACATCCAGTTGCCCTCTCACGTTTTTGCCACAGGTGAGTTTAGGGTGGTCCCAGGTGAGTCAAAAGCTTTCCTATCGGACTTGCTTTCTCATTGACTCAAAAAATAGATTGACTCCCTCATGGAAAAAATAATCATCTTTCAGAGCAGAACTCAATTTTCATTAAAAATAAATAAATAAACTTGGAAAAAATTAAGGTTTTGATTTTCCATGAAAAATGTTTCAGTTTGGAACCGTAACCACAATGGCTGTTCCTCACCATGATTTATAAGACAGACTATAATTCAGGCAAAATATCAGCAAACTTCAGCAGAGAGGATGTGGCACCACAACTCCAGCACCTTTTAAACACGTCCAGTAAGAAACAGATTATACAAATTCCATTTGTTTTAGTCTTAAATTTTTCATTTGGTTTCAATTCAAAGGGAGGGACTGTTTCCTGTGTAAAATGTTAGCTTTCCAATATTAAAATCAATCTAAGCATGAATCTAATATTAATCAACCACTTACTGTATTTACCAGAAATTGCCAGGTTCATCATTGTAATAGAAAGATCTGCAGATGGGAACAGAAAGCTGGGAAGGAGAGTAAACATCCTAAAATAGTCAAATAATGGAAAAATAAGGCAGAAGAAACTGCTAATCCAAAACAAAATATTGCATACTACATATAACTTAGAATTAAGAATTTAGCATTAAGAATTATTTTTGCAGCAGCAAATAAAAATATACTTCTTGAGCCAAAGAAATCCATAAGAAATGTGCGTAGAGACCTGTAATAAATCAGAAATGTTAAGAAACATCCCAACAGTCATTTTGATCTCTTGGCACTGAAGTAAAGTAAGCACAGTGCATAAGGGTTAACTCCTCAGCTCACATAAATCAAGTTAACACCATTTACGTTAGCAAAATGTATTCAAAGTCAAATTCATTTACTCCAGCCAAAGATCTGTCCCTAACTCTATCCTTTGCATTTTATACTGCATTAACAATTTTAACATATTCAGCTTTAAAGCCCAATATACTTCAATATAATCTCCATTACATACACACACTTTTATGTACACATGCATATGCAGAGGAATAAATACATATAAAATTATTTTAACTCATAATATAAACAAATTAACATAACACAATTCGTAGCTATGAAAAACAGAATAGGAACGGTTTTGCCGAATTTAGTGAGGAAACACACTGAAAATCCTAATTTGAGCAGAGTCAAACAACCCGGATTTATGAGCAGGAAACTTTGCTCAAATAATTTGTTGGAATTTTTCAGAGATATCCCTGCCAAGGTAGACAAGAAAAATACTATGGATGGTATACAATATGCCTAGACTTTCAAAAGAGTGTTTGATAAGATCCTACACTGGAGATTACCAGCAAGGTACAGAGCCACTGCATAAATGATAACAAACTTTAATGAACTGATAAGAGTCTGCAAACAGCATTCACCGAGTGACTTAGAGATTGGCAGTCAATACAGGCTAGAGCCTCGGTCAGGTTAGGAGCTTGTCTGGTCTCTAATCTATGTAAAAGAATTAGATCAGAATATCAAAGGTAACGTATCAAACCGCGCCGGGGACATAAAAGTGACAGGGGCTGTAGCAGCGATTGTCTCACTCGGGCTAGAAATGCGAGATCCACATCAGCAGCAAATGCAGCATCAGCAGCACCGGGATCGCGCCGCTGTGCCGAGCCCGCGGCTCAGAGAGCAAAGTAAACAGGTTTTTCTCATGCAGGGCCAAATGTGGAAACGGGCTCCACGTGGGCACAGGGGCGGGGAGAAGTGGCGGAGGGTGTTTTGGAAGGGGTAGAGGGAGATCCAGGTGCTGCTTGGAGGAAAGAGCTCAGGGGGCAACTGGAATTGCAGCAAAAGGGAAGGAAGAGATAAGAGGACGCTTTGAGTATTTTAATCCTTAGGACATGAGGAGTTTAGAGGAGATTAAAATCTTTTGAAATTAAAAAAAAAAAAAATCCACAAAAAAAACCCCAAACTTTCTTTCTATCCCAATTTAGTGGGTAAGTGTTTGGGTAAAACTTTCTATCCCAGGAATATGATTATGATTTACTGTAAGGTCTGTTACCAAACCAATCCTGCGTCCCTGGAACCCAAGTCCCACACAGCTTTGGAGCAGTGCAGTTCCTTTTTGCCCCAAGGGTGCCAGATGTGGCCAGAAAAGCTCAGCACAACCAGCAGACCAGGGCACAGGACAAAAGCCTCGGGGTTCATTTCTGTGCTGCCAGAGCTCAGGACTCTGTTGGAGGAGCACAACAGCCTTCCTGATGTTTTTTTCAGAAGGACCAAAGGGATTATGGCACCTAAATCCCATTTACAAGACTGTCTCCACCCTGGGAAACACAACTTGCAGTTCACTTTCAGTGGTCACTGAAAATGGGATGTGCCTCCTAAAACTTGGAAAAGTTTTGGGGACCCTGGACCTCACTCCCAGTATAATTTTTTATATTGCCCATTGACCAGTCCATGAAAATAAACTGCCACAGAGGCAAAAAACCCAAGAACAGGCTCCAGTCCAGTGGGTAGGACCTTCGCCTGACAGAAGGTTATGTCCTCCAATGAATTTTGATGAAAAAATGAAATTTAAAAATTGCTGAACAATGCTGAATGGATCCACACTGTCATCTGAAGTTAACTAAAGAGTTTTCAGTTTCATTTTGTCCTCTGATAACTACACAGAGTTTCACCAGGTATTTAAATTAAACCAGCATCAGCTAAGAATGGGTTCTGCTCACTATGACTTCACTACTTTTCTCAATTCTTCCACCCAACTTTCTTCAAACAGCTTGTCCAACACTAGATCCAAATTCCGTTGACTTTATTGCCACAACTACTTCACTCATTTTAATGGATCAGGTTTCAACAGCAAGTCTGAAAATATTTCTGTTCATGAGGATTTATTATAACTGTACAAAAACTAAAACTTCAACTTATTATTACACACGTTTTACCAATTATTCCTTTATTATCTTTCTCGAATGACCCTCATAAAAAGCAGTCTGATACTGTGGCACTCACTACACTAACTTCCACTTTTACAAACCAATATCTTTAGACAAAGAATAAAAAAAAAATCAAGGTATTTAAGCTATGGGTGCCAAAGAGATGCCATGAGAAATGTTTTTACATCTTTCATTGCCTTTGTCCAGGCCTAAAGTGGCATTTTCAATTCCTCTTTGGATCACCAGCTCCCTGGGAAGTTTGGATTCATCCCTCAAAATTCAAATGTAATTTTTTTTAAACTTTCACAGGGTTTTTTTAATCGTTGCGGATCCTGAATATAAACCTGAGGCTTTCTGTGTCTCTCAGATACTTATTACTAATTAATTTTTTTAACCAGTTGCATGCCCATGCTTTCATTTCTGTCATAACTGTTTCTTCACCTGCCTGAAACCAAGAGATTTCTAATTTTTCTTCCGTTTCCAAGTTTCTCAAAGTTCCCTGTCCACCCAGCACTGCCATCATAGTTCCTGAATAAAACCTCAATGTTTCTCAACAGGGTGCAGAATTTCTTCCCCTAAACAACCTCTGCAAGCGTTGCTTCTTTTCTCAGGGGAAAAGAAATAAATCAATCAATCAAACTTTCTATTCACCATAAAAACAAGTTGCTTTCCTAAGCAAGAGGGCAAGGCTAGATATCAGAAATAATTGTTAATATATTGGTTTTCTGACATTTCAATACACTTAACAAATTTAAGAGTATTTTCTTGATCTTTCATTGCAGTGATCTACTTTACCTGCTTCCCACTCCATGCTTCACCCAGAGTGTTTTTATTTCGCCAGCCTATCAATCTTTGAAATTTGAAAATCATTCAGGTTTATCTGTGCCTTGTGTTTCTTTCCCCAAGGTTTGTGTAGAGAGCTTTAATGACGTTCTCCTTTGAGTTGCCTCAGAGGAAAGGAAAGACCCAGGTTTTTTCACATGTCTGAGGAAGCATCTGTATGCTAATTCCCTCTCAACTTTGCAAGCAGAAAATTTAAAGGGAGATAGCTTTTAACAAACGAAGACCAGTCAGCAGTTAGAAATCTTTGTAATGGTACCAATTTCTTGGGAGCTTCTTTTCCTCCCCCCAGTATTCAAGGCTGTTTTTGGACTTTACAAGATCAATATAAGTTAATACTTGGTTCCCAAAAGTCCTGCTCCACCTTAAAAATTGTACTGAATCTGTCAAACATCAATTTTGAATCAATGCCAATTCAGTATAAATAAAGTGTGATATGGACACTCCAGCAAAGGATAGCCTGCAAATCAAAAGAGCTCTTATCACACAAGGAATGTGATAGATTTTTCTCCAGTAATTCCAATTCTGATCACCTTTTACAGAGAAGAACTTTAGTGACTGAAATAGGAATAAGATATGAAGCAATTGTTGTTTCCGGCTGTTAAAGATGCTTTATACAAATGAAAGCTGAGCCCAATCCTTTTTTTTAAAGACCTAAACATTAATATTTTCATAATTAGGTTGAGGACTGAGGTAGTGGTTGCATCTGGTGAGTTTAAAAAGGGAAAGAAAAAAAAAAACCAGAGTATGCCAATTAAAAACGAAAGATCGAAGAATAAACAGTGAGTTCTTGCAGAGGGATCCAATTCACAGCATAGTAGGCATTATGTCAAATAAAACCACGGAGTGAACTGAAGTATTAATGAACAGAAGAGATAACCAGACATGTTTACACAGGCAGACAGGGCTGGAGGATATATCGACAACGTGGGGAGGTGTGTTGTAATAAACTTGAAGGGGGACAGACTTGTTGGGCCAAGTGTCCCTTTCCTGTCCAGGAATTCCTCATGTCCTCATTACCCTTTCACCTCTGGACAGCTGCAATATTAAAATCTGCCTCCTATCTTAAGGAAATTGAGTTTAATGTCCTTAATTTAGCCCCCGGTCCACATATATCCATATCACAAAACAATCATACAATTTGGCTCGACGGACAGCGGCTGCTGGGGAAAGAGGCCCATCCTGGAATGGCAGGGCTGCTGCAAGGGGGGCCCAAGGCCTCCATAAAGCATCTGTAGCCTGTGCAATGCACCCATGGTACGTTCACACTTGTGAGAAGCCATCTCATTTTTGGTTTTTTTCCTTTTCCTGGTGCCTTTGCATGCAGCGCTTTAATTATCAAAGCAGTTTTCACGTTCCCCTGTCATGGTGATGGCCAAGCTGGACAAGAACAAAGGTGGTTATGGTTTGCTTTTCTGCTGTTCATGGGAGTTGTGGAAGCAGGTAGAGAGGTCAGGCAGACAGGCTTCAAGATGGCGAAGAAGAAGGATTTATTTACAAGAAGTTCTTTTTATACACAGTAATAAACAATTGTCTATTGGCCAAAGACAATCCACCCCCAAAGACCTATTGGTTATGGCTCGGACACCTCTAACACAAAACACAGAGATTAAGAAAGTACAGTTATCTATATTCTCCATGAGAGAGAAAGGAAAATCCTAAAACACTGCAACTACAGGTGATCTCCTGGTTTTCTCATGTTTTCTTCAGCTCCAAGTGCAGCCTCAACAAGGAGCTTGATTCAGCACGAGTCGCTTCTCTCTGAGGAGGCTGCAGGGTTAGGTGCTGCATCCATGGATTACACAGCAGGGAAAACACGAGTGGCATATTTTGGTCCCAGGGATTGATATGCAACGCTCCAAACACCGAAGTTAACTGCTAAATAATCCGGAGTCTGAAAGGGGCAGAGCAGTTGTGGAGAGGGATAAAAAAACCGTGAATGTGAAGGGGATAAAAATCAATCATCAAAAGAGTGTTATGTTTTATGTTAGTAAATCATTTTAACTAATTGATTACGTCATATCTCCAGCCAGGCTTCCGATTTGAGATCCTCAGGAATCGGTGGGCAGGGATGGAAAAGGCACTCGTTCTCTTCATCTGGAAAACATCTATGTTGCTAATTTTCCAACAATATGGGGTTTTTTCTCTGTATATTTCTTTCAGACTATTTTTTATGCCTTTGTGATGATTTTCCTCTTATCTGTTTGCTTACCAACAGAAGAGGCATAAAATAGTGTAAAGATACTTGAAGACTGTTGATATAAATGTCAATGTAGTGGATGCATTTTGGGATGGAGAGAGGGGTGTAAGATGGAGGATAAGTCTGTCAGCTCACAGCAGAAGCAGCTGATTTGTAAATAACAAAATTGTAAGATTTATTCCTTTTGATGCACTGCACTTTTATTAAAAGAAAATCCCCTGGAAACCTCTGTAAATGGCATGAAACATATAATTAGACAGCTTTTTTCACCCTCTGCTTATTTAAATGCTCAGTAACTTCAGTGGTGATTCAGTAACAACTGATTTTATAGAAACATCTGACAATGAGAACAAACATTTGCAGTGTTTTCAGTCTCTGCTCTGTATTTCTCCCTATGAGGCCAAGCTTGCCTTCCTTGTGTGCAGATCAGCATCTTTTTCTCTGCTGCTCCCACCTCCAACCAGATCCACTTTCCAGCACTAAACATCAGATGTGGATTTTTACCCCTTGCTTCTTACCTCTGAGATGCCACCCCACAAATTCCTGTCCCCAAATTCCAGGCACAGACCTCCCAAAATTGAGTGCCACCACCAGGCAGGCTTTGGCATAGACAAAGTCACTGTGGCCAGGCACAGCTGGTGGGTGGTGGTGGCACAGGAGCTCTCCCAGGCACTCACCTACCCCAAGAGCAGATGTTCAAGGCTGTGGTTGGATTTGTTCTCTTTTCCCTGGGCTCCACCCTTTCTGCCCTTTTCCTGCTTGGAAGGGAAAGAGGTCTTGCACCCAGAGCCACCCCAGCAGAGACGTTGGTGTAGATGAGCTGCAAAGTCACCCAGGGTTGGCTTTTCTGCCCTGAGCCTCAGCACCAGCCCCCACAGCCATCAAAGCAACCTGTGTGGCAAATTAATGTCACACTCTTCATATGTGCCGTCAGTTGGGCACGTGCAAAATATCTTTACTTGTGGGATGTGTCTCTGTCAAATTATGGGACAGGTGACAATTCCTAAGGACATCAGTACCTGCAACCCAACCCAGGCTGCCAGAATTATTCTGGAGACCATTTTACCTCCTCCCTAACCCAAAATTTGGGAAGTCACATCTGTTTACCACCTTTTTGTGGTGCGCCCATTGGCAGGTGGACCCATTGACGTACGGACTGTCTTGGTGAACACCAAACTGTGTTCCCACATTCTGCCTTGTGCATTTTTTTGACCCATTTCCAACCTGACAGAACAAGGGGAAACAATACAGTCAATATAGTCACTTATGAATTTTAAAAAAAAAAAAAAAAGAAGCATAAAAAAGATAAAAATAGCCATTTTTAGAGGGTTTCAGGTTGAAGGTTGCTTGTCAGAATCCAAGAAGAGAGCAGCAGTTGTTCTGACACTGCGGTTTTCACATCCTTGTCAGAAATTTGAAGCAGGATAGCTGATGTGTGTTAAAAAAAGGATGGGAAGGTTTAAAATAGTTTAGATCCTGCCTGGAGGAAGTTTTAAGAGATATAGTAAGGAGCATTGGAAGGAGCGTGCATGCACCTAAAACCATCCATGGGGGAAACTACTTGTCCTACTGCCAGTACCTTTAATGCAATTCTGACCTGGAACACCTCAAATGACCCAAAGAGGAGTCAGGAAATTTCCCAAGAAGCATTTTTAAAATGTAAATTGGGGAGGGAGTGACAACATGGAGAAGGCTTTCATTGCAAGGGAAAAGAAAAAAATCTCTCTCCGGTTTTTGACAGCTCTAATAACCGAGAGTCTAAGATTTGGGCTTGGAAAGGGGCCAGTTGGCCAAGCCTCTATCCACAGACAGGCTGGAGATGATGCTGATAGTCAGAGGGAAGCAAACAGAGGACCTGGCAAGTCCGATGCCACCCCTGACGAAGGGGATGTCTGCCAGCTCCTGGGTAAATCTGCAGTTTAGGTGTGCAACCGTCTCTGGGCTGTGCCTCTGCTTCTGCTGGAATCTGATCCAGTCAGCAGCCACCCGCAGAATGGCAGCAATTTCCCAGATATTGGGCAATTCTGTGCGCAAGGAATTTCTTTGGAAACTATGCTGCAGTGCCTAATTGTTTTAAATCATTTGGGATTTTTCTAAATATCTTCGTAACCCTTGTGTTTCTGTAGATTTTAAAATACCCAGCTAATCTCCTGGAGTCGTGGAAAGAAAAACATGTTTTCCCCGGGGCGGCGATAAGAAATAATTGGGGCAATGTATTGACTCTGAAACTTTCGGACAGCCATCAAAACGTCAGCTTTGCACCCAGAGTCTCTGCTGGCAATTTCACCACTATTAACGTAGTCAAGAGTCAGTGGGAAACTTAGGGAGACGCTAAGAAAGCCAGGAAAAAGGAAATTTGATGCTCCTTCCCTGGAAGTGTTCAGCACCAGGTTGGACAAGATTTGGAGCAACTTGGGATAGTGGAAGGTGTCCCTGCCCATGGCAGGGGTGGAACAGGATGAGCTTTAAAGTCCCTTCCACCCAAACTGTTCTGGAATTCTCAGCACTGTATCCCTTCACCCCAGAACTGCTGCTGGGTGACCCAAACCCCAAAAGGGATTTCTCCCTTTGCAAAGAAATGTGGGAGCATCTCAGCAATGTTTGCTTTCTCTCCTGCTTTTAGAACCAAAAAGCAGAGGTTTAACCCCAATTCCCACCTCGTCCTTTTGCAGAGAAGTCACTGCCATTGCCACCACCCTGCTGGTCAAAGTGGTGGCAGTTTTGGTCACTGGGTTCAGAGCTTGGCTTTCCATGTGACAAGGATTGCTCAAGTTTACAAGTTTACCAGTCTTGCTCTTACAAATTCAACCCCTCCTAGAAAAAAAAAANTAAAAAATCAACCCCCCCCAAAAAAAAAAAAAAAAAAAGAAAGAGAAAAAAAAGAAAAAAGAATCTGTTATCACTGAGCATATGCAACTGCTGAACATCCTATTCAGTATAACTTCAGCCTGTTCTGAGAACTGCATTTCACAGTTTCTTTATGCAGTATCTGTCTGTCAGATATTGCCCACTACATTACCATAGTTTATATAATATACTTCCACCATAAAAATATATATATATATTTGTGGGCATTTTTTTTAGTACCTGGTGTGGGGGAAAAAAAAATGTTAAAAGATTTTATTTTCATTTTACATATATACTGTGTTCCTTGTATTAATGGCACTAAGGAAATTTAAACACTGTGATGTGTTTGGGCCTCCATTTTGGTGTAATTTCTCTAATCTGTTAAATATAAATAGTGCATGAATTTTAGATATTTCTAGAGCAACCATCTCCCCAGTTTTTCAGTATGACATCAAGGAGCCAACAGGCTATGCACAGAATATTTGAGCTCCCTGTGCATTTAAAGGTGCCACTAAATAAAAATCCTCCAAAGCTTTAATTCCTTAATAAATCAAATTCTCGCATAAGTGAAGGCAATTCCTTGGGTACCACACGGGTGGTATTGCTGTAACAATTAACCAACAGCCAGAGGACATGGAGCAAAGGCTACTTCTTTAATTCCTTTATTTAATTTTTCTACCTTTAGGGTTCTGGTTTTGTCCAGCTGCCCCTTCCTCCTTTCTGTTCCTTCTGTGGCTGAGCTGTGCTCACACCGACCCAACGCCGAGCGGGGTTGCACAACCAGCACCACCCCTTGCACCCCTTTACTGACCAACTTATAACTGATCTGAGCTCCTGCTGTTCCTTTATTGCCACCAGCTCACAGTGAGGTGGGGTCCTGAGGGCTATGGTTTAGGCATATTAAAATACATCAAGGAAATACAGATGTTGGCTCACTGGGAGGACACGGAAAAAAATTTATATTAAGAGTTTTGATGCTTCAAGCACCTCAAATCGAAACAACCTTTGATCTTCTCACCAAGTGTGATATAAACAAGACAGGAGCGCTGTGTGTCTGAGAGGTTTCTTTATGGTTTCCTAGTTTAACCCCACATGGGTTTAGGTAACGTGTGTGTATTGCAGGGGACCTCACCGCTGTATATAAGAAAACGAGGCCTAAATGTGCTCATATCCAGAGGATTCACCACCTTATTAATGCATATATGTCATGCATAGATTATTAACAGCTTCATAACTAGATAGGAACTTGCATTTCAATAAACATACTTTCACAAGTGCAAAGAAAAAAAGTTTTGCATTAGGATGTTACTTACTCCATGGCTTTGTCCTGGGAGAATGCAACTAAAGAAACCACATTTAAAATCAGACATTAGATATGCAAATATGTGTTCAGATCAGAGATACGAAAATTATTCAAATGATTAATTATTCATCATAAAAATGTCAATTAATAATTCTGAAGCATAATAGGCATCTTTCTAATGCATCTTTATTTTTCAAGCCTAAATACTGTTGAATCCGTGTTCAATTGCATTCTAACAAGTTTTTAAAAATTCAACAAAGTAAACAACCAACTATAAACAAAAGTGAGCCGTGAATTTTAATCACTGCCAACTGAGCCAAGAAATGTGGCCGAACTTCAGCATTGATCCCAGAAGAGAAGAAAAAGCATCTCCAGCTCATGGCACAGGACAGTGGGTGGAGGATGCTCGTCCCTCACTGCTCTCTGCCCAATGTGAGAAGTTGGTTTGGGTCCTGTGGACGCTGTTCCCCTGCTGCAGGTGCACGGACAGACACTGAGAATGGGAGCTGAGCAGCTCTAGGCCATCAGAAGTGACTTTATAAATTACAAAATTATCAAAAATATAGGAGGAGATTCACTTTTAACATTCAGGAACTCACACAAGATCAAATATTACAGTGATCTGCTTGTTAGAAAAAAAAAAAGCCAGACAATCTTTTCTCTTGTTTTTGGCTCATATCCTATCCCTACCTGGGTTTTCTGCAGAGAGACTTGAAAATTTTGAGAATGTTGATTCGAAAGCTTTCTTCCCAAATACCTCATCAGCGGGTGGGGGGAGAGTCATTCCCTGACCCCTTTTTCCTTTCCTCTGTGCCCTCTCCTCCATGTAGAAATTAGAAAAAAAATAAAGACTTTATCTTAGTTTATAGGGACAGCTGTATTGAGCAAAAGTATCCAGCAATATCTTGGGCCCGCATGGGGCCTTCCCTGCTCACAAAAACTGTTCCAGCCTGTCTTATCCTCTACTACCACAGGTGACTGCAGAAAATAAACCCCCCCTGGCATATTTTTTATTTGGTTTGGAGTTTTTTTGCAACCTCAGAATTTTTTCTCAAGGCAAGGACATCTTCTACACCCCAGAGATCGGAGCATGAGAAGCAGCCAGAACCCACAGGGATCCCAAATCTTGCAGGAGCAGCTCCCTCAGAGGAGCAGGACTGTGGGGAGGGAAGGATGCTCTCCCCAGGCTTGGCTGCAAGTGGGCACATCTCATCTGGGTCCCCTACATGGGGATGTTTAATCCCCGATGTAGGAAGGATTCCACACTTTGGGGAAAATATTAGAGAGTTCTGGCTACAAAAGACCTGAAGGAAAAGCCTCAGAGCAGCTAAAGAGTATTTAGAGGTGTTAAACCTCTGTCTTCACCAGCATCTGAAATGTATTAGTCAAAACTCTTCAGCCAGAACATCTTTGCTGCTATTCCCTCCATTTTCCTCCTTCCATGTGGTGGGCGAGAAAACACAGTCCCCATTTCTCACCCTCCACCAGGGAAAAAGCAAACCACCAAAATAAAAAAGGCCATGAATCATTTCCCCAGCCCACGCCACCAGGTCCCCACAAAGCCACCATGGCAGAAGGTCTCAGCAGAAGGCTCAGGTCCTCCAGGGCCTGTGCCCCAAAGCCCTCTTTGGTGTCTGGTCACCTCCCCTCTCAGAGTTGGGTACCTGGGGATCACAGGGGGTCTCCCTCCTGCTCCTGGTAGGGTTTGTCCCTGGCAGCAGGATTTGCCCCTGGCCCCTGGCTGGCCCTACGGATTCACACAGGGATGGGAACGTGGGGTTATCTCCGAGGGGTTTATCTTCACCACGATGGGTTTTGGTGGACAACGAAAACCCACCGAGCTGGAGGCAAGACAGCTTCTCCTGTTTTAACCAGGCAGGTTTGCATCAGGGTCAGGCTGCCCTCATCTCAACTTCCTGCATTTCCATGTAGGAAATCTTGAGGAAAAGAGGAAAAACCTGCACTCGGAGAGCTACCCTTAAAACCATCTCCAAGCCACAGTGCTGCGAGCTGTACACAAGGAAGGAGCTGGGGTTTGCGAGGATATTTTGGCTCTGCTTGTTTTTAAACTGATGGGGTGGGGGGGATTGGGTGTGCAAAAGTTTTAAAATAGAGCAGGGAATAAATAGGATGTGCATGGGGATGCTGATGGAGCAGGGACTGGGATCTGGGCTGCCAGCACCACCCCAATAAAGGCAGGATCTATAGCCTGTCATTATTTCCATCTCCTAAAGAAGCTGCACACCCGTTATTAGTTCAGAACCGGGCAGGAAATCATCGCCTGGATTAAGGTTAAATTCCATCTCAGAAGGGCTTAGCTGATTGCTAAATGTTTATGCCCAGTGTCCAAAAATTAAAAACAAAAACAAACAAACAAAAAAAAAAACCAACAAACACCCCCACATCTCACATTAAAATAACATCTAATGAGGTTGGGTGCTATGTCAGTCCTGCAAAGACGCGAGCAGTTTTATCGCTCCGATGCAAACCCTGCTGAGGCACTTCAGAGCTGGGGACACTGTGAGATTGAGGGCTGAAAGAACAGCCAGCAAAATTATGAATAGGGATTATCTGACAATGCCAACATGTTTCTTAAAGCCCCTGAGCATCATCACACGCTCGGAGGGTTTGTTTTTTAGTGTGACTGCAGATAAAGATATTTTATTGATACACCATCGACAGCACTCCTGCCTATTGCGAGTTAGGCTGCAGTCTCTCGTAATCTCCAGTTCATCCCCTGGTTTTGTAATCTGGAAATGTATGAGCAATATGTAAGGAGTTTGTAATGGGATTAATTTATTTTGAGAACTTGTTGGTTGTTTTTTAGGTTTTCTCCTTTTTCTCCTAGAAAACGTGGGTGAGTGGAAATTGAACAAGTCAGTAATTAACATTCATTTTTTTTCTTTTTCTTTCTTTTTATCATATGCATCTAAATTCAGTTTAGCTCTTTAAGGAATTGCCAGACTGCCCTTGATTTATAGGCAGTGCCTTCTGGATCTGAGAGGATCTAATTCAAACTAATAATACTTGAATCTGATTTCAGGATATTTGCACTGTGCTATATATTTCATTAAGATATCACCATTCTCTGTGTGTGTGTGTGTGTGTGTGTGTGTGATATGCCTCTGTGTATACAGGTACGTTTAGGCATGGAGAAGTCATGCATCCTGCAGGAAATTCATTTTGGCATTCAGAGAATAGTGGCAAGAAAACTTTTAACAAAGCCACGATGACTTGTAGCGTGGTAAAAAATATAAATGCAAATATAAATAAAAATCATAATTCAAAATATTAGGGCAGCTCATTGCCACCTTTGCCTAGTTGGCGACTGCAGCGGCAGCAGACAGCCAGAGCCTGCCTCTCCCTCCCCACTCCGCCTGCAGCTCGGGGCTGAGGAGGGGGACACCCAGAGGTGCTGCTTCCCACCCGGGGAGGGCATTTGGATGCCCCTGCCCGGAGCCCCACTGTGCGCTGCCTCCCCCGCATCTCACAGGGGCACCCACTCCCGTCTAACCCAGAGATGACCAAAAAAAAAAAAATCCCAGGCAGATCCCGGGGGCTCTGATGATCTGCAAAGACACCCTGAGGGGGGGGCGAGGGGGAGAGGGGGGGCTCCCTTCCTTCCTTTGCGATGCTGAACCGTCAGGAAGGTGTTCCCTGAGCAGGACCATTTTGGAGCGCAATCCCATCGCTATTGCTCGCCTTCCACTTCTTGCTTTAGGCACACGTTCAACGCACAGTTCAAGAGCAGTTTATCTAAGCTTAATGTAAGTAAAAGTGCAGTGTGGGATCAGTGTGCCATTTGTTTCGGTTTTCTTCGGGAGGGGGAGAAGAAGGAAAAAAAATAAAGTGCTGGAATAGCCTGAACTCTTGTCAGAGCAGGGAAATTGCTCCGCAGCTCTTTAACGCAGCCCTTTGGGCAGCCCCACGTTTACCTTGGGAAAGGACCGTACGAGGAGGAAAGACGCGAAGTTTCTCTTTGCACTGAGGTTATTTCGAGCTCCTTTAGGAGGAAGGAACGACTGTGGGCTGTGCTGGGAGCTGGGCATGAGCGGCTGGAGCCTCAGCCGGATCAGCCCCCTTTGCAGCTGAACGCCTTCGCTCAGCATCCCCGGCTCGGGCTGCCTTTACTTACTTCGATATTACTTCTCGATTACATGCGGTGTAAACCAGCTTTTTGATTAACAAACCGGCAGAGCGTTGGTTAAGAACACTTAAACTTCAAAAAAAAAGAAAAAACTATCCCCCTGGGAAGCGGGCTCTGAATTGGTTAATAATGTGCAGTACTTGCTAAATTGCTGACTTCCAGATGTGGAAAATATCTTTCTTGTTTAGGACCTACGTAACCTGATTGGATTACGACAGAAGCGTCACATTGGAAGGCTTTTGAGTGATGATTTAATTAACCATACAGTAGAAAGCTGTATTTGCCAGGAAACCCCTTCCATATTTGCATAACCAATCCCTTCAGTGCAAAGGTGGAGTCTGGGCTTCTTTTCTTTTCTTTTTTTTTTTTTTCTCCTTTTTTTTTTTTTCTCGATGTAATTTCATTTTAATTTTAATACTTGAAAAAGGTGAAAAACTTGTAACCTCCTGAAGTGCAGTCCCACACGTTACTCTCCACGCTGTCTCTCTGCTCATCCAGCTACTTCCAAGGAAGAGCAGAGCCAGGAAAAGAGCCCATCTCACCCCTGATCCATATCTGTGAACAAAACAGATAGACTGTAAGATCTCAGCACGTTTGGTTGGTGGTTTTTTTTTTCATCAGATTTAGCTGACTATTCAAATAACCTGGATGAGCGCTGAAATGAAAGGAAAAAAAAAAAAAAGCCCCAAAAGAAACGCGTTAAGGATAAAAATAAAACCGCACCA
>VZTX01016143.1:0-11587 GCA_013400915.1 Pardalotus punctatus
AAACAATCTACATCTGGCTAAGATTCCATTAACATCAGAGGTATATTTAATAGAAAACACTTTCAAAACTACTCAGCAACAAATCTGGCCCCCAGCCCAACTTTCTCATTAACTAAGTTTTTACCATCATTGTTAGTCCATTTATCTTGCTGCAATGCTTTCTCATTGCAAAAAGTGGAAACAAAATCAATATATAACCCCCATGGCTATGTTCCCAGTTGCTTACCTTCTCCCAGATGTCTCTTTCTCTTTTCGTAAATCAACCAGACTTCTCAGGCTCTCACTCTCCACCTGCTTTGCTTGACTGGGTTCCACCGCTGGTTGCTCTCAGATCCGCAGTCATGACTCTATCACATCTGGGTCACCATTTGACAGTGAACAAAAGACTGATGCTGAAGATGGTGGCAAGCATCAGTGATTTATTATCCCACAGTACAACCTTTTATAATTTTTATCTATATCACACGCATAACATGCACTCCTTTTTGCATTATAATTGGCTAACAAACTATGTACACGCACCTTCTTCTAATTGGTCACAAATCTCTCTGCATCTTGTTGTTGTCAACACACATCCACATTCTACACTTCTTTCCCTGGAAGTTGTTTATCTGTCTTGTCCAAGGACACAGCTGCAACTCATGTCTTCCCACAACCATTAATTTGTAAGGCTTTCATAAAAGCTTGGAACTATGGTCTTTTCTATTCCAGATGGAAAATGTTCTATTGGACTAATTCAAGACAAGACTTCACTTTCAACTCATAACACATGAGAATGTCACATGAAAACCAGCAAGCAGATTCTGAACAGAGCATTGTTATACCTGGTTCAGGCTGGAGTCACCTGACCAAGTTCTTTTGGCATGTATTTTGAGTATCTTGCATTTAAACCATGCAAGAGCAAGTCAAAGGCATGCATCATATAAATAGTCACTGAATACATAAAGGTAACATATTTGATTATAAAAACTCTGCTTTTCTAAGCTGAAATTATTTTTGCTGAATTTGAGACTGCACTGTATGACTGACATGAGGCTTTGGTCACAGATTACACGTGAATAATCCAGAACCTCCTCACTTCTTCATGAATTTGTATCTTGTGTATATTGTCCTTGCCCACACAAGCTAGAAAATTAAGGAAAACATGTGCAATGATTAAGAAAACACAGTGCAATTTCGGAACCATTCAAGAAAATCATGGTTAAATCCAGAGAGATGACCCAAACAATTACTGCTGAAGAACTTATACCATTTACTTTATCACAAATTTTCAAAGGCAGGTGGATTGCTCTTCCTGCTCAAATAATTTAACAGGATTCTTGGTATTGGCAATTAAATTATTATTTGGCTCCACCTTAATATGATTTCAGGGATTCCTTATAGCCCTAAAACTGTAGAACACTGTGCTCTGTGGATAAAAAGACCAGTGAACAATTAACAATTCTAGGGATTTGTGTCTATCGTATAGATTGGTCAGAGTAATATGTGAGCTCCTATAAAATCCTTTTACAAAAGGTTATAGTGTGGAGAGTCACCAGAATACAGCACACACACTCATAGAGGTATTGGTGCTATTTTGTTTATTATCTTGAGAGCACGGATATAGACAAAGGCATTGTTTGCGCCACACGCTGGTACATAGGATTGCTTATTTGCTTGTGCTCACACACCTACCCTAGTTTGCTATAGGCTGTAAGTTTCTAGCCTTGATCTGCTGGCATCAGCTAAAGCTTTCTATATCTTGTTTTACCCCCCCTAAGTTGCTTACAGTCTTGGCTCTTGCTCCTCTTTATTTCTTGTCAAGGACACTTCAGGGTTGGTAATAAAGGCTGGATTGTGTAAGTACATTCCAATTCTATGGCCTTGCTCTGCAAGCCATTCTTCTACATTATAGTTTATCATACTTCACTTGAAAAGATTCCTTGTATTTACCAAGTGTTAATTTCAAAGAATCACAGAATCAATTAGGTTGTAAGAGACCTCTGAAATCATTGTGTCAAACCAGGCCAGAGCACTGAGTGCCACATCCAGTTTGCCCTTGAGCACCTTCAGAGATGGTGGCTCCACCACCTCCCTGGGCAGCTCCTTCCAATGTTTAATAATCCTTTCTCTGAAGAAATTCGTTCTAAACCTCCCTGGTGCAATTTAGGACTTTGTCCTCTTGTGCTGTTTCTGGTTGTCTGTGAGAAGAGCCTCACCCCCACCTTACTACAGCCTCCTTTAAGGCAGTTGTAGAGAGTGACAAGGTTCCCCTGGCCCTCCTTTACTCAAGACTGAGCCCTCCACAACTCCCTCAGTTCTCTCAGCCACTTCTCATTGGACTTATTCTCTAGACCCTTAATCAGCTTCATTTCTCTTCTCTGGACTTGCTCCAGCCCCTCAATGTCCTTCTGGAATTGACAGGCCTGGAACTGGACACAGCACTTGACATGTGTCCTCACCAGTGCCCAGCACAGAGGGACAATCACTCCCCTTGTCCTGATGGCTACACTATTGCTGATACAGGCCAGGTGCCATTTGCCTTCTTGCCCAACCTGGGCTCAGGTTTAGCCACTCTCAACCAGCATCCCAGCAACTCTTTCCACAGCTGGAAGCTGCAGGGTATTATTGTAGCCAAAGTGTACAACCGGGCGCTTGGTCCTGTTCAACTTTATGCCCATGGTCTCAGCCCACCAATCCAGCCTGTCCAGGTCCCACTGCAGCCTTTCTGCCCTCCAGCATATCCACACTACGAGGCAGCTTGGTGTCATCCACACGTACACTTGATTTCCTCATCCCGATTATCAATAAAGATATTAAACAGCACTGCCCCCAATACTGAGCCCTGGAGAACTCCACTACTGACCAGCTGCCAACTGGATTTAACTCCATTCACCACCACTCTGCTGGCCAGGCCATCAGCCAGTTCTTAACCAAGTGAAGATGCACCTGTCCAAGC
The DNA here is from genome assembly GCA_013400915.1 of Pardalotus punctatus. NCBI lineage: Eukaryota > Metazoa > Chordata > Aves > Passeriformes > Pardalotidae > Pardalotus > Pardalotus punctatus. Next base: position 2,939 of record VZTX01016143.1, read on the forward strand.
CATGAGCTGCTGGGTTCTTCAGGAGAATGTTGTGAGAGGCAACATTCAAAGGCCTCGCTGAAGTCTCAGTAGACACATCCACAGCCTTTCTCTCATCTATTTGGCAAGCCCCCGGTCAAAAAAGAAAATCAGATTGTTCAGGTAGGACTTGCCTTTCCTAAACGAGGGCTGGCTGCTTCTGATCCCTTGGCCATCCTGTAGGTTCCATGTGATCACATTAAAGATTATTTGCTCCATAATATTGCTGGGCACTGAGGTCAGGCTGACAGGCTTGGAGTTCCCCAGAACCTTTTTCCAGCCCTTGTTGGATCAGCATCACATTGGCACCTCCAGTCATCTGGGGCCTCCCCAGTGAGCCAAAACCAGTATTAGCTAATGGAGAGCATTTTAAGCTTCCATTTGAAGAAGGCAGTCATTATGGGAACATGTCATAAGAAATACAGTATTCGCCCTATTTTCTTACAGACTGTGACCATTTGGTTTACGTTTTGCATCAACAAACGTTACAATCAGAAAGATTCTAAAGTGTTTCTTAAATACTCATCATAAGCTACATATTACACTTAACCCTTCTCAGGTAATATCAATCATATATTGATAGCATGATCACACTCCTTCATGTTAAATGTTGCAATATTTTGAGAGATTAAAATAGGAGATGCGTCTTGTCAGAAAAATACTGGCCTGTAAAAACATGTATTATATATATTTCTGAGGATAAACTTAAAATAATCTTGCCAGTTAATAAGCACCTTCAACAAGAAGGCTAAAACAGTCCTACATACTAAATTTTCCATTAACTCCCCTATTAATGATTTCAAAAGTTTTATTTGCAAGCTGATTTTTTTACTTCATCAATGAGATGAAGCCAGTCAGGCTCCTTTTCCCAGAAACAGTCTGAATGCATCTGTGAACACTACCAGCATTATTGAAAAGTCTTAGTCCCAGCATGACCTGAACTTACTGAGGAAAAAACAAAATCATTATTTTAATAACATTGATTTTATCTGAAAGCTCAGAGTGCTTCATACAACATTCATTAACTCTTCCAGCAGCTCTGTGAGCGCAGTAGGTATTATTGTAATTTTGCAGATGGCAAAAGACTTGAAAAGTTAAGAGCACTGTGTGCAGAGCCAAAGAGCAGCTGAGGAGCAAGGACAGGTCTCTTGATGCACAGGGCTACTCTGACCAGGCACTCTTGCTCATTGGAAATTAAATAGATCACCCTTGAGAATATATGGATTTTCAAATGCAACCTTGCAAATACCAGTAGCATAAGGGCCAGGAGCCTATGAGCACAACATGATGTATTTTAGAGCAGTTGATAACATAATTATATACAGAGTACAACTGCAGTACAACTGGTGATGACATAGCATCTGGGTGAGGAGTGGGGGAAGGAAGCTTATTCAGCTCACATTAAAAATACAAAAGCAAATGTTAATGCAAAAACAGCTGTTACTGCCTGCTACCTGGCACATGATGTATAAGCTTTAATGCAATTTTAACAATATTCACAAATTTGTTACTACAATCCTGCTTTAAATTTAGGCAGCTTTCATGTGGACTATTCCCACATTTAAATGAAAAAGAAAAAAAATCCTCATACACACTCAACATACACGTTTAGCTTAAGAGTTAGTGATTTGTTTAGCAGTTTTAAACTATCTTTAAAAACTTCATAGCAACTCAAATGATAAATAATACAGCATCTTTTTAACATGACTAGTATTTCGATGTTTTAACAGAGGTTTTTTTAATCACATGCATTAAAGCACTTTACACAATCCTATTGGTGAGTATTTTCCTTGGGTTTCTACCTCTAGCTCTCACCTTAGGAACTAAATATTACCCGTAACAGAAGTAGGACACCTGAAGCCTTAATCCTAGGGGAAAAAAATTGTCAAGGAATAGTTTCACTGAAGTTGGCTGCACTGACTGAATAGTCCAGCTGCCTGCTTTGGCAAGTAAAACAAGTGAGTGACGTAGTGCTCAGACAAAAGACCAAGACCAAGTTCAACAAGCATAAACACCGTTTCCATTTGCAAATTGAAATCTCCCCATCTTTCCCATTTCAGGATACTCAAAAAACCCAACCTTTTTGGAGACAATTGCATTGTGCCTGTTCATTAGACAGCAATTACCCTTCCTCCTCACAATTTGCACAAAGGTAGTGTAAAACATTTAAAAAAGTGAATGAAGAAAGTAGGTGGACTTACACCTTTTTAGACTGACATATTGCAGTTTGAGAGGATCCTAAGCACCTCCAAGGAAAAGACTGGTAACAAATCTTGGAAATAACTGCACACTGAGATATTGTTACTATCAGCAGAAATGTGACACATTTCTGTGAGTGTCACATTTCTTATTAGTGTTGATAGCTAAAGAAGAAATACAGCAAATTGCCCAGCCCAACAAGCTCTTCAACCATACACTCTGGGCAGTCAGAAAAAGCTCAGTGCTCAGATGAAGGGATTTCATAAATACATATTTAAAATGTCCAAGGTTGAGCCAAAACAAGAAACTATATTTGGTTTTATATATCCTTAAATCTAGACCCAAAAAAATGCCTCAGTTCACTCAATTTGCATAAATATTTTCTTACAGTATAACTTCCCATGTAAGTATATAGATCATCCTTGAAATCTGGGATTTAAGGGGGTGGGGCTTTACAGAAACTGGGGCTCCATATTTCTGACAAATATATAAAAAGAGCCTTGAAAAAATCCAAATAAATCAGGTGTGTGCTCATGAACCAAGTCAGATTCTGATTTTGCCCTTCTTCCTCAAACATTTTTTATAGAATCACAGAATATGCCGAGTTGAAAGGGACCCATCAGGATCATTGACTCTTGGCCCTGCGCAGACACCCCAAAAATCCCACTCTGAGCCTGAGAGTATTGTTAAAACACTTTTTAAGCTGTGACCACTTTCCTGGGGAGCCTGTTCCAGTGCTTGACCACCCACTGGGGGAAAAAACTTTTCCTGATAGCCAACCTAAACCCATCCTGATTCAGCTTCGTGCTGTTTCCTTGCATTCTGTTCCTCGTCACAAACTGCAGATATTGGTACTTCCCCCCGCACTGCCTCTCAGGAGCATGTTGAAGAGGTCAGTGAGGTCTCCCCTCAGTCTCATCAAGTGCTCTCAGCTGCTCCTCCTAGAGCTTCCTGTCAAGGCCTTTCACCATCCTCGTGGCCTCCTTTGGATGCTCTCTGACAGCATAATGTCTTTTTTGTGTTGTGGTGCCCAGAACTGCCCCCAGCACCCAAAGTGACACTGCCCAAGCCCAGAGCAGAGCAGGACAATCCCCTCCCTGGCCTGGCTGGCAATGCTGGGCCTGATGCCCCCAGGACAGGGATGTCCCTCCTGGCTGCCAGGGCACTGCTGACAGATCCAACTGGCCACTGACCAGGACCCCCACGTGGTCCCTTCGCACAACTGCTCTCCAGCCTCTCGTTCCCCAGTCCATCCACACAGCCAGGGGTGCCTGTGTCAGGGACCAAAGATATATCTAAGGCCCTGCCAGATTTGGTCTGCTGTTGTGCACATTGACAAGATACCATAGAAGAAAATCTTACTGTTAGTTGGTAGGATTTTAACCTTCAGAAATGTGACTATGTATCGGTCACTGGTGGGATTCGTCCTGCAAGAGGGGAACAATACACAATAAGCTGTTGTTGGCATGGAGGTGTTACCATGAGCCATTCTGACCTCATCTCGTGCATTGGCCCAGCATGAGATGATGTTGAAACTAGCCACTCCTTAGGAGGAGATATAAGGTGTGGTCCTGGGGTGGAGATCATGGATGCCATGATGCACACCATTTTCATCCAGGGGATGCCCTGAAGGTGCACTGCCTTCCTACCTCTCCAGCTCAGAAGCCATGCTCCATCTCCTTCTCCTGCTCAATGGCTTCTTCAAAATCCATGGGTCAGTATGTATTTATTGCTAACGCAATTAATAAAATTAATTCACTTTGCAGTTCTGAGTGTGTCATCAGCTTTTTGTGCATGGGCATCCTCATAAACCCATAACAGTTCCCCATCCCACGTGCAGAATCCAGTACTTACCCATGTTAAACTTCACATGGTTGCAGATTGCCCATTTCTCTAATTTCTGTAATTTGCTGAGGTCTCCTTTAAGGGAGTCAAGTTCGAGTTTTCAGTCTTTCTTTAGGGTACCCATGTTAAGTGATAAACCCCCTCCAGCATGATCTTGGCTGGCTCATCATGCCATTCCTGCTGATGCATCAAAAAAGAGCATTAGCAATTTTGATACAAACACCTAGAACTCCTTAACATTGGTGGTTCTCACCTACAAGCCAAATAACAAAACCTTGTTAGAAACTAGCAGAGTAACAGCAGGTACAAAGATTCAAAGTAAAGAACACCTAAGTAATCTCTCTCTCTCTCTCCTGTGCAAGAGCTGAGAACAAGTCTGTTTCATTGGCTGCATTCATTGTAGCTTTTTTTCCCAAATCTTCCTTAATTTGTACTTTCCAGTTGTCTAGTTTTGCTTGTTTTCCTTTAGATAATGTCAATCTGTGGGAGGTTAATCCCAAGATACTTCTAATTTTTTTAAAATATATCACAGTGTGCAATTATAGTTTACTTACATTTATGATATATCACATACTATCTGGCCTTCATTTTTCCAGTATGTGCTACTCAGAGAAAGATTCCTGCAGGTAAATGTTATAACTAAAATGGTCATCCTAGACATTAAGCCTTATACATTACATTTGAGGCTACCAACAACTGCGATTTGGCTGCTGATCTGAGTCCTGAAAATCTGATCCCCAAATGTGGCTGTGAATCCATTTACTCCCATCACTGCTGTGTAAGTGCAAAAAAAATAAGCACCTGAGGATATGATTGCTAGACTGGACCTTGTATTAATGGATTTTAAGCCTTTTATACTTAGGTTTAGGGATGGATTCTGCTTTTCTTTAGAGTAACACAAATTTGAAATATTTTCGCTGAACCTAATTCCCATGCTTAACAGGGCAAGGTTTGGCCTTTGATTGTTCAAGATTTCTAGGAAAACCCTTTGTCCCTCTGCTGCATCACTAATGCCATGGTAGCACAAAGTGCTTATTTCAACTTGCACTTGGAAAAGACAGACTTAATGTGACAGCAGTAGATAAGAGGAAAAAAGGCCTCAGTGCTGATGGGCAACAAAAAACTTCAGCAGCAAACACAAGCCAGTAGGCACTCCAGATATAAGAGGAAGAAAAAAAAGACAAAAATGGCTTTGTTTACCCTGGGGGCTACTGAAGACGTGGCAATAAGAAAAAAAATTGTGAGAGGCATTTTCCGGACTCGATGTGAATAACTACTCCTCGCGTTTGCAGAAAAGCTCCCCCATAAAGCACATAGGAAACAGCCTGAATTTCCGACTGTCAGATATTTCCGAGTGTGCATCTTTATATATATATATAGACAGACACAGGCACACACCCAGAATTCGCATCCCCGCCGCCGCAGCGGAGCCCCTGCCCCACCCCCGCTCAGCAGCTGCCCCCGGCCCGTCCCTGTGCAGCGGCGGTAAAACCGCGCTGTGAACAAAAAGCGAAAGACCCAGCACAGGCACCGCTGGGATTCGAACCCAGGATCTCCTGTTTACTAGACAGGCGCTTTAACCAACTAAGCCACGGCGCCGCGCGTTGAAAGGCGCCTCCGCGCCTTATTAATAGAACTTGAACGCGGCTTGGCTACTGCTGTCCTGCCTTCCCTGGCTCGTTCGGTCTCGCTGTCGAAACTGCCGAGGACGGAGCAGCTGCGGCCGTGGCCCTGCCCAGCCCGTCACTGCGAACCGCACACGCGCCTGCGTTAGTTTTGGCACAACACACATAGAGAGCAGAAGAAAATGCGTAAATGTCGGCATGTCAACATTTAGGCGAGACTGCCTACCGGCCGGCTCGAGCCCTGCCTTAGCCAGCAGTGCCTCGATTGGCCGAGGCTCATGGCACAGGTTACAAAGGGAAGATCGGGTCTCAGACTCCGCAATCATCTATAATGATGAAAAATTAAATCATGATATGCACATGCACACAATGCTATGTGCTTTGTAATCTGTGCACACACACTGGCACAGTGTCGAACCAAACACTTGTGTTCATACAAGCTAAGTAACCAGAAAAAGTGGTTTGGGTAGTTCTTACGGATCGGGTAAGAACGGTAGACACAGAAGAGATGCTGCTCCCAGTTACCACCTCCCTGGACCCCAGCCCAAAGCCAGTATCTGCACAGGGCAAATAACCCCGCTCCAAGCACTGAACAGCAGTCCCAGGTGGGCATGATCACAAGCCAGCCCCTAATCCAATGGCATCAGGAACGGATCCTGTCTGGAATAGATCTGTGGCTTTCCAGTGCCCGAAGGGAGCCTACAATAAAGATGGAGAAAAACTATTCACAGTAGCATGTAGTGACAGGATATGTGGGAATGCCTTCAATCTGAACGAGAGTAGGTTCATGTTAGATATTAGGAAGAACTTCTTCCCTGTGATGGTGGTGAGGCCCTGGCACGGAGAAGCTGTGGCTGCCACTGCCCCTGGATCCCTGGGAGTGTCCAAGGCCAGGCTGGACAGGGTTTGGAGCAACCTGGGATAGTGGAAGATGTCCCTGCCCGTGGCAGGGACTGGAATGGGATGAGCTTCAATGTCCCTTCCAACCCAGGCCATTCTGTAATTCTGTGATTACTCACTTGGAGTGTAATCAGAACCTGCGAAACACAGAGATTGCTGTGGCAATTTAACAGGCATCCAAAGCATATTTACAGCCAAATTATAGGTGTTATTCTCCAAATAACTCCTAGACAGAGGGCAGCCATCCTGGCTTGGTCCAAAACAGCCTTGCAGCTTTCTCATCAGGCCCCTAAAAACAGGGACTGGGATAATTATTGTAACTACAGTGGCACAAAAGCCAGAAAATATGCAGATAAATCTCCATCTTGTGAATTGTCCATAACTACCACATTCTCCAGCAAACCTATACTGCACATAGATGTGAGCCCATAGCTGCAGGTGAGACCAGTGCAGGGCTGGAAGCAACCCACTTGGCACCCAGGCATTAAACAGGTCATAGTAATGGACAGGAAACTGCAATAAATAGAAATTTCTGCATTTATTAAAACCCGAATGTAAGAATTAATGTTTCTTTGTTTTTCTCAATTTGGGAAATAGAGAATTCATTCAAAAGAAAACTTCCAAACTGTGAACTAAAATGAACCAAACTTCTAAAAAGCTACTGCTTTTTTTCCTGTTTCAATGGGAGAAAATGGAGCTTTGATTTTTCTAGCTGAAAAGAATAAAGAAATAAAGAAATAAAGAACACTTCATATTCTGATATAAGATTAATTATTCTAGGACAATCTTTTCTAACACACAGAAATTACTTCTGTATTACTAGCTACATTAAAGCCAAATTAATTAATCTATAAAATATGCATATTTTATGTGATCTGCTTAAGAAAAAAACAAAGTGAGGGGCACAGACATAGCATTTTCTTTTAACCTCTGTAACAAAACAATAATACTTAATAAAGGAGTAAAGAGAGGGGAAAGTGCTGGAAAATAACAGAATTTATCATCTAGTACTTATTCAAATTCATAAATCTGTACAAAAATTCTACACCCTAGAAATATTTTGCATTTAACCTTCACATTATTTACACAAGGGGAAAAGATCTACCTACTAAGATTTCTTTTTATTCCACAGCTTAACTTCATCCCAGGCTGTTACATGCCCAGTTCCAAATATTTTCCCTACTTTAAGTTCGTTTTAGAAAGAAAAATTGAAAAGGTTGAAATTACTATTTTTAGGAATAATGCTTCCAAAAATTTTGAAACAGTTAATCTTTTATTAATTGACATTCTCAGATATACTGAATAGATATAATCCTCTCAGGACAGATCCTAAGAAAGGGTAGATAAAACACTACACTCCTTGTTGGAGAAAAACTTTATTACACAGAATTAATTTGTGCTGCATCATGCCAGATATAAGCTTACTCTCAGTGCCTGAAAACTCCTTCACAAAATTTTTGTAAGGGGTATGACCACAAGATAGACAAAAGTTCAAGGTTTTATTCTTGGTTTTGCTCACAAAACTCTTCCTGATGTCCACTGCCAGCAAATATTCTTGCTTGTCATAGTGACTAAGAATGTGTGTCTTGGTTTGAAGACAGGTGTCTGCTAAGGAAGGTGGAAACCTCCCTTAGAACCCACAAATGTGAACCCACTTCCCTCCAAATTATTATAACTTTGGAATCAAGAGCTTTCAGGCAAAGATATGGGGAAAGGAATAACAGTTCTTTACTAGTATCTGTAGCAAGGCAAACAATCAATAATAACAGTAGCAATGACAAACAAACAAACAAAAACCAGAAGATGCAGTGACAGAAGTCTCTGGGTGTTTTAGGCCAGGCTGCTGCTTGTGGCTCAGGGAAAGCGTAGAGCTCTCTCACTGCTGCTGTCCTGCCCTGCCTGGCTTTGGCCCGATCTGCTGTCGTGGGGGTTCGGTGCCCACACGAACCAGCGACGGTGTTTGTGGGAACTGAGGTTCTGTGCCTCAGTTTCCCTGTCTGATCCGAGGGCCGTTAGCATCAAGAAGTTTTTTACACAGAGACGAAGATAAGGAGGAAAGAGT
>VZTX01016143.1:11680-29324 GCA_013400915.1 Pardalotus punctatus
GGTGCAGTTCCAGTCCCAGCCGGCAGGGGCGCTGTCGGGCTCACGGCCGGGCAGGGCGGGTGCGATGACTCCCACGCAGCTGCAGGGGGCGCTGCGGCATGCAGTCGGGTCTGTGGGATGCGGGTTATGGCGAGGTACCAAGAGGCAGGCGGATGCCGTGGCGGGGCGGGCAGGGCAATGGCAGGCGTGGATAGCTCAAAGCAGGGAGCAGGGGTGGCAGAGATGAGCCCACCTGGGCTTGCCGGTAGAAGGTGGCAGGGACTCCCCAGTCGTAGCAGTGCTGCAACAGGGAGAGCGCGGGGCGGTGGCTGCCGGCTCCCTTGGGCAGAAAACTGCTGGCACAGCCAGGAGGATGTGCCCTCCAAGAACCTCCCCTTCCCAGAAGAAAGCTCACTCACCAACGAGAAGAAAACAGTGCAGATCTGAAAAAACCTTTCTGCCGCTCTAGCGAGGAGCTCGCAGTTCCCCTGCTGTCTCTCCCATTGCCAGTGGTCAAGTGCTGTATCTGATGACCACCTCTGCTCTCCCTTCCCCATACCCAGCCAGCTCTTTTGTCTCTTACAAAAGGAGTTAATAGTCCTTAAGTATCCAGCCATTAGTAACCTAGCGCCCAGGATGGGGAAAAATTCCACACCTCTCAACCTCCAACAATGTGTCATCTAGAGAACAGAAGGAAATGTGTCAATAATTTGCATGTGTATCTTCTTTAATAAGATTAAACTAGTGTATTTATTCAAAATTGTTTTCCAAAGGACAAGAAAGCAATTTTATTCTCTGGAACCATGCAGCATAAGTAGTATTTCTATTCCTGGGGATTTTATTCTTTACCTGATACATCACAGGTATTAAATGGATTAGTGCTATCTATTTTATTATTCTTCATACAGAACACTGTGGTAGAGCAAGGTTAGGGGGAAGTCTCAGCTTTATATGTGTATTACACACAGATGTACAGTCCCAAGACTGCTAGATTAATTCAAAGATCAGGAGAAACAGAAGGCAGCAATGGCAAAATTTTTCTCACTGGAGAAGCCAGATGACAGAATGCACACTTGCATATTATTCAGAGCCACTACATTGCAGGCATAAGAAAGGTTTCCTACATTCTTCGTACTGGTGTAAATGTAACAAAAAAGAAACATTTCAGTTAATCATTTGTAACAGATGTACATTATTTCACTCATGCAGGTACAGTTGTATATATACACACACAAATCTAGGCCTGATTTTTGAAATCCCCAAGTCTGTATAGCTGTTGTAAATGTCACATAGATAGTGCTGCCCTAAATTAATTCCTGTGGCAAATAGTTCAGGTTTTTCCTGAATAAAACTATACTTTGTGTGAACTCTGATTTTATTTTTTTTAATTTATACAGTATTATACTTTATTTTTTTGGTGGCTTGATGGGTATCCAGTTCTTAGCTCCTCTGTCTTGGTAATTAACACAAGGTTGTTTGGGGCTTTTTCATGTTTACTTTTTTTTTAATCTGACCATTATCTTACTAAAGGAGACACATAGAAAGAAAAATATTAAAAATTAAAAAAAGGAAAATCGGTGCACAAGAGTAATATCAGATTGAATATTAACCAACCACTGTCAGTACAGAGAAGATTTTCTGCGAATTAGACACTCATGAAATTTCATCCACTTCTATCAGAGTCAATATAACATTGATTCTTAGTTAACTATTTGTGAAACTATTTGTGAAAAAAATTGGACATTTTCCTAATTGTTATGCTTTAAGTATTGCTTAAATGCACACAAAAAATCCTCTCCTGTACCAATTTTAAACATATTCTCAAATTTCTGTTTGTTGATACATTTTGAAATCTACATGTTTTCACTGCTGACACATTTATAAAATTTACATAAAAGCTTAAAAGGCTGCTCATTACTTCTGAATACCTGCTATTCAACAAAAAAATCTGATATAAATATAAGAGAAAAAGTTCTTTTTCCTGCAGTTTCATTTAATGGTTATTGACAAAAAGGAAAATATACACTGAATCTTGCAAATTGACTATCCAAAACAATTGAGGGACTGTAATAAAAAGCATAGTTCATAGCATTACGCTTAATGCTCTTCCTTCCATAGACCTCTTTATAATTCAAGTTTTAGACATCAGAATACATACAGTCTAAGCTTTAAAAAGACACTCCTCAAAACTCTTATAAGCTGATTTATGTCCAGGAGCATATAACTAATACCTTCATTGATTTAGTAATGCTCTGATATGTGGGCTATTACTCTGCAGGAACATCAGGTATAGAAAACCAAAATATGTTTATTTTCAGATGTACACTTACATGGCCTTGCTTTTAAAAACAAAAATACACCTGTATATGAAAATTGATGTCCTTACCAAAATCACTGTTATTACTGCATTCCACTCTCAAAAAAGGATTTGACAATTTTTCGAGAGAAAACCACAATCAATCTGTGTTTTCAGCCTAGAAATCTGACAGCTTTCCTTTAACACCAGAATTCTTTTTCTCAATGAAGTCTAATGTGTGATTAAACAATAAAGTGGCAGTTACTGAGCCTCTTCCTTTTCTGATTTCTATCACTCTCTTGGGGTGATTTTATGATGATACCCTAGTCCCTTATCGTCTGCTTTATGCCCAGAAATGGTTCCTGTAGCTTTAAGCTGGATCCGGGGCAGGGGCGGGAGCCAGGGGAACTGTCCAACGGGCTTTATTCAAACTCTCACTCCCCTGTTCTCTGCTTGCTGTGCAGATCAGAGGTTACATTATTGCTTAGCTAGCATGCTTTTTGTTAGCTTAGGCATGAAGTTTTTAACCTAGACTGCAGTAGCAATTCTTCGGTGGCTTCAGTTGTTTCTTCTGGAACTGTTCAGTTTGGTTTTGATTCCGAGATCAGACCATTGGAAGGAGCTGGTCGGTGCGGACTAGTCTAGACCTCAGGAAAAGCTGCACCAAAAAAGGAAAGGACTGTAAATCCACCAGCTCCATCTTCTGCGAGGAGGAGGCCAACAGTGGAGGTTCACTAGGTTCCCATCTATTTTTTTTTCTCTCCCCTGAGCTCCTGTGTGGGCCTTTTTTCTTCCTTCCCTGAGACAAAAGGCAGTCTGCCCACCATTTTGTTCTTTCTCGCCACATGGTCAGGAGGCTTTTTCCCTTCCCCTGGAATTTTGCTTTGGTTTTTTTTTTGTTTGGTTGGGTNTGGGTTGTGTTTTTGATTGGTTTGGTTTGGTTTGGTTTGGTTTGGTTTGGTTTGGTTTGGTTTTTTGGGGGGTTTTTGGTTTTTTTTGTTTTTTGTTCTTTTCTGCATGGGTGTGTGGGGAGGGTAAGGTTCTGATGGTTCAATATTATGAAAAATGAGGTTCACGTTTCCTGTTAACATTTAAAAGTTTAATAAAGGACAATAGGGGACAAAACAATAAAGCAAAGAAACTCTGGGTGCTTGGCACTTAGCCAGAAAGCACAAGTGCTATTGCCAGAGACACCTTAAATACTTTCTGTATTGCATCAGCCTAATGTCTATTCATGGACATATGTTGGCTGGATTTCTGTTATTCGTGGGATTTGTGGAAGCTGGCAAGGAAGTCAGGCAGACAGGATCCAAGATGGCGAAGAAGAGAACTTTATTTACAAAAACTTATTTTTATATGCACTAATAAACTAGCAACTATTTGTCAGGAGCGAATCCACCTCCTAAGACCATTGGTCACAGCTTATACAACATCTAACACAAAACACAGAGATTAAGAAAGTAGAAGGAGTACAGTTTATCTATATTCTCCATGAGAGAGAAAGGAAGATTCTAAAACCGTGCAACTACAGACATTAAATCATATTAAAACTTATCCAAGAACTGTTCAGCATGGCCCCTCCTTGGTCCCACCTTTTTAGAGCATGCGTATTTCGTAGCTTGTGGTTTTGTATGTTTCTTGTTATCTTCTTGCAGATGGCAGTTGTTGATAGCTGACATATCCGTAGCAGGGGTCTTCCTGGCACCGTTCTTCGGATGTTATGCAATCCAGCAGGCAGTTTGGTTATTGTAAGTAAAACTATAACCTTTATAAAACAACTATATTAACTATTTTGCCACTATATCTACATTGAGTTTGTAACAGAAATAAAGACATTAGTTATTATTACAAAACTATAACAAGGCTGCTCTCATAAGATTTAAACTACACACTCACAATACCCATTTTAACATTTGCACACAAAAACCAACACGATAATATATTTTTCACAATCATCTAACAATTATTAAATTTTTTTTTCATGTCATACAAGCACCTTGTTTGTCAAATAAACAGTTGGGGTTTTTTTTTTCACTTTCACTGACTGATATTCATTTCATATAAGTGGGAAGGGATTGCTGAAACCCTTTTCTTTAGAGGAAACACTCATTCCATAACATTTTTCTCCTAAACTTGTCTCTAAACTGAGACAATCACTAAAGGAATATGATCCATCTTTTCAATATACCACAATTTCAAAGTACAATCCTGAGAAAAAGATGCCATTATTTTGACATATTTTCATTAGTACTATTTACATATTACCAAAAGAGGGATTTACATTATTTCCATAAGGATGAAATCTTATCTCAGGTGAGCGCTCCCAGTATGAGAGATAAACTCTCTGACATTTACATATCAGATCTTTGGAAACAATAGCCAGCAATCTGAAACTGCCCACATGCTTTAAAATAAAAAAATAAATATACTTATCAAATTATTTTGGCATTTTCTGTAATTACTTGAGGTAAATACTGATTACAGCTTAGCTTTTTTATGAACCACTTGACCATTGTTACATTTCATTTTTAAAAAAAGCTTAAAGCTAGGGATGAAGTTTTCATATCTATTTAGAGATTAGCTCCTGAAACTAGATCAGGAATTCCTAATTCCCTTCATAAAACCATAGAATGGCCTGGATTGGAAGGAACCTTAAAGACCCTCTAATTCTAACCCCCTGCCATGGGCAGGGACACCTTCCACTATCCCAGGGTGCTCCAAACCCTGTCCAACCTGGTCGTGGATGCTGCCAGGGATTGAAGAGCAGCCACAGCTCCTCTGTGCCAGGCCCTATGCCAGGGCCTCACCACCATCATAGGAAATTTTTTTTTCCTAATACCTAATCTAAACCTACTCTTTTTCAGATTGAAGGCATTCCTCCTTGTCCTGTCACCACATGCTCTTGTCACCAGTTGAGCTCTGGGTGGGAGGCCAAGACAAGAGGCCATGAATTCTGTGAAATTAGTATTTGCAAAATACCTGTATGTAACTTTATAAATACTCTTAATCCTTTCCTTAGACTCACATGTGAGAGGTGGGTGATATTTTGCTGAAGCCAAAAGGTAAGTAAGTTAAATAATGAAAGTTATTGGTTCTATGTGTTGTTGGTTTTGGTTTGGATTTGTACTCATGAGTTTGTTGGGTGTTGCTGTGAGTGGGGAGAGGGGCGGGGTTGAAGATTTGACTGAGAGGGAGGTGGGACGATGGGCGCAGGGGGTGGGGGGCAGAGGTAGAAGGGGTGACAAAAAGTAGGCGGTCGGGAGAGAATGATATAAGTTCCCGAGTACCCAGCCAATGGGAAAGGGGACAGGGACCGCCCCGGCCAGGACAGGGTATACAGCATAGCCATTTTGTTGAAGGGGTGTGTGTGTGCTTGGATTTTAGGGAGGGAGACACACGCCTGACTCAGCTGACTTGTAACTAATAAACAGTTTGCTTTTCCTTCGAGGACTTTGTCCTCATTAAAATTGTATCAAGAAGTTAGTTCGTTTCTAACACACATGTCTGATCATTAGCTCAAGTCTTGCACATTGCTTCCACTAAAATAAGAAATTAATTAAAGGTATCATAATACAATATGAATTGTTTGTAAAAAGAAAGTCATGATGGCACAAAAGCCATAAGGAGAATTGGACTTTTTTTATGCAGTTATTACTTACCACCTCAAATTCTGGGTAGAATTACTATTGCTATAGAAGAGGAGGCCTAGTTCTAAGGAGGGATAACTAAACATTGAATAGCTACCTCATTTACAGAACTGTCCGCCTGAAAAAGTGCTGTAACATGTCCCTGTCACTTTAAGCACTAATGTAACCTTGGGAACTGAATTAAGCTTGACAACCTCAACACCAATATTTAGTTTTTCTTTGCATGCTTCCTTTTTAGTGTTCTGTTTCTATGGACAGAAGCATGTAAACATATGCTTGTAACGATATACAAAAGTTTGGCATTTCAAAATGAATATATGTGCTATTCAGGCTCTTGTTACTTGCTGGAAGAAATTCTGTCCTAAAACATAGGTACAACACTACCCAATGTAATCCTTAAATGAGCTTGTTCATCGAAAGAGAAATGTAAAAATTTATTAACAACTGACTTAACAATGATAAAATCTTTATAGCTAATTGTATAAGAATATACTGTTCTAAGAAATTAAATTGCACTAATCCAGGATATATTCCTGCCCATATCTAAAAAGAATAGGGAAGGGTATTTGTCAGATAATCAAATGCTCTTAAAACTAGCAACACATGCTCATCTCTTCGTCAAATTATTGACCAAGTAAGAGCTCAGTACCTTTAAGGTTAGCTTTTTACAACCTGCATCTGTATCCCCTATAGCTATAGTTTTGTCATATATGGCCAGATGCAAGTGATGCTTACATGTAAACTCTGAACACCATATTTTAGCTTTGCTTTGTCATACAGACTAATAAAAAAGGCTACTTCCCACAGAAAGTCAAGAATTTATTAAAAAAACAATTAAATCATTAGCTATTAGTCATGCTCTATCAAGACAGTAGTTGTTCCTTTCAGCTACTTGTTAATATTCTTAATTTTGTAAATACTAATACATACATTTAACAGACACACAACTAAATGGAAAAAATACATAAAAATTTTATTGACTTAGAAAATCAAGGAGATATCTTGTTCAAAAATTAAAATACAGGAAATACTTTCAGAATTGTCAATCAACTGTGAATAAAAACAAAGGAGAGTTCAGTGTGGAAAGCATGCTTTCAGGTTCAATATTCACAGGCCTATGCATATTTGTATGTCTCCAAGCCACAAGTACCTTTTTCCCCACAGAGCTGCTATTTAGTTATTTGACTTGCCTAACTCAACAGGTACCGTTAGGGAGTGACCCCCAGATTAACCTGCTGGCAGCAGTACAGGAGTCATCTTCACTACAGAATTCAGATCTGAAGGTGCAAAAGAAAACAGCCAACTACATCACAGTGCAGAAATTCATATGAGCCCCTCACAGTGAAGAGAAGAGGAGCTGTTCCGGCACAGCAGTGCTTTGCAGTAACACTTTTTTCATGTTGTGGAAGGACAAAGAGTTGTCTCTGATCCAGTAATGAAACCAGGGAAGTAAAAAATAGCTCCCCACTACTTCCACTCAGACACAGGTAAACTGGTGAATCTGATGATTTCGCCTTATTCATCCACGCAACAAAGAGATATAAGTTACAGATGCTGAATTGTCTTGTTATAGAATCATAAGTATCATCTGCTTCAAATACGGTAGTTCATGTGCTCCATCAAAGCAGCTGAGAATATACATGAAATTTTTCAGATGTGTATTACTACCGTGTGTGGTCTGGGCTGCGGGTACTAACAAATAGATATACATTTTCCTAATTATTACAGATCAGTACAGTATTTACTGAAGGAGGGTTTTTTTAACCAACTAATATTAGAATATCTGTGAGTGCTAAATTAATCTAACATGGTGCTGTGCTTTTATTCCATTATGTTCTTCTTATTATACTTGTTGATGGATATATCCATTAAGCAAGTGTTCATGTTGCTTTATTAAGACAGAACACAAACCATCAACTTCAATTTACTTATTTAGAGGGACATAACATTCTCATCATTAAACGTGTTATCCTGCAAATGATGAATTAATTACCTACATGATTAGAGTGGTCACTCAATGGTTTATCTGAGATGTCCTACAGATAGGTGTTGAGATACATTGCCCACTAGTATTAAGATACCTCCCTTGTCTTGGCTAAAAAGAGAGGAACTGACAGAATCCTCAAGTCCTTGGTTTAAGGAAATAGGTTTATAACATTAAAATTCTCCTGTCTTTACATGCCATATTTTTAAGGTTTTGTCCTAGGATGCTGTGCACAAGTAATGACTATCAGCAGCAAAGCAGCAATCTGAGATAGCATTGCTGCCACATGACACACAGATGAGGCACATAGGAAGAGTGAGCTTTTGTAACCTTACAAATCTTTTAAAGTGTCCTGCAACTTTGAAATCCCTGTCTCCATCCAGCAAAGCATGAGAAGCATATTCTGAATCTTAATCAAATGAATAGTTCTGTGAACTCTCTAGAGCTACTTAAAATCTCCCAGCCAGCATAGTGTCGCGGAACGGCGACACCTATTGTAAAAATCCACACTGTCACCAATGTTGCGGGAAACCTCGTTTAGGAGAAACCTCGTTTAGGAGAAACCTCATTTGAGAGACACCTCGTTTAGAAGCCTCATTTAAGAGTCACCTCACTTAAGAGACACCTCACTTAAGAGACACCTCACTTAAGAGAAAGGCGCCATTTTCCGTCAGTGAACGAAGCAAGACACACAAATCAATATGATTTATAAGCAAGCTTCAATCCTTCAATCTCTTTATTCCATTCTTCAATTCTTCTATTAATCAGGTTCACAGCCTTAAGTACATTTTTGCAGCACCTAGCAATATTACATGTCATAGAATCATTGGTTAGTAAAACTACTTGCCATTCTATTATTGGTTAGTTGTACAGTCACATCAACCTGCTCCCACCCTCTCGTGGTCCCTACGACCTAGTTTTTTCTACTCTTTTGACTACAATCCCTCTTTCATAGGCCTCGGTACTTTCCAGGCCACCAAGGATATCTTCCTTAACTGCAATCCTTCTTTCATAGGCCTCGGTACTTTCCAGACCATCAAGGACATCGTCCTTGCAGTTATCTTCAAAATTCTGCCTTCTGCTCGCACAATGCCCTCTCTGTGCTCTGCAGGGGCAAACTCTGCAGAGACAGAGACTCTGGCATTCCATGGCCGCCTTGGTCCTTGAGCCATTTCTCCACAGCATAGGCTTAAAGCCTTATTCAAAGGTCATTTTTCAGGACTGAATCCAAGTTATTAAGGAACAAATGACTAGGGGGTTTCTCTGTTAAAAGCAGTTTAACGAGAAATTGTTTGGCAGCTACAACACGACTGCATTTTAATAAATTATAAACAAACAAAAAGAAAACCAAAAACCAAACAAAAAAACCCCAAAAACCCACAAAAACAAAACCAAAAAAAAACCCTAAAAAACAAACCACAAAAAAACCCCACCCATTTTTCATTAAATAAAAAGCATCCATCTATCTCTATGCATAAATTTCAACTCAAATATTCAGAGGTTAAAGATTCAAAAATTCTAGATTGAAGTCCAGTTTTTGAAGCAGTCAGGAAAGAAATCTGGGTGTTCCAGAACACTAGTGCTTCCTGAAATCTACAGAGGGGGAAAAGATTATGAGCATCTCTTACAGGAAACAATGCTGTAGTCACTTCAATTTAGAAGAAACCTTACAGTATTTCAGATTGAATTTCCCATCTGAACTAATTCCTAATTACTCTAAGACTATTTTATTACAGTGTCTAGAGGCAGACTCTCTGTGGTTATTGCTTTAAGAATGCAAAGTGAAATTGGTTGGGTTTATTTAATGCCATCAGTATTTTTAACAGTTGATTTGACATCACTGTTGTTGCATCCTTCCTTCTTAAAATGGTAACAATGCCCTAAACTGACATAATGCTTTTCCTGTGTTGCTGACTTCAGAGTAAGCTTATTGGGTGAAGGCTCAGGAGATCATACTAAGCAAGGCTTCTGGCATTGGGAATGACTTTTTTCAAAAGCATATGAGGAAAAATTATACAGAAAAAAGATCTCCTGATAGTGTCACCTAACAGAGTTCTAATTGTTACAATCCATTTGTTGCACTTTTTATTTTTAAATCTAAATTAATTACCATCAGGCTCTGATTCACTGGAGGTAACTTTACATTTGTATGGCTGCTCCTATATTCTGAAGCCAATTCGTAAGAAATGTCAAACTCACTGATCTGAGTGGATGCCTCACAGAACTGAGGTCTCAGTAGTGAAATTACCTTCAAAGGAAAACTATTGCTCAAAAAATAAACACTGTTGGTCTAATTTTAGCCCCTTATCTCCTTTTTATAAGTGTATGCTGAAGAATGCTAGCTTTAATGTCTTACAGATGACTCTCTTTGCCTTTCTCAAGGATCTTCAAACCGAACTGAATTAATTAATTTTCTCTATTTTCTTAATAAGAAATTTTTAAAAAATAAAGAGCTGCATGAACAAGTTATAAAAGTCATAAGTCTTGCCTTACCTTGGATATGTGCTATTACTGTTGGAAATATTGCATAAAAAACATCCATGATATTTTCTTTGTCTGAACCAGATACCCCATACCTCCTGTCACAAGAAATATTACATGAAATTACGTCTTCATGTTCTACTGTCTAATAAAGAGAAAATTAAAATGCGTGAGGGTTGGAGAGAGTGTTATGGCAGACTTTCTATAACCTGTAAGCAAATTCCGAAAGAAATCCTTAATACTTTGTTTTGGTAAAAGCTGATTGATGTCTTTAAATCAAATTTTTTTATTTTTTCATCAGTAATAAACCTAGAATTAGACAAGGACACCCTGTTCAAATCTTAAAATGTTCATTTAATCAATCTTAAATGTATCTTCTGAGATATTATTATCATACCCATTTGTATATGAAAAAAGCGAGACATGCTTATGTTCAGACTTACCTGAGATCAAGCAATTAGCAGCACCAAAACTAGGATTAAAATCAAGCCTACCTACCCTAATTACATTTTATTGTGCTAACGAAGAATGTTGTGTTTTCTTATTTATCAATAACAAAGCAATAAATAGAAATTTAGCAGTTGTACCTTCTGCAAGATGTATTTAAAAGGATATATACAAGCATTTTTCTTGTTCCCATATCCCAGGCATTGACAGTGTTATCATATGCTGATGTTATCAGTGTAGAAATTACGTTAATGAAAATAGCAATCAATGTTCTCATTTAAAAGAATATATTTTAAAATAAATGACAACATTTAATTTTGACAATGATTTAACCTTCTCATACGCACTAATTGAAAATAGATTCTTAAGGGCTACAGCAAAAATTATTGCACAGCTTCATTGAAAAAGGGATTATCTGTATTTTAGATAGAAACTAAGAATAAAAATGTCATATATGTACCTTTTGGTACAAGCAGTCAATTCAATTTAATTTCATCATTACAATATATTTAATTACTTCTAGCATTAGAATAAATATAAAGCCATTATGAATATTTTCTTTAATGAATGTGAACTGTTCATGTCAATAGGGTTTTTTTTTTTTATTTTCAGTGGTTATGTTGCTGGGTAACCCTCCACCACAAACCTTGTTCTGCAAAATTGCATTAGACATCAAAGCTATTCAATAAAATTTACTAAAAGTGGCAGGTTTCTATTAAATGGGATGACAACATTTTTCCCCTCATACAGTTTTATTAAAATATTCCCAGATATCTAAAGTAATATTTATATTGAAAGTCACTAGATGTGAGAAACATTTTAGTAACATTTTGGCTTTTTATCTCTATGAAGTGCGCAAACTGTCACTTTTATATATTTCATCCGAGAAATTTGTTCGTTAACATTCTAACAACTAAAAATACAACTATATTGCTAAAAATTTTTTATTTTCTCCATGTGTGTATAATTCCTGCAACCAACACAATCTCTGCTCCTAAACAAAAATACATAAAGCACAAAACCACATGAAATTTATGAACTGGCAGCATTTTTGATTGGGAAATTGTTTCACAGAGCTGCAAACAATGGTATTCTAACTTCTGCTCAGCAATTCAAAAAAATATACACAATTGCAATACACAGCATAGCATGTGTACTATTTAGTGATCAAAAAACTAATCAGTTAACATTACAATCTGATGAAAATTGATTTAAACTATGATTTCAGGATAAAATATGCCAGAAATAGTACCACTGGAGGCACTACATGACATAGTTAACCAAATGTTAATATATGCTGGAGTTGTTTTAATTATTATGTCCACAGACTGACACTGGATCAAGATGCATTTCTTCTTTAATTGACAAGACAGGCTTAACGGAAAGGATATGGAATAGAGAAAGAGAACTTTCCTGAAGGTATAAATCTCACGGACAAACAAATCCCTGAACTTTGGCCAATTCAATGTTGTTCTTTTATATAAATGATACATATACATATATATCTTTTGGAACACATGGCAATGAGACTTCCAGCCCTGTGTAACCCGGAAGCACAATTTAGACAAGTGCTTCATCCTGAAAGAGGCCATAACCTATCAAAATATTCCAACATGCATTTAAGACAGCAAAAATATTCCTGTTCGATTTGGCAAACATAATATGCAAAACAGAAAATATTTCAGAGATCCTCTATGAATTTTAGATGAGAACAAGGTGAGATTTCTGGTAGTTCATGTGGATGAAGGAAGATAGCAGTAAAGAGTCTGTTAGCAGAGTATGGATAGCATAAATGAACTTACAATGATGGAGAGAAGTAGGAGCACGGAGGGAGTTGTAAGACAAAACTGGAAGAAGGTGCTCTGACCTCTACCCTGGGCATCCTTTTTGAGTACACAACCACTTGCTGGGGGAAAAAACTTTTCCTGATAGCCAACCTAAACCCATCCCGATTCAGCTTCGTGCTGTTTCCTTGCATTCTGTTCCTCGTCACAAACTGCAGATATTGGTACTTCCCCCCGCACTGCCTCTCAGGAGCATGTTGAAGAGGTCAGTGAGGTCTCCCCTCAGTCTCATCAAGTGCTCTCAGCTGCTCCTCCTAGAGCTTCCTGTCAAGGCCTTTCACCATCCTCGTGGCCTCCTTTGGATGCTCTCTGACAGCATGTCTTTTTTGTGTTGTGGTGCCCAGAACTGCCCCCAGCACCCAAAGTGACGCTGCCCAAGCCCAGAGCAGAGCAGGACAATCCCCTCCCTGGCCTGGCTGGCAATGCTGGGCCTGATGCCCCCAGGACAGGGATGTCCCTCCTGGCTGCCAGGGCACTGCTGACAGATCCAACTGGCCACTGACCAGGACCCCCATGTGGTCCCTTCGCACAACTGCTCTCCAGCCTCTCGTTCCCCAGTCCATCCACACAGCCAGGGTGCCCCATCCCACGTGCACAATCCAGCACTTGCCCATGGTAAACTTCACATGGTTGGGAATTGTCCATCTCTCTCATTTGTTGAGGTCTCTCTGCAGGGCCTCTCTGCCCTCGAGGGAGTCAACAGCTCATCCCACTTTAGTGTTGTCATCAAACTTCCTTAGTATTCCTTTGAGACCTGGGTCCAAGTTGCTAATGAAGATGTTGAAGGCACAGGGCCGAGGATGGAGCCCTGCAGAAGCCCATTAGTGACAGGTCACAAGCCTGATGTCACCCCATTTACTGTCACACTTTGTGCCTGACCCCTGAGCCAGTTGCTCACCCATCCGATGACATGTTTGTCCGGCTGAATGCTGGACATTTTGTTCAGAAGTATCCTGGGAGAGACACTATTGAAAGCTTTACTGAAATCCAGAATTATTACATCTAGTGGCTTTCCTAGATCAACGGGATGGGTTACCCTATCATAGAAGGAAATCAGGTTTGACAAGCAGGACTTTCCTCTCATGGATCCATGCTGGCTGTGACTGATGACTGTGTTGTCCTCCAGGTATTTTTCAATACCTCCCAGTAATGTTTTCCATGATTTTACCAGGCCGTGAAGTGAGACTGACAAGCCTGTAGTACCCTATTCTATCTAAGACTGGCTGAAATAGAGTTCTTCCCCTATCACACATAGACTTCTTTTTATCTCCTCCCCATCACAACCATTTTCACCAGAAATTTCTTGAAAAGAGTTCTCCTTAGGCTCTTACATCCATGCCCATACCTAAATCCTAGCAAGTCTTTCTTCATAGATTGTGTGGCTTTCCATTTTCATTCACATAATTAAAACTCAGGCTCTCAAGGCCTACCATTCTCTTATCAGTTATTGCAACATCATTTTCTTCATAAGTGCAGCCTCACCTACTTGTATCCATATGCAACACTCCTCCACAGATTCCCCTGCAATGGCTGTATTATGTCCTTCCCTCTGTTTTGTCATTGATTCCTCATTCTCAGTCACAAATACAAGCTCTTGTCTTCATATAAAAACCTCTGCGATTTATTCTCAGATATTCATCTCCCTTCTGCCTTATTTCTGATGCCATCCTTTGTCACTTAGTTGTTAATTTTTGAAATTTATGGGGTTTTCTTTGCTGTCCTTCATGTTTCAAAAGATTCACCTATAAATAATTGTAAATCTCTCTTGTAATAGAAAATCCCACTTAAATGTCTGTTTTGTTTTGATACAGCAGCAATCACCAGATTGCTGAAGTGCTGAGATGATGACCCATACTGAATTACTGGCTCATTTATCATAGAATAATTTTGGTTGGAAAACACCTCTATGGTGATCAAATTCAACCAATTACCTAGTGCTGCTAGGTCCACCACTAAACCATGTCCCTTAGTGCCTCCCTTTAGATCCCTCTGGGGATGATCACACCACCACTGCTCTGGGTAGCCTGTTACAATACTTGACAAAGTCTTTCCATGAAGAATTTTTTTTCTAATGTCCAAATTAAGCCTCCCATGGGGAAACCTGAGGCCGTTGTACTTCTCCATCATCTTGTATCTACGTATCCTGTTACACACAGAGTTTTAAGTGATTTCAGGAAAGGGACTATCTTCTTCTTGTATCTGTTCGACATTCAAAACATAATGCAGTCCTAAGCCATAAATATAGCTTTGAAGTAAAGCATCAAAAGAAGCTTGGCCAGCAGGTCAAGGCATGTGATCCTGCCCCTCTGCTCTGGTGAGATCCCACCTGGAGTATTGCCTCCAGCTCTGGGGTCCTCAGCACAGGAAGGGCATGGAGCTGTTTAACAGGTCCAGAGGAGGCCATCAAGATGATCAGAAGGCTGGAGCAGCTCTGTTACGTGGAAAGGCTGAGATAATTGGGATTTTTCAGCCTGGAGAAGAGAAGCTTTGGGGTTACCTAATTGTTCTTTGCCAGTACCTGAAGGGAGCTTGCAAGAAAAATGGAGACAGACTATTCACAAGGGCTTGAAGTGACGGGAAAAGGGGAAATGGCTTCAAACTAAAAGAAAGTAAGTTTAGATTAGATATTAGGAGGAAGTTCTCTGCTATGAGGGTGGTGAGGCCCTGGCACAGGTTGCCCAGATAAGCTGTGGCTGCCTCTGGATCCCTGGAAGTATCCAAGGACAGGTTGGACAGGGCTTGGAGCAACCTCAGATAGTGAAAGATGTCCCTGCCCATGGCAGGGCGGTCAGAACTGGATGATCTTTAAGGCTCCTTCCAACCCAAACAAATCTGTTTCTATGAAGTTCTTTGGTAAAACAAATAAAAATGTGAATCAAGTTTGGCAAATGGATCATGGTGCCCACCCAGCTGTAAGCGTCTAACACAAAAACCCATGAGGACTGCTGACATGCAGAGTAATTCATATTTCAGAGTATCACAGGATTGGTCATCATACCTTCACCTAGGTAAACCATCTTCTATTTTCATGATTAACCCAATTATTTCAATCAGATGTTTGTTTGTGTAAGTACCAAGAGATTTTAGAATCAGAAAGTAGGCAACATAAACTCCCTTCATGATGTGTCCTTTAATTTGTCTTCAATATGAGAATAAAATCTTGTACGTCTGACTACAACTGCCCTTTTTGACACAAGTCTCAGATCTAGAGTTGTACCCTCACAAGGACTTTCACTGGAAGTAGCTATCCTGCTAACCTGGCAGCTCTTGATAACAGACAAATTTGAAAGTATTTCTTTTTCACTTTTGCACCTATTTTCCCAGTGTGTGTCGATGTACCAATTGACACCAGAATGATTAGCAATGTCTCTAAGATCAAAGAAAAAATAGATCAAAGCTACTGTGCATTCTTGTTCTATTGAGTAAAAAAACTCTTGCAGTCAAAACTACCCTTCTAGATTTACCCAGTCTTTGTCTGCTGCACGCACTATTAATCTTTGTTTTCCAAAAGATATGTGAACTATCAGTTCACAGAGATACTGTTTGCTGTCAAGAGGAACTTCAAATGCTTTCTCAGTGCAGCCATTCATTCGGTATCTACACTTTCAAATGCTTTCTCAGTACAGCCATTCATTTGGTACCTACTCTTTCAAGAAAAAAAAGAGAACACCAGAGTGAAAATTGTCAGGGCTGGTGTAACCCCTCATGATCCAAGTCCACCATACGCTCCTGAATTCTAATTGCTTCAGCTGTTTTAGTAGGGAGGAAATTAGGCTTGTTTTAAGATATCTTACATAATATTGCCTATACATTGCTATCAGAAAGTTCCCAATACTCAGGCAAATACTTTTAGATAGGTTCTGAAAAGTACGTATTGCTCAACAAGTGTTAAAGAAAACTTCCTTAGATAAAAACCACAAAGATAAAATTTCTTAAACAGGAATTAGACACTTCAGGCAAATGGCACATTACAGCATTTCCAGCAAAAAGAACATTCATGGATCTACTGTACTTAAAAAAAATTAATGGATTATCTTATTTTTTGGGTCTTGACTTCAGTTTACTTTTTTGTAAGAGAGCTGAATAGCATTTCACTAAAGACAGAAAAATAGAAGTTCCAGTTCCAAGTTCAGACAAAGCATGAAAATTTGGAACTGTCAATCTGACAGTTATTAAACTGTAAATGTCATGACTAATACATGGAGACACTTATTTTTATATCTCTAATCTACAATATTTGCTTACAGTTGCCATGTGTTTGTTTACTTTATATCTTGTAATTAAAAGATGCGACTTTTTTCCTTCTAGATGTCCTGGTTTCTTTGAGCTAGCCATCCACAGCTCTTGGATAACATAATGCTGCTAAGCTGAACCTTGTCTGGACTTTTTATGCTTTTGGGCTTCTTGGGCTTTTTTGGTATGCCTGGAAAAACTTTTCGGTTATAGTAGAAACCTAGCACTGCACAACAGGAAATCAAAATTTTAGATAGTTTATTAAATTATTTCATCTGAATTCATGTGACATTAAAGCACTACTACTCATTACCAATTCTTAGATTAAGTCATGATTGCTTAATGTATGCCAGATCTCAATGCCTGCAATCTGCTTAGCACAGATACATTGTCATTTGCTTGCACAGCATTTGTGTTCACGTAAGTCTGTCTCCAAGCTATCTTAATAGATTTAATTTAGATTTGATCACCTGGAATCTGTACACTTTCCCCATTCCAACCATTCCTCTCTCCAGGGTAAATCAAGTTTTAGGGAAACCAGCCCACTACACAAAACTTAAGAGGAGCAAGAAAAGAGTGGCATCAATTGAGATGGAAATAAAAGGAAAAAGCCAGTGACAAGCATGAAAACATCATGGCCATGCTGGTAACAACTGTCCCACCCCTGACTTACCCTTCTCCACAATCAATCATGTACATAAACATGTCAGAAACTGTTGGGGAAGATGAAACA